>VZTU01007874.1:0-21037 GCA_013400835.1 Zapornia atra | reverse complement strand
CCGTGAGTTGCGGCCCCGCCGCGCGACTGGAGCCCGACCCCAACGGCGGCGGGGTGCCACGGCGCTGGGCTGCGAGTCCGCCGGCCCCCGGCGGCCTTCCTGGGCGGCGTGAATGTTACTTACCCCCGCTTGTCCGGGCTAGTTCGGCATCCCTGCTAGCCCACTTGAAGGGCTATATAGTAGAGGCTAGTTTGGCCCAGCCCAGATGACCGCAGAATCCTTTCAGGTGCTTTCAGGAGAATGTTTGGTTAATAACTACACTGTGTACAGCAAAAACACTTAAAAACTCATTGTGTCAGGCTACGAGTGCTCAAAGTTATGGAAATAAACGGTTTTATGGAGTGTAATGTGTGAGAGAGTGTGAAAGAGAGCTCCTAAGACAACGTCCCAGCTGATTTTCTAGTTGTGAGATGGATCTTCCTTCTCCCTTAAAGAGCAGTATAGACTAAAACAAACAAACAAAAAAGTAAAACTATCATAATCCCTTTGATTTTTGTCCTAAAAACATGTTTGATTTGTGAGGAGAGATGTTTAACCTCTTGAAGGATTTGATGAGCTAAGGATTATAGAAAGCTTTTTTTTTGATGGCTAATAACTTGTTGGCTCTCCAGTTATCTTCTTCAAAGAAAATTTTCCAAGAAAATGATCTTTATGTTTCGAGGAACGCTGTATTTCATGCAAGACCCTCTTACTGCATTCAAGATACAGATGAAGTTCCAGTAACCTTAACAGGGTCAGGGTTTTATTAGAACTTGCCTTTTGTATTATCCTTCATAGATCTCTGAGCTGTCTGGAAGAAGCAAGGAAGGATATACAGTGCAGTTTATTTACCTGCCTCGTGGTGTAAAAATGAGCAACTTGGAACGTTTAGTTTAGAAAAGATTTTGCTATAGATGGTCATCAAAGCTGTAATATTAAGAGAACTATCCCTGAGAAACACATAGCAAGCCTGTTTTTCTAAATTCCCTAGGTTTCTTAAATATTCAACAAGTATCCGGCCTGATTAGCTACCTCCTGCCTTGTAATAGAATTTATCATTTTTTGGATGTTAAATGAAATGGTTGAGTAGAAATCTCAAGTGCCTTGCCCCTTTTTTCTTTTCTCCTATGCCCACACAATTTATGAGTGTTTTTCCTTTCTGGTAAATGGAATCTGATGCACTGAACTAGGTACTTGTAGTAGATGATCCACCTTAGCATTCCAGCTACTGGAGACTGAAAGATACTTTGTGGTTGGTTTGTTTTGTTAACATCAGTAGTAGAGTAATCACATAGCTTTTGTGGATAAGAAGGCTGAATTATTTAGCCTGCTGGCAGGACTCTTCCCAACAAGAAGACTTGTCCTGGTTTATATATATAATAGACAATTTAGTTTGCCTTTATCTTGGTAGGGGGGAATTTTTCTTGAGGTCCTCAAGTTCTGAATTTTAAAGTTTGGTGGAGTTTCTTTTGGTGTTTTGTTTGTTTAGCTTTTTACTTCTAACTTTATTAAAATAATGTTTTGGTGTTTGGTAATTCCAGTTTCTTTCTTTTCAATGTAGAAAACTTTCACGTTCTTGAAATAATCTTTATTTTTATGATGTAATTCTTGGTGTATTTGCCTTTAAACCAGTATCTAAGAATGTACTGCAGATTGACTTATGACCTTCGCAGGGATGTAACCTCATCCCTTTGGTGAGGAGCTTAAGGAAGCATTGCTGGATAGGTATCTACTCCCCAGTCAACACGGATGTAAGTCTGTGCATATATAGCTTACATAGAGTTAAGTGACTTGTCAGGGTAACCAGCCAGCATCAAATAACTTTGTTTCATTTGTATGGAAACATTTTAATCAACATAATGACAGCTAGTAGCTTTTATAAGATTTGCATTTTTATGAAAAAACTTGGAAATTATATTTCAAACTATAATATATGGAATATTTAAACAAACTTGCTTTTAAGTTTTAGGAAGAAAATTACATTTAGCTTCAAAAGAATTCTGTAAAAGAGTGTTTTTAATAAACTTTTTAAGTAACAGCATCATAGTGCTTATGAAGCTCCTTGTTTACAATAGGAATTTTGTTGGTATCAAACCTGAGGATTTTTTCCTCTGTGCCAAGAGAGAAAAGAGAAAGAAGGCCTGGGTTTGCAGTCAAGTTTTTAATACCTCTTTTTGCTTTATACCTCCTTGACATACCATGTGATAGAGATCTTCTAAACACTCCAATCAGAATGTCTTGAAAAGCAGTGAAGGTGGATTTGGCTTTTTGGTGTTATAGCAATCAGAATGTTATATGATACTGTAATAAAAACCCATGTAGTTGTTTAATAAGCTTGCTCTGTTTTGCTATGTTTAACCTATATTGTTTCTCCAGTATACCTGTGCAGCAAAAGGCCATTTTAGTCATACATAGCAAAATTCGTTCTGTACATCTCTCTATTTGTATTTGAGAACTTAGTATGTAGTATACAGCATCCTTTCTGTGTCATGAGTCTTGGCTAGTCCCTAAATAAAAGAAAGTAGAAAAAGTATCTATACGAGAATCAATATGTTAAGGCCACTCTTCTCATAGCTATATATAACATGGTCAGGCCTATTTTCAGTGTGTGTGTCATTTAGTGCAAGTCAAGCAATTTATTTCTTTTTAGAGTGTAGGCGTGTATTTTATATCCAGCTGTAAATGTTATTAAAAAGCCTGGTGATGTTGGAGCCGTATGTATGGAGATTTTGTCTCCTTGGTAGACAAATTGCTGTTGCAGTGTGGGGAAGCTGGTTTTGGTCCATGTTTCATTTGACAACTCAAAAAATTCTCATAATATATAAACCTTGTGATAACCTTCACAGTTTGTGTGGTTTCTATTTGAATCAGATTGCTCAAAGTTTTACTTGACTTGTCAGTGATATCATGACTTTCATTGCTGCTTACTAGAATTCAAAAAAATTATCTAAAGTCTACAGTTCCCCAGCCTCCATATTCTCAGCTTTTACTTCTGAAATAGAAAGTGAGAACTGGCTTTCGAGCTGTTTTCAGGAAAGCAACTTATGGCAGCATGACTTTGATGTTTTTGGAATGTTACTGAATTCTTCTAGCCACCTGAATAAAGAGAGGATTACTGATAGATATCTGGTATTCATGATGCTGAGATGTATGTACTGGCATTCTGAATTATTACTTTGCAGTCCTGAAACTGACTGCCACACCTATGGAAGTTCAGGGTAAGATTTTATCTGCCTTGCTTACCCCCCCTCTAAATATCTTGTCTCTGCTGACAGTGTTCCATAGAATTCAGCATCTCCAATGCGTATAATGCTCTGCCTTTTTTATCATATCCTCTTTGAGTATTATATTGGTGTGAGACCACTGAATAATTTGCCATGAATCAACACTTTTTTCATGAAATTTAACAAAGTGTGTTCTACCAATTATGAAGCTGTAAAATAGGATGCTTTTGAATTTGGAGCTGTGACAGATAGCAAAGCATTGTTTTGTGAAGAATTAAGATTTTTTTTCCCCCTATAAAGTATGTATTTTAAATCCAAAACACTTTGGTGGGGTTATTTTTTTTTGTCTTGTCATTTACTGGGTTGAGTTTTTTCTTTTGGGTTTTTGGTGGTATGAGATGAGGGTTTTTTGTTTTCTTAAACTCATAAGCTTCTGATCTTTTATGTACTGGACACTGAAAGTGAAGCTGACAGTATTAATGAAGTGCAAAAGCTAATTTACTGTATTTTGTCTGAATTTAGCCTGGTATCCACTCAAGTGAAGAATTAATCTTGGATATATGATGATATATAATAGTGTTGCACTTGGGAGCAGTGCAGTTACATTTCTCTTATTTAATTATCATGTCAAAGAGAGGAGAGTGGTCTCCCTTCTCATATGGTGTGGGAAGGTTATATCTTGAATTTTTCATGCGTACAAATCTGAGCATATTGCTGCTGCAGGATTGAGAAATCAGAGGACAGAGCACATACAGTGTTGGAGCAGGAAAATTAAATATTTCAGTACTAAAATTTCCCCTTGCTGTTTGAAGGTGGAGAGGAGCAGATAAGTGTGCTGCAATAGGAAGGATGCAGAGGTGAAGCTGAGAAGAAATGGTCTGCGATAGCGTAATAGTTCGTAATTAAAAGAGGAGGGAAAGATAAGGAGAGGTTTGGTCCTAGAATATTTTTCATAGTGTGTGTTAAGTTTGTGCTAACAGTGAGTATCTTTCTCAAACTGGATGGGGAGAATGGGTTGGAATAAACACGAGACACAATGTCCATGGTAGAAAATTATTGGCTGAAACCTGCTTTTTGTACACAATGTGCCTGCAATTGGTAGTTGTAAGGGTTGGGCTTTTTATGTAAAAGCTGTTGCCAGGTTTTTTGGGGAAAAAAGAAATCTTCAGTTTGAGGAATGCAATCAGACAAGCTTTTTTCCTTAAACTGGTGTTTCCCAACACTGTTCCAGAGCTCAGGTGGACAGATCGCTATCTGTGTTGACACTCTTCAAACCAAAATACTATGCTGTCTATCTCTTTTATTTGTTCTGCTAAATCCTGCTTGAAATATACATTATTTGGATGGCAAAAAAATAAAAGGGAAAAACAGTTTTACTGCTGCTTTTTACTCCCCACCCCCCAGCTGCCCCTCTATTTCAATTTAAGGCTTAATCTCCATGTGATATTTGTCATTTTTATTTGACTAATCACTGAAGAAACATAAAGGTGTTTGCAACTTTCAAATTTCAAGACAGTCCTGAATTAAAATGGGAAAATGGATTATTTGTGCTCTTAGGTCTCAAATGTTTATACATATGTTTATATCAGTAGTTCTCAATTATCTCATGGAGTTAATTGGTACATTGAAGACACGGTGGTTTGACAGTGCTGGAATAGAAGCTGAGCCTTTCCCAGCTGTAAGTAGTAAAATCTTTCCTTAGCCCATTTATATGAGGAGGTTGATGTGCATATGCTACTTGGTAAGTGTATCTGCAAAGTTTTCTTTAAATGGTCATTGCAAAAGTTCTTGACACATTGCAGTTGTACGTGTAAAAGAAAAAAGTAGTCATAGGTACATGGGGAAATAGCCACAGAAGCAATTTGGCTATATCCCTGGCAAGAAGTTATTTGAAAAAGAAGCTAATTTCCATTAGAGATGGAGATGCTGTGGAGGGAAATTGCTGCTTCTGACTTCTTTCTGTCCTGCTCAAGGAAAAGGTATTTGGTATATATATCTTTTTTACAAATAGAAAAATTTCTTCACCAGCATCATATCTGACTCATCTTGACAGTTACATGACCCTGCCAGAAAAAACAGGCAAGGAGAGTTTCCCAGCCACACAGGCAAAGGAAATGGCAATGTATTCTCTGGGATTTAAACAAGTGCCCACATTGAAAGACAATACATTTGTAGCAATCTAATAAGTATCTTGGTTCCCTCTGACTGGCAGTGCTTATGATGGCATAGCTTTTGAATGCACAAATCTAAGTATGTAATGTGTCCAATACTGATATAAAGATTTAAAAATCATTAGGAAAAGACATATCTAACCCTGTTCACTCTAACGAGCAGAAATAACCCCATCATCTTGCAATAGGCTTTGAACTAGATTATCTACAGCTTTCTGAGCTGGTATACAAATGTAGTAGCCCACTTATGGAAGTTTTGATTTCTGATATTTAACAGATTAACTATAATTTCTTTCTAAACTTAATTTCCCTGAGAATACCTGGAGATCCTAAAGCACTCCTAGTATGAAGTTGCAACCCAGTTGCAAGCCCTTTTCCTAGTTTCTTAACTTTGACAGTCATAAGGTATCATTTGGTCATGCAGACCGAGGGAGCTATTAGTACCCTGTTTAATAATTGAAACAATAGAAGACAGTGCCTGAAGTACAGGCCTGTGTGGCAGGGTTAGTTTGAAAGCTAGACTGTATGTCTCTGGATTTTTATTTTTTTATTTTAAAGTGTCTTTTCTGAAATCTGGAGGACATTGTTTGCTATTGAGTTTTAAAAAGCAAGGCGAAAAAGTAGGCTTAGTTCAGTACTGAGTGAAGTGTAAAAGCTGAGAATAGCTAGGCTTCATGCAACTAATGATTGAGATCTTCAGAAGACAAGGGAGTTGATTAGATCAAATATGTCCAAATATTCTCTACTACTTAAGAAAACACTTTTCCCATCCCTTCTCTCAAAAAAACCCTGAAGCCCCAACTGAAAGGTGAAGATTAAAAAAATAAGAAAACCAAACACATTTCTTCAAGATGTTTAGGAACACATACGTAGTTTGGTATCCTCTACCCTCTCTTGAGTTGGTGTGAAGAGTTAATTGTAATGTTTGGAAAGCCTAATGACACCAATTGTTTTAAGCTATTTACTCAGGAGCAGAGTTTTCAGATAATCACTCCATAACACATTCTTAGTACCACTTTGTGCTTTTAATTGAATTAATTTTTACAGACGAAAATTGGTATTAAAATACGATATTTATATCACTTGTTCCTTGGGAGCATTCATAGTAGTGCTGGTAGTAATCAAGCAAACTGGAACAACTGGAGAAGAGGAGGCTGAGGGCAGACCTCATCGTGGTCTGTGGCTTCCTGCCGAGGGGAGCGAAGGGGCAGGTGTCGATCTCCTCTCTTGCGTGACCAGGGGTAGAACCCGAGGGAACGGTGTGAAGCTGGGACAGAGGAGGTTTAGGTTGGGTGTTAGGAAGAGGTTCTGTACTGAGGGGGAGGGTTGGGCACTGGAACAGCCTCCCCAGGGAAGGGGTCACAGTGCCCAGCTGGGCTGAGGTGAAGAAGCGCCTGGTCAATGTTCTCAGTCCCGTGCTCTGACTTGGCTGGGCCTGTGTGGAGCCAGGAGTTGGACTCGATGATCCTTATGAATCCCTTCCAACTCAGGAGATTCTAGGATTCTATGAACTGCATTAATCAAGTCTTTTTAATGTAATTGCTCTATGTCATGAGTCAAATTGCAAAATTTGCAACTCCAAAAAATAGTATGCAATAGGAAAGTAGAGAATAACATAAGAACTTCAAACCAAAACTAAAGCTTCAGTGTTTTGTATGGCTTCCAAAGGTGTTGCTTGAGAGCCTTGTTGTTACCTATAAGTAAATCAGTTTCCTTAGTGCATGGGTTTTGTGAAATGTTTGTTTTTCAATATGGGAATTATCAGACAGGGCTGGATTCCAGACAGCTGGGCAGATGGTTCTTTCTTTTCAAATTGGGTTGTGCCAACAAAGAGAGACAGCTATACAAATGTTAACCCCTAAGGGATGGAGAAATCTCTGTCAATCTTTCCCCCTCTGCCCCCAACTGTTTAAAAGAAAAGCAAAATTGTAATTCTGATCTCATTACTGGAAAATATTCTGTTTTGAAAACTTAAGTTTCCAAACTTTGTCTTTTCAAAAGTAACCATGTTCAGAGATATAATGCAGTTGATTAGCTGGTGTTTAACATGTGGTTGTGTAGATAATGAAGCATAAAATCCACAAATTTGCCTCAGGTTAAGTATGTATCAATTGTAGCATGGTGAAGATGCTAATATATATTTAAGAGAACTGGTTAGTAACTTGCTGCAAAACTGATTTGTGTGTAGGCTGTAAATAGATTTATTTTCTGATGTT
This sequence comes from Zapornia atra, assembly GCA_013400835.1. Lineage (NCBI taxonomy): Eukaryota > Metazoa > Chordata > Aves > Gruiformes > Rallidae > Zapornia > Zapornia atra. The sequence continues at coordinate 13,447 of VZTU01007874.1, read as the reverse complement.
TGAATTAATTTGCTTTATATACTTTACCAGGATTGAAAGTTTGAAATCCATTGCCTAAAAATCACTACTTTAAGAAACAGGCCTAAAACCTTATGATCTTGGAAAAAGAATTTTGAGTTGCACAAGTTGCCCCTGAGTGTCAGGATTTAGTTTTCTTTGTAAGGTAGTAAATTAAACCCAAAACTTTATTTCTCAGAACCTTTAAAATAAATTTTGGATATAATTCTCTGCCCATTCAAATGAGTATTATAATTTTTTATGGTTTTGAATATAAAAAAGCAGCACTTTTTTTTTAAATCTGGATTTTTAGGTGGGCTTTTATTTAGATAATAGAGGCTTGACTAAAAGGTATAAGAAGGGAAATTTGATTTTTTTTTTTTTTGTTGAGAAAGAGCAAGTCTGAGATACTGCTGACAGTATAAGCAGTTATTGTTTGTCTTTATTTGTGAAATAGGATAAGAGAGGAAAATGATTCTGAGAGGTTGTAGAATTTACTAGTTCAAAACAGGGTTTTGTGTACAGCAGTTGAAAATTAAATAGATACCTCTTGGTCCTGGTTTTTTTTTTTGACATGCACTCATTTTGGTTGGAAATAAGGTATCTGCAGTGCACTTGGAATGTTCTAATGAGCCTGAGTTCCCTACCTTACGTAAAGTGTCCTTTGTATATAGAATAACTTGTTTTAAAAACAATAATTCTTGGTTTATTGTTTAGAAGGATAGTTTTTGAATAAATGGCCGTGTTTTGTAAATGCACATTTTAGTGACCTTTTTGGGTACTTTCCCCATTACTTCCAGTAAAAAAATTTCTTCAGGATAAGATTACTGAGCAGTGAGGAACAAGCCACTGTGGGTCTGTTTTTCTGTACATGGCTAGACTTTAAAAAAACCCCTAAATTCTACTTGCTGTCATAAGGAGATAAATCACCATCATTTCCTAATTTCTGATTTCTCTATTTTAAGAGAGCAACCTTGATACTTTGTTATATACTTTCATTTTTTTGTTGCCAATGGTTTCCTAAGTTATTAGTTTTATTTTCATTGCATTTTTTTGTATCTTTAGTATATTTTTTCCCTCCCTCTGTTCATAGTAATAAATGAGAAGCTGCAAAAATTATAGTGTGTTTACTTTGATTGAAGAGGCAGTCCATTTGTTTCCATCACGTTGTGTTCTGGTGAAGTAGCAGCAAACTAGAGGAAGAAGATTGTACTGTGTATTTAAAAGTAAATTCAAGAAATTAACACTTTATAAAAAACAATCTCAGTTCTTGGGATTTGAAATATTTAAAATATTTGAGATGATCATAATCTAGAAAGTTTACCTAGTTAAAAGTTAATTTTTATTTATATTGCTAAAGCAGTATTAAAAAATGACTTCAAAAGTGCTCAGTCATTTTTTCCTCCTCATCCTTCTTTAATTAAATTAAACTTTCTATAAAAGGTCCTTTTTATAGAATAGCAAGTGTACATACTTAAAAATGCCAGTTTTAATTAAAATTTAATGAGATGCATTCAAAATTAAACACTGTGACAGTTGGAGGTGTTCTTATCAGCTAGGTGGACCAGTGAAGTTCTTGCCACATAGCACTTTGGAGGAAACTGAGATTTTTGTTGAAAATGGTGGAGCTTAAAAGATATTCTGAAGAATCTGAATAAGTTTTTTAGTTAAACATGAAAACAAATCTGATTAAATTCATCCCCCAATGAAGTTCCTATGAATTTTGCTGTTTATTTCAGCAGGATAGTCTTTGAGTCTCCCCATATGTGTCTACAGCACATACGTATTTACATGGAAAGATCTTAATAAGATGTATGCATGCAGTAGTAGGAAAAACTTAGTCACTCTCTAGTCTCAATATTGTTCTATCAGGGATATTTCAGAATGTTTATAAATCTGAGTCTTACACAACTATACCTGTACATTTTTGAGATCATAGGATAACTTACTGCATCACAAGGAGTAACGTGATGCTTGTGGTTCTTCTCTACCATGTATTATATAATACCATATATTATATATATATAATAACACATATATTAATTTTGTCTCCTTAGCCACCTATTTATTAATATTGGACAGTGAATAACAGCTTGGAAAACACCAAGAATATTTTTCTTTTTTTCCCCTCCAATGAAACAAAACTTGGGAAGTCAGAATAAAATGCAAGATCAGTTGGATGGTGTTGCAGTCACAGTTCCTTGGTTTTCAATTCATTTGAGTAGGTATCAGTCTTATAACCAGACAAGTAGCATAGTAATAAGAGTTGCATATATTAACCTATTCAGTTTCTATTCTTTATGTATCTCCTATAGCAATTGCATATTAATTCAGATTTTTGAAAGATAGCCTTTGTAGGATAGATAAGTTATTTTTTATTCATACACTCATGTCATGCCTTTTTATTTATAGAATCATAGATTCAGGTTGGAAAAGACCTCTAAGATGAAGTCCAACCATCTGTCCTGTACCACCATGTCAACTAAACCATGTCCTGGAGTGCTATGTCTACGTGCTTTTGGAACACCTCGAGTGATGGTGACTCCACGGCCTCTCTGGGCAGCCAGTTCCAATGTCTGTCTACTTGTTCAGTGAAGGCCCTTGTTCAGGGCTTCATTGCCCTTCTCTGGACCTGCTTCCGCACCTTTATGTCCTTCACATTTTCCACTGTTTCTAATCTCAACTTAAACCCTGGACTTTTCATCAGCAGCATATTTTTTTTCTTTTAAGGAAGATGATGCTTTATTTGGTTTCAGCATTCAATTAACTGAAAGTGTAAATCTTTGACTTATGTTGCTTGAAGTCAGTTTGGGGAACATTTTTTGAGTCAAAGAGCTAAGGAAGACTGTAGCTGTTGTGAAGCTTACAAAGTACCTGCAGCTAGCTCTTCAAGGTTATTTCACAGAAAAAAGCTAAATTTGAAATGCTACAAAATATTAACAAGGTGTGGAAACATTGCAAAATTATCTTACATAAATGTTATTTACTGTTAGTGTGAGGGAGGAGAGTTTATTGTCTAATTAAAAAATGATTTGGATGCAAGCCTAAATTACATTATATATGTATGCAATAAAGTTTTCTTGAAGGACAAATTAAAAAAATCTAGTTATTAAAACCTGATATACGGAAAATATGAACAGTAGAGAACATAGAAGGGAGTTTTCTTCGTTTATCGTTATGTCTGTTAGTTTATACGTCATCCTTAGTAGTACCTAGCTTTAATGCTTCATGTAGGTTTTCTGTCTCTTCCTTTTGATGGTTTTGAGTTTCTGGGTTCTGCTAACCTCACCAGCAGAGTAATATAGTGCTAACTAAGAATTACCAGTATATTAATTACAATGAAGCAGCAATGGAAGATGTCGTGGTCGAATATGAAATCTAGCCAATTATTTAAATATTAAAACTGTTTTATTTTAGCTCTTCTGCAGTGCTTGCTTTACACCTCCTCTTTAACTCTCTTGCCTTGATAGCAGAGGAGTTAATCTTGTAGATTTTGGGTGGTTCAAATGTCCTGGCTGCATTGTGTGCTGTGTAACCCCAGGATTGTGCAGCCAGGTCTGGGGTAAGCTGAATTCCTGATCTTGAAAGAAAGTGAACAAGTGCAGACTCCTGGGGTTTGGGTTCACTTGGAACTCGCCCCTGTTCCATCTTTGCATTTACTCCTATAATAGAGTAATTTTCTTTCTTATTCTGAGTGGTGCCAATTCCCACCAGAACTTTATAAACTTCAGTAAAATCTTTCCAATATTTTTCATCCTTTGCTAAGAACGAATGAAGCACCTAGGTCATCTACGCCTGCAACAGCTGCATCCTCAGTGCCCTTTTGGTTATTTTACCTTGATAAACTAGCTTGTTAAACCAGATTATATATATTTGCTTTTTAAAAAAGTGGAGGGTGTTCTGCTCAAAAAAACCCACCCCAAACTTGGAAGACTTACTTATATAGCATCAGAATGGATCAGAGCAGTAGGAGAAACCCTGCATCGCTCTGATACCGTGCAAATGCTCTATAACCATCCCAGTTCCTCCTGCTCTTGCTGCAGTGTCTAATACTCCTGGTAGAGTACAAAGAGTAGGAGGAGAAATACACACATAGGGAGGGTGAATCACCTTTTCACATGCTTTTCTTGACTACAGAGGAAAAAAAAAATTGCCCCAGAAAATGTGTGTCTTATATTGAGGTAAATGAGATTGGGCTTTTTTTACACTCTAACCACAACAGTTACTGTACCCTTTTTTATTTGCATATTTTTAATTTACTTTAGTGGAAAATGAATCCTTAGAGTTCCATCAGCTCATTTCCAATTTTATTTGGTTATGTTAGTTATAACTGTGTTTACATTTAATGTAAAACACATTATAAATACTAATAGATTTGTTCTGCTAGCAAATATTTCAAGTAAATATATTATTTCTTGAATATACAGGAACAACTGTGCATTATCACATTCAGAATACTGGAGTAACTTGTGACTAAGAATAAAATAGAATGTAATGTAATATCAAATGTTGTAGATTATTGTTTTCAGATAGCCTTGCAGTCTTAAATGACTTCAACAATCAGGGAATCTTTTCTTATTTTGGACGCTCCTGTGTGACTGTTTGTATGTATTTATTTAAACAGCCAACCTGACATTATTTGTGGCCTACCCACTCATTTTTTATTGCACAAATTACTTCTGCAACTGCTTGTCAGCATGCTATGATAGCATACTCTGGAGCTGACTTCACTCACAGTAGTAGTAACCAGTCGTCTGGCTTCTCTATTCCTCTCAGGTTTATATCCATTTTCATGTCATGCTTCCACTGGGGTTTTCATGCTGCGATGCTGAAATATAAGAAACATTTAATTGTTGTTGAACTTGAGTTTAGTGAAAGAAGTTGTATCGGGGTGGTATGTACAAACTTGTCTTGGCATTGCTTTTTGTGGTGGTTTGGCCCTGGCTAAAGGCCAAATGTTCACCAAGCTGCTCGCTCACTCCCAGAGGAGAAACAGGCAGAGCCACCGTGGGTTGGGATAAGGACAGTTTACTGCCGAATATCAAAGTGAATACAGAACAATAATGTCTAGTTACATGAACACCCAGTGCTAACACAGAATACCTTATTGACCGACAATTAGAGGGCTGCCTGACAGTAAGAACGAACCAACTAACCTGACATCCCAGCTGCTCTCCAACTGTCCTAGAGGCAAAAACCAGCCCCAACCCTTTCCCACCCAGTTGCTTTTATGGGCAAGTGGTGTCAGGTGGTGTGGAAAACAGCTCCGGCTAACTCAGCTCACCTGGGCTGACTCAGCTCACCTCTGTTGGCTGACTGGGGAGGTCAACCCTGGCCTGGCAAGAACCAGGACACTTTTTTATACCTAGAAGAATAATTGTGACATCTTTATCAATTCCTTAGTATATTGTATTTGAAAGAAACAGCAAGCATCATCTTTCTAGATTATCTTTGTAGGCTCATACCAAGAGTCTCTCAATTTTGAATTCTTTGATCTAAAATGTTAAGAAACTTATCTGTGGACTTAAAGTGTATTGTTAGTCCTAAGTTTTGTTGTTTAGTTACCTACAAAGCTTTGGCTGGAATCAGGAGAAAGGTGGTGGACTCTGTTGGTTTGCTTTTCTTAAGATCCAGCAAAAGCAGATTTGTGTTTTTCTTCAGTGTTAGGGGAAATCATTCCCTGATGTTGTGAATGCCTGTATCTGGTTGGGTAAGGAACTTTTCATTTAGTGCCTGTCTCTCAAGTTCTGGAGACCCTGCTCTCAGAGCTCCATCCAAAGAAATAGAATATTCTTGAGTTACTCTGATGCAGTTCCCAATCCACATACCAATCAACTGGAAATGAGAACAGTTTTTCTTTGAGAGCCTTACTTAAAAATAAACAATAGGTTATATGCTAAAAATGAAATCACATTGTTTGGATAAATGTGTATGTCTTTTTTTTTTTTAAAGGTCAAGTACTGTGGCAGCAATTGAAGGTCGATTGTATTATAAAGTAGAACATATATCTATTTTTTTCACATCTGAACACAATGTGGAATTAGGACTATTGCTTAGAAAAGCTTTTAGTATACTTCTGAATGAGAGAAAATGTAGTTTACGTGATGACTAGACAAGTGAGTTAGCAGAAAAGCTAAAAAAGCCAAACTTCATACCCTCCAGGAAGAAGGCTTGACCTTCAACCAAGCCAGTGGCATGTCTTTCAGTAACTGTAACAGGCAATGCATTAATGAAAGATTTCTCTAGTACCTATATTTTTCTGTAACAGGTTGTCAAATAGATGTTTTTCCTTTCTATGCATAATTTAGTATTTGTATCTACTTTTTTCTGTGCTATTTGATTTAGGACTCTTGGAATTTCTAGAGATGATGAGCTCACTTCTTTGCTGTAAAAAGACCAAATCTTAATAAATGTAAAGTGAGTTCCTTTTTTTAGATGAGAAAAGAGAACTGAAAAATAAAAAACCATTGTGTTCTCACTGTGTACCAATAGCAACCCTTTGGGCAAGGGAAAGAACAGTTCTTATCCTAGAGTGGTTTTCATACAATACATCTAAAAATAGGGGTCTTGAAGAAGAATGGTGTCGACTCAAGACTCAGCTACATTTTAAGAATAATATTTCTTTTCATTTGATGTTAGCATAAGTTCATGGAAGTTGTAATCTGCAATGTATACAATCAGATTTTTTTTTATTTATTAGATTGGCCACCTCTGGTTTGCTTTCAAGAGGATGCAAAATGTTAAACATCAGATATGTAAAACATTAGTTAGCCCCCCCAAAAAACAAAAAAAAATATTACTTGAGAATGTTGACTTTTCACTTTTGCCATAGGCTTGATTTTTCTCTCTCTCTTTTTTTCCTTCCTTTTTTTCTCCTCCTTAACTTTCAGTGAGGGAGTGGAAAGTACAAAAATCCATATAGTTTCCCAATTAATGAGATTTTACTTTGGCGAGGTAAGACTTACTATTGTGTGCAAATGTCATCTTGTGCTAAACTTCTAGAGTTTTAACATTGGAGAGAGAGAAATGCTTTTGGGTTGAAAATTTTCCTACTTCTACCTGTATTCTGAAATGTTAATGGTAAAAGCAAGGCCATTTCTGAGGAGCAGTTGACCTCTTAAAAATACAGCTGCTTGGGAAAAAAGAAATCCAATGAAAACATCTAGTGGAGAAGCTAGCCACAGAAAATGCCACTGGAGTAAGTGAAAATGTCAGTTCTAATAGCACTTGGTTTTGCTGGCTTTAGGTCCATATTCTTGCTTCTAAAGTTCTATGCTGAAGCTGGAGGCACAGGGTGAGGAAGTGAATGTTGCTCTAATGTATTCCTTAGATGAATAGCTTGTGGTAATGTTCTTTGACGATACAAATTTATCAGTTATCTATGCAGTGTTCTGATTTGTCCCTAAAGGATGAATGGGAATGCAGCATGTTGCCCTTCTTTGGGTGTTTCATCAGACTTCTGCTTTAAAAAAATAAATATTGTTATTAAGTGTGTGAGCAGTCTAGCTAAAAAAAAAGCTAAAAAGCAGAGAATGCAAATCAGAAGTTTAGGGAAGGTTCATAATGTGTAATTAGAGAGAACTTCCTCCCTCTTCTTTGAAAAACTCTTTATTTATTTGAGTGAAGTATTGCAAAATTGTGGTTTAATCCCAGCAGGTAACTGTGCACCATGAAGCCCCCCACTCACCCTCGTACCCCATGGGGATGGGGAAGAGAGTGGGAAAAAACCCTCAGGGATGTAGGTAAATGCAGTTTAATAGGATAACAAAGGAAGAATGGAACAATAACAGAAATAGTCAAGCAAAACAGGTGATGAACAAATGCAATTGTTCACCATATGCAGAATAAAACCAAACCTGATGCCCAGTCTGTTTTGGAGCAGTGATCCTGTCCCATCTCGCTTCCCCAGTCCCATCCAGAGCCTGATGCTCTCTGACAGGAAATACCTCGTTGTCCAGCCCAGGCCAGCTGCCCTGGCTGTGCTCTGTCGGCTCCTAGTGCCCCTGGCAGTGCCTGGCGAGCTGAAAGGTCCTTGGCTTAATGTGGCCACTGCAACTGCCCAGTGACAACTCAAAACCTCAGCATGCTATCAACATTATTCTCAACTAAAACCAAAGCACAGCACTATACCTGCTACTAGGAAGAAAAGTAACTCTGTCTTAGCCAGAACCAGGACATTAATTAATATTTTTGAATATCACAGATTTCAAAATGAAAACAATTGGTTTATTCAAGTGACAAAATCAGATTGTTAAATCTTAGTAAAAGATACAATGATATTTGGGGAGAGAAAGATTTCTTCTGAAAAGTGCAATCTGACAAGAAAATTAATTAATCCCTGTGAAGGAATCATGAGACTTTGGCAGCAAAGTGTCTGAGAAAAGGGAGATCTTGAAGACACTTCATTTGCAGGCAGTGAATCTATTCACCTAGGCTGAGTGCTTTGTTCTTGCAATCAGAGCAATCCTTAGAAGCAGCAAAGTAGAAAGGAGAAATTCACCAAGAAGGGAACAATCTTACTAGTCAAAGTAATTTTCCTTTCTGAAGTGATTGAGTGTACAATCAGGGAGAGAATAGTCCAAGAAATATATTTTTGATCAATAGAAACACAGGAAAGCTGCCTGAAAATTCTACACCTGTGTCCCCTACTTTTAGCTCCCTTCTATTAGCTCACAGAAGACAGGCATAAATTCTCAATCACAAGATTTCATTAAACTTGTTCGTGCCAGGTAGAAGATCAGAACCTGAGTAGATACATGTGAAGGCATCGTTGGTCAACAGGGAGTCCCAGATGTAAAGGAGTGTCCTGACTCTATAAACTGTGGTCTCTCACCTGATTTTCAGGAGTTGTGAATTCTGCTAGCCTCTAAATATAAAGTAAATCAACATGTTGTCAAAAGGGATAGTGTTATGAAGATGTCTTGGGATTGGCAGGGACAATAACACTTTATTGAATTCCTCTGATGGTAGATGGATGTGATTATTCGTAGGGTGGTACCAAATAAGGAATAAACACTTTCTACATGTGAATAAGTAATTTAGTTACATGTTGATGTAGATGTGTTGTAGTTCTGGCCAGATCAGAATTAACCTCCCCAAGCAGCCAGCAACTCAGCAGTGAGCTGAGTTACCCTGGGCTGTTTCCACACCACCTGACATCACTCCCCCATAAAAGGGGCCGGATGGGGAGGTGCGTACCTGGGTGTCTCTAGTGCAGTCTGAGTGCAGGTTTGTCCTCACATCGTGCAGTATTCTTTTGATAAGTTACTCGATTATCACTGGGTGTAAGTGAAATTTGCTGTGGCCTGTTATTGTTCTCCTTTCACGCTGATTATGTCAGTGAAGTGTCCTTATTGCAACCCATGGAGGCTCTTGTCTGTTTCTCCTCCTGGAGTGAGTGAACCGCATGTGGTGCTCAGCTACTGCTTGGGCTTGAACCACCACAAAATTAAACGAAAATATATGTCCTGAAATGGTTTGAAGTTGCAAGAAAGGGGACCGACGTTTGTATTTAGTACAAGTGCAGTAAATAAATAGTTAGAAGTGTTTGTTCTGGAGTGAAGTAGTTAAGGATTCATAGGAGTATGAAGTTGCTGATTGCTACCTGCTGGCATTGTACTTTGTATTCTAAGACTTGGCATTCTTTACATTTATGAATATATATAAATGAATGAATTTAATCAACTTATATAAGGACAGTGAAGGGGCCATGATAGCGCTGATCCAGGGACCTCAGAAGTTTACATAAACATTAGTTGGCAATATGTGATTAAAAAATGGATCTTAGGCCTAGAGTCAAGGAGTGGGGGAGAGAAAAATCATGTTTCATAGGCAAAAGAATTTACTTTAAAATCTAGAGTGAGTGTTTTCCCTGAACTTAGCACTCATTTTTCCTCATTCATAGTCCTAACTCAATAATACTGTGATGAAAGAATGTATGTTAAACATACGATTGAGTTACTGCTGCGTATGATATACTGACACTCAAATCACCATCAGCCTTCAAAAGAAGGCTCCGGTACAACTCTATCAGGAAGCTGTCTTATATATTTTATATAAAGGCATTTTTCATGGTTTTTTCTCTTTCTGAATCTTAAGAGATGGAGGATGAAATTCTTGTTGACCCTTGCACAGAGAGTAATTGCTGCTTAGCAAGTATTCTACCTGATGGTATGTAGAAAACCTAAGTAACAATCGTGGTGTTGTAGATGTCAGTGTTATGAATATGCATTTCTTTAAGTGAACAAGAGTAGAAGGCAGAAGACATGGTGAGGATCAGATCTGGTAATGTTTGTACCACAAATAAGAAGCAGGTAATGAAATGAGCAGATCTAGGCAAACTATGAAAGGTCATGGGATAAACTGAAGTTCAGGATATATTGTCTTTCAGCAAAACACTTCACAGAGTGTTTACTGGAAGAAAATTTTCCTTGTTCAATTTGAAGTATAGTAAAGTTATTAAATAATAATGGCATCACACTAATTTGTGACTCCTTACCTGTAAACTGATCCTCTAAGTCAGTCCATTAGTTTGAACTATATACTGAGAGAATGAGCCTTAGAGGTACATCAGATAACAGTGTTGATTTTAATTACTTAGAAATACATACTCCTTCCACATTTAAGTTTAAAAAAACCTGAGGCCAATATCATATTTTGATTTTATCATCTTAACCTTTAAATCAAGAATATACCCAATGAAACATAGGAAAACAGTCTTTGACCTTTCTGTATTCTGTTAGTCTTATTTTGAGGCTTAGAAATCAACATACTGCTGTATCAAAATTAATTGGATTATATTGGTTTGTCTGATCAACTAAAATCTCATAGCCAGAAAGCTGTAAGATGCATTTTAGTCCTTTTTAATAATATAAAAAATAATATGGCAAACAATACTTCTTTATTCCATAGAATAAAATACTTGTAGTAAGTAATTAACCCTTTATTTTCTCTGGCAAATATCTGTATAATTGATGCTTAAATATTAATCATAGTGACAATTTTTTTTTTACTGTTACTGTAGTAGTACCCCAATCCTGTTCTTATTTCCATAAGGTATAGAAAGGGCTGTTATCAGAAATTTAAACTACAGATTATATGTTATTAAAACCAAGAAAAAATGTATTCTTTCTTGAAATCCTTTTCCAGTGAGGTCTGTTTTTCTCCCCAGTGAATTGAAGCTTTTTAGAGAATTTTGAAAAAAATGGCACTTTATGCAAAGGCAACGTTGCAATTGTTTGTCTTGTAGATTTTTTTTCCAATTTTATAGTATCAGATCCTCCCTTTGAAATCTTTAAAACAAACAAAAGAAAGCCTCCCTGCCCCCCACTTGTACTAGTCTCTTCAGCCTGTAATATGATGATTTAAAGTTAAATTGCGAAGTGATGTGGCTGCCCTCCTTTGCCCTTCAGCTGATTGAAAATATATACACAATGTTTTTCAGCTGGAGTGTGTGAAATGCTCAGTTTTCAACTGCTAGAAGTTAATTCAGATTGTGCAAATCATGAGGTGTTATTTATACGGATATCTGTATACATCAGTGTGTGCTTCTGAAAATTTTAGGGTGTGTTCTTTCCTTAACCCTTACTAACAGAGGGTGATACACTTCACCTGGTATTTGCTGTACTGAGTAATTCTGGCCTTTGGGGCTGCCTGGATCTGTGAAAACAGACGTAGCTTGTTGCATGTTTTGGTATTAAGTATTGACACATTCACCTACTCAGCTGTTTTTTGACTAGGGAATTTTGTTTTCTTTCACATTCAGCTCTTGTCAGAACTACTGCTCTCCTGTGTTTCAATATTTGTTTCTGTTCAGTTGCAGAATGTTACAGAAAACATCACAGTTGTTCTTGATGCGTGGTAAAATCTTGCCAATGTTTTGAAACATTTGCCCAAAATTTGCATGTTACATCAGAGATTATTTTAGCCACAGTTTATTCTGTGGAATAAGCTTCCAGCTTAATTTTATAGTTCTCCCAAAAACTTAAATTTAGTTTCTATTGCTTCTACAATTTCAAGGGGTTGGACACCACAGCAATGGAGGTGTATAGTATATCTGGGACACAAGGGAGCAAGAGGAAGTGAGACAGTCATCAAGAGAGGAGAGAAGGGGCTGATTAATAGTCGCCTCTGTTGTGGTTTTAATTCTCTGTTTATACCAGTAAGCCTGGTGCTCAAGTCATGGAGCAGGGAGTGGACTGTGGTGCAGTGCCTTGACTCAGAGGACAGTCACTCTGGGCAAAACTTTTCTGCACTTATATTTTCTGTCACACAGGAGTGAGTGTACTGATTTTTATGTGCTATTTCTTTAAAATAGGTAAATTGTATTTTATTCTTTCCTGTTTCTAGATTATTCTACTTCTAATGGGAATTATTTCATTTTCCACAGAAAATCTGTGTAGTTCTGTTATTTTCATTGTCTTGAAGTCACTTAATGGAATCAACATAGCCTGTGTCACCATATTGCCACATGGTTTGACTTGGTTAGCGAGACTAAAACTAACATAAAGTTCTTCTGTGATCCATGGTTATGCTTTATTTTCTGAATTAGTGATTCCTAATCTTCTTTGGGACATACTATGAAAAAAAAGCAGCCACACCATAATCTAATATGCTTTAAGACCAGCTTTCTGGAAGTGTGGTTTTTAACATATCTGAATATTCAGGGTACTTCTGTAAATAAATATCAAGTGGTTGTATTTTACCTAAGTTGAGCTATGCCTAGCATTGAAGCTACTTTTGGTGTGCTGTTTAAACTTTGTGTTGATCTTTCTAACATCCATCAGTTCTGGCAGGAAGTCCTGTTACATCAGCTATATAATGCTCTTTGTGTAATAGCAAATTTTATACTGAATGTAGCTACATTTCTAATAGATCCCGAAGGCAAGATTTTGCTACAAGGTTGCTATATTCATAAGTACATGAGGGAAAAAAATAGTAAATATAAACTTAATAGAAACTAATAGGAAGGAAACACCAAAAACTCATGTTTAGTTTTATGGCCGTTTCCCATCTTTCAGTGTGATCTCATTGATTTCTCACAAATTAGTATCTTCTGCTATAGAATTAGATGTCATCTTCACATAATTATGTATGCTGCTTCTAAATTCTTTCTGGAAACAACGTTAACTACAAGATTTAGTTCTTCAGTTTTACTATATAATGTACTAAATTATATATTCATAGAGATATTAAATTTAGATGAACATCCTCTCTGGGTTCCTTTACCCTTGTTTAGGCATACTGACTGCTCTAGGGCCTTGAAGGAACTTAATTCAGCTCTTGAGCAGGTACTAATTCTCAGAAAACAATCTGGCAGGTAAGCATAAATTTAATTTACTATATTAACTGCAGAGGGTAAAAGTCTTGCTGGTGTAAATATATTGCTACACATGATCAGGATTCTTTGGCTTGTTTTCCCTTTTCTCTTCCTGGATTTTTTTTTCCCCTG
>VZTU01007873.1:0-36717 GCA_013400835.1 Zapornia atra | reverse complement strand
GGGGGGGGTGATATGGCTGAGATGCGGTGCAGGCTGTGCCTGCAGCGGGAACGGGAGGTCTCCCTGCCGGCGTCTTCGCTGTATATTGTTTTGTTTTTATGGGGCGGGGGGATGCGGGGACCCGACTGGTTTAAAAAAGCTGTTTGCGCGGGGGCGGAGGTGGCTTGTCCGGCCGAGCCGCCCTGCCGCGGGTCTGCAGCTGGTCTTGTCACTCTGCGTGCCAGGTTGATGTTGCGCATCCCCCCCCAAAGATGGCACTGGATGTCTTTCGCATTTCCTTGGGATATTGTTTTCCATCCCCTGGGGAGCTCCTGGCTGGTACAGCCGTAAATCTTTCCTCTCTTCGCACTCATTCACCCTTGGTCTGTTTCGGATTTGTATTCAGTGCTTGTGAAGAAGGCGGCTTGTTATGTGGGGTGAATTAGAAGCGAATGTGGTTGGGGGGGGGTCTGAGTTTTTTCCTTCCCCCCCTTCTTAATTTGCCCACCCTGAAGCCCACGCAGGTGCCGTTACATGTCAAATGAAATTTCTGAGCACTGGGTCAACACAGACTCTGTGCCCTGGCAGAAGCTGTCCCCATTTACTGGTGGTTGGGGTGCTAAAGATGCTGACTACCTCTTAGAGGAGACTTTTCTGCTCTCCTCCATCCCTGGGCTTCCACACCGCTCTGCCGCCTTCTCGCTTGAGTGGGGACCAGCTCCGGTCCGGGTGGGCAAGATGAGTTTTGGAAATGCTTTAATGGCACTTACCTTTCTCCTCTTTCGGGTAAACCACTGCAGCGTCTCAGGGGGAGAGGAGAGGGACTTTTCCCCCAGCTGTCAGTAAAGCAGAGCAGTTTGTTGTCTTGGTTCCCTGTGTAAATGTGGCATGTAGGTGCTCCTCTAAATTTTTAAGTAGGGACAGGACTGTCACTGCCGCAAGACAGCGTTGCAGTCTTCACACTCTGCCTAGCTATGGATGTGAAGATATGGAAATGCCTAACGTTTATTTAAAATACAGGCTAGAAGATGCTGTATTGATCTGAGAAGCTTTTAATCTGTTGGTCTTGTGAAACTGGATTTGTTGTTTGATTGTGTTTTGAGGTCGTCTGGGGTATTTTTGTCACTGGCTCTTAACGTTCTTACAAATCCTGTTTTATCTCAGCCTTGTCTACCCCTTGGGCTTTCACGCCCTGGCCCATGGTCAGAAAACACTTGAGCACGAGTTGTTTGCACCCTTGCTTTAATTTTATGAGGGCCGTATTAGATTTGTAAGCTGACTTACGTGGTTATATAGCAAATGTCTTGGCCACTTGGCAGTACTTGCTTGGAGACTCTGCAGCAGCACATCTGTCACTTGAGAAAGGAGATGTTCCGAAGTTCCTAGGGAGCAGATCTGAATGTGTGGCATCAGAAAGCATGACAGAGCGAAGACTGTGCGTGTGCTTTACCCATCCGTGCAGAGTGTGCCCCTGGCAGCATTCCTGCCTGTCTCTGACCTAGCCAGGGGAGCATCCAGAATTGCTGTTGCTACGTAGCCAGGTGTTCAGTTTGGTAACAAGAGAGAAGTGCTTTCCATGGCTTGCCAAGTAAGCATACAGCTTAATCTTGTTGTTTTTTTTTTTTTTATGGTATGGGGGCCTCCTTTGCATTCATCATCTCTGATGCCATACCCAGAGCCTCCCCATTACCGATCCTCAGCGTCACGGCAATGCCCCGCTGAAGGAGATGGGTGCGAGGTGGCAAGAGCAACCTCTGGTTTGCCACATCAATTCTGTTTTCAGAAAGTATCCCGTTCCTTATTCCTCCTCTGCCTTTGGTCCTGTGCGTGGCCTGAGTCACTGCGGGACTGTGTGACTGTACACTGTAGGTACACACACACGATGTTTACTTATTCTGTGTCCTCGCTGTCGTTTCAGGATTTCAGATGCATGCCAGGTTCCCACTGAGTGCCAGAAGTAGAGATCACTACACATGGAGCCCCAAGGTCAACACGGCAGTGGTGGTTCGCTAGTGGTGATTCAGCAGCCCTCCTTGGACAGCCGGCAGCGGTTGGACTATGAAAGGGAGAGCCATCCGACGGCTATCTTGTCACTGGACCAGATAAAGGCGATCAGGGGCAGCAACGAATACACCGAAGGTCCATCTGTGGTGAAAAAGGCGGCGCCGCGGACTGCACCGAGGCAAGAGAAGCATGAAAGGACTCACGAAATCATACCAATTAATGTGAATAATAATTACGAACACAGGCCTGGCCATGTGGGGCACACGGCACATCAACATAATGCGAGGGCCCCCGTCTTGAGCAGGTCCACCAGCACGGGGAGCGCGGCTAGCTCTGGGAGTAACAGCAGTGCTTCCTCAGAGCAGGGCCTGCTGGGGCGGTCGCCTCCATCCAGGCTGGGCTCGGGCCACAGGGCCGATCGGACGATCCGGAAGCAGCCCAAGCAGTCGTCTCTGATGGTGGATGATCTGAAGACTCCTTTGAAAGAGGACTTGGCGCAGCACAAGTTCATCTGCGAACAGTGTGGGAAGTGCAAGTGTGGCGAGTGCACGGCCCCGAGGGCCCTCCCTTCTTGCCTGGCCTGCAACCGGCAGTGCTTGTGCTCTGCAGAGAGCATGGTGGAGTACAGCACGTGCATGTGTTTGGTCAAAGGGCTCTTCTACCACTGTTCTAACGACGATGAAGGGGACTCTTACGCGGATAATCCCTGCTCTTGTTCCCAGTCACACTGCTGTTCTAGGTACCTGTGCATGGGAGCGATGTCCTTGTTTCTGCCTTGCTTGCTCTGCTACCCGCCTGCAAAAGGATGCTTAAAACTCTGCCGGGGGTGCTACGACCGCGTCAATCGTCCAGGTTGCCGATGCAAGAACTCCAACACGGTCTATTGTAAACTGGAGAGCTGCCCTTCCCGGGGTCAGGGCAAGCCCTCATGATTTTTGGGGGGAGGTGTACTTCCTCCAACTTAAGTTTTTCAGGTTGTAGCTGATTTTGTTTGTTTTTCTTTTCATTTTCCTTGCCCCTCCCCCATTTTGAGGGGGTTGGGGGCCCATTCTTTCCTTTCTGTCTCCCCAACTTCAAATACACAAGTTCTTCCCCTTAGCATCTTTGCTCTCCTCTTCCTATTGACTCAGCTGAGTGTGAAGCATTTTACGTAGTTGTTGCTGCTCATTGGTAAGTGCAGACCTGGTATCTGCCCCCGCCGCTCAACATTGGCAGGGTCTTTTTGAGTTTGTAACCAAACCACTCCTGAAAGAGACAGTGGGGGTTCACTGGGCTCTCAAAGCTTCTTGCTCTGTGAATATCTTCCCAAAGATGTTTTTGTCATTCTCAGCAATTATTTTTTCTCCTTAACCCCCTCCACCTCTACCCCCCGGGTACCAAGGAAGAATAACTTTCATGAGTGAGCTGAATTGTGGAAAAAAACCCTTTTTTGTTTGTGTGAGGGTTTTTTTTTTCTGAAGAGGGATGTAAAATAAAGGCTTTACCAAATGAAAGGCCTGACTCTTCTATAAGCAGCCTGCTTTTTTTTTCTTTTTTTCCCCCTTTACCCACCTCCTCCCCCTTTTTGTCTTTAACTTTTGGCACATTCTCATCCCTGAGAATTACCCCGCCTCCTCCTTTTACCTTTTCAGTGCAACTTTGTTTTTTGCTACACTATGTAGGTCTTCACATTGGAGATGTTACCCCTGCAATGTGCTCATTTGTTTCTCTTGCTGTCAGATCTTTGAAGGATATCGCTAACTCCACCCTCCTACTCCTGGTTTTTATAGTCTGTCAGTCTCAGTTGATATTAAAGTTGGTGGTGTTCATATATCCAAACAGCCTTCAGGTGTCACTGAGTCACCTAGATTTTCTTGAATCCTTAAAGTTTCTCCTGTTCCTTTTGGTTTAGTGAATTTTAGCTCTGCTCTGTACTTTATAATTTTATTCTGTCCCTTTTTTTATTGCCTTAGCCACAAATTGTGGTCCTCTTTTTTTTTTTTGTATATTTTATGTATAAAACACAAAGTTGAATGCCAACTATTTTTAAGACAAAAGTCTGTTAAAACTTTTTTTATTGTAAAGAATATTTATTATGTGAATCTCTATTATTTTATGATATTTATTGCAAAAAGACTTTGAAAATGTACTCATGTCTGAATATAACAAAATATCAATACTTAACGAAATAAGGGTGACACGAAGAAAGTACATATGTTAACTATAATGCAGAAAATATATTAATTAATGAAAATGGCTCTTGAGTTCTTTTGTTGTGATGGCAGGTTGTGAGTTACAAGGTGCCTGTTGCTGGGGTTTTTCTTCCTTGCCGTCTGTCAGGTAGCAGATAACTTCCTGTTGATACCAAAAACCCACTAGTCTGTGGTCTAGTCGAGTTTACCTGATTTTAAGTTGGTTAAATACATATATATCAAGTATGTTCTGGTTTTTCGCTTTGGGATAGTTAATAGAACTGAATGCATACATCGTGCTTAACAGTGCCAAGAAGGGTAGGCCTTATTTATTTGCCAGAGCACTTGGAAATACAGCTATGAAGGAGGAAGCTGTAAGTGAAGAGGTTTTGTTGTTTCCTAAAGAATCCCAGAGCAACATGTAAGCCTGTTTTAAATTCTCCGCTGTAGAACTTCTTGCTTGGTTAACTGGGACCTCAGCTGAAGCAATGAATCTGCAAAGCTCAAACTCTAAATTACAAGCAAAGGCAGGATAAAAAGTAGCAGATGCATTGCTGGAGTTTGCTAGCTTTGAAATTCGTGGTGGGGAGGGGTGTTTGTGCCTCTTGTCTGCCTGTGGCTTGTTTGGCTCTTTTCCTATACGTTTTCCCCATCTCAGCTGAATCTATCTTCTGCCTCTAAGTTAAAGGCTCTTGAGGTTGACCTGAGTGTCACGACTACTTGTGGCCATTTAACACGTGTTGGCAAGGCAAGGTTTTCAGTAGGGCTGAACGGAGAAACCTCGTTCTGCTGTTCCCATGGGTCAGGGCTAATGCTGCAGTTCTCCTGGAGGGAGGAGTTCATTAAAGGGGTGTAATTTCTCGTGGCGGTCTGAGTTAAGCAACTCTAGAGAAGCTGTGCTTTAGGGATGCGGTGGTAACTTGACAGATGCTCCGTATCTTGCATTTGGAAGTCCTGCTGCCTTGAGTTGCCCCATTCAAGCTGTTCAGACTGTGCATAGTGATGGTTTGAGTAAGCTCGTCTTTTTGTAGCTAGATCTGTCAAAGCTGATCCAGTGTCATAGAATGAGCTGGCTAAAAACCTTGCATTCTCTATTGGGTGGCCCAGATGGTTTCAGCGAGGTATAAAGTGAGCTCCTCATCTGGCTGCATCAAGGAAACCATTTGCTTTGCAGCGTGCGGTTGGTAACAACTGCTCCCCCAGCCTCAGCGTGATGGGAGCACTGGGAGGCTTGTGGGGCAGCCACAAAGCCTGCTCTCTAAGATTCACTCTTCATCAGGTGAAGCAAAGCCAAGAGAAGCATGTTTCTGAGGAGTAGGTGACTTGCTATGCTGCTGTTTTCCTGTCCCGGATGCTTCTCCGGCAGCGACAGCTGCACGCAGCCCTCAGAGACAACGAAGTCCTTGTCAAGCAGTCACTGTTGGTCAGATAGGACCATTTTTAAGACTCTGTTCTGATGCTGAAAAATACCGAGCCAACTGCCTTTTCAAACTCAGCTCTGTGTTGAGTTTGCTTGAAGGGTGTTAGTTATTCCTCTTTGAGAAGAATGTACTGCTTACCTCTGTCTCTCTTTCCAGCCAGGTACTTTATTTGGGGACTTGGCTTGGTTCCTAGCAGAAGAGAAGAAAGCCCAAAAGACCCACAGATACTTTGTCTTCTAATGATTGTTTTCTATCAGGAGCTGTCACAGCAATTTCTTAAAAAATTACCACCTACTAACTTCAGTTAGTCACAATAACTGGTACTCCCTTTACTAACTAAAACCTTGGGAATAACTTCAAGTTGCAGTTCTTCAAGAGGACAATGTGACTTTGACCTGCACAGTAATGAGAAGATAATGGTTGTGTATTAAGTGATCTTCTAATTGCGAGGTGTTACCTAGAGAAAGCAGTGTTAATGAGAGCAATAAGGATTTTTTCCCTTGGGTTAGATGCCGTGTTGTTTAATATAGACCTATGTATTTGAGCTCACTTTCAGGCCCTCTGGAAGGTAGGGTCGTTAGTCAGTTCCCTAACAAAGGTTAGGGCTGCTTTCAGACTGACAGATCTTGTGGTGTAGAACCATGCAGGATGGCGTGGGAGCAAGCAAGGGTCTTTAGGAGCCAGCTGACAGATGTGTGAAGTAAACCTCTGCAGCTTGGAGAGACAAAAGTTCCTTAGATGGGCCTGGAGCGGGCAGTCGTCATAATCTGCTGTATGTTCTACAATATAGCAACCGGAAGGACCATCTAGAGATGCTGTATTTTGTTGTAGAGGGGATTTGTTAAAGGCTAATGAGATTTCTGGCGATTGGGAGACTCAAGGACAGATTTCAGTTCTTCAACCCCAAATTTGTCAGTGGGCTGGTCAGGTTACTTTCCATGTGTCTGTAGAGTGCCAGATTGTCAGCAGTCCGTTACAATGTAGATCACAAAAAATACTTCCTAACTGATTTTAGATAGCTTTGAGATCTTGTTTTGAAAAATAAAGAGAACCCTGTGTAAAATGATGGTGTAATTAGGCAGTAAGTTCAGCTGACCTACTAACCCAATTGTATAGGTTAGTGATGGATTTGAAGGATCATGCCATCTGGTTATACACAGCAAGCTGGAATTGAAGCCTTGGTTTGCTTGGTGTCTTTAAACATGTGGTAATAGATGAGTTTTGGGCAACAGATGGTGAGTAAGTTTCCACCTTCCCTGCTGGAGGAATACATGGCTAGGGTGAGAATCTGGGGGAGTGGGGTGTTTCTCCGAAGATGGCTTCATTATGCTAGCCCTTGTGTGGATGATAACATTATCCAAGGGGGGATAATGCTTAACAAATGAAAAGTGCTCACTCTTGTTTATGGTTCCGTATCGTAAAGACAGGTGGGAGAGGATTAGCTCCTCTGCCTGTGATAAAGCAAATCTGTTAAGAGGGATTAAAAGGGCTAGATGAAGTGTTTTAATGGACTTTTATGAAGTAATAGATTTTTGTCCTGGAGGAATGTTCAGGACTCGCTGATACTTCTGTATTTCTTGTTCTGCTAAAATTGCCTCCAAATTCTAAGGAATCCTGATTAATTGTTGGCTTTCTTCCAGCTGGAGCATTTGTGTCAGTCATGGTGGTGCTTCAAAAAACCTGGAATAAAATTCCTTCTCCTATCACCCAGCTGGATTTACCAGCCTTACACAGCGCGTGGGCTGCACAGGTCTTGTTCTGATTAGCTTTCATCAGCGGGCAGGTTGCTTTTAGGGAAGCTCTTAAATCATTTGTACTTCCTCTCTGTGGTTGTTTTCCCCCTTTGTTTCACTGATGGGTGTAGCCGAGGCATGGCTTCTACCTTTGGCATGAGGTACATAGCTGTACGGGGCCTGAATTAACAAGCTCTATGCTTTCTGGAAGGATCTATTCAGAAAACTTCTAAGCTACCCAGAAACCTTCCTCCAGCATGTTCTGCTTCCACGTTAGAGCACGCAGAGTTGAGTTGTCACCGGTACACCGGACTGATGCCCCACCATCCCGTGGTGAGGTAAGGATGGGCCATCAGTAGGGCAGCAAGCACAGTGCACAGATCAGATTTCTGATGCTGTCTCAGCATTTAAAAATCTTAGCCTGTAGTTAATTCAGGCTGGCTGTGCACCCTTGTGCTGCAAGTACTCCCTTGCCACAAGTTGAGAGCTCTTGTGGTGTGTGTCCCCACCACCAGCCACGGTGCAGAAGGCCGGGCAGGCCCTGGCTGCACGCTTCTGGGAGGCGTAGATCCCTTCCAGGTTATTAGAGAATGATTGTACACGTGTTTATTTCTCTACATGGTTAATGCTTCTGGGTTGCATTTTCTGTGTGTGTGCCTCAAAACGAGCCTTGGTTTGCGTGCGCACAGGTAGCGGTGTTACAGCTATGGATCTGCTCTCGCTTTGATGTGATCAGGAGTACCTTGCTGTGTCAGGACGCCTGTGTGCTGTTAGATGCTGCGTTTCTAACACAAACTCAGGGCTCTGCTTGGTGCTAGGAGAGGGATATGGATATGCTGGACACTCAGAAGCCAGCACTGTTGGAATGAAGCACGATTCCCAGATGGGTGGTTACTGCTGCACGTTTGTGATAGAGAGATGCAGAGAGCTGCTGGTTTCCCCAGCACAGTGCTTGCAGTGGCCACCGCCACCTCTCCTGTCAAGGTGTCCTGAGCTGAGATACTTCCTCAGGTACTTACTAATAAATACAAGCACAGGCCTGGTTTCCTACAGGGCCCCTCATGGTCCTGTTTCTTAGGCTTAAGAATATAGGGATGAGACCCTCTGAATAGCTTTTGATTTTTAGCTTCATAAAAGGACCAGAAATTCACCTGGATCTTCCAATCTTCCTGACACATGTCCATGACCATACTGTAAATGGAGGAGAAATGGTGTACTTTCAGGCGAATGGCATTATTCTGCATATTACAACGAAAGCCACCTCCGGCTTGAAAATGTAATTGTTGTGAATTACTTGGGGGGGTTTTGGTGTTTTTCTTCCCAAGAAACACAGATTTGTTTTAGTCCTCAGAGAAAGGTGTGCCTTTCTAGAGCACGCCCTGTTTTGTAAACCTTTGTATACAGGTACAGGGCTAGGGAGCTGAAAAAAAATACCCCACGGAACACATTGTCCGAAGGCACAAACGGTTGTCAGAGGCTGTACCCCAAAGGGTTGAACCTCATTGTGTTTGTGCAGCAAGGAGCACAATGGGACTCACACCCTCCCTGACCCTTCAGGGTCGCTGTGGCAGTGTGACTGGTTTTTATGCCGTGAATATTTCTTCTGAATGAAGCTGATGGATTTACACCAGTGATTAAGTTGGCCGGGTGACAGCGGCCTACTTCCACTGGGGCCTAATGCCACCGCAAGCTGCTCTGAGTTGACTCCATACCAATTGTAGGGGTTTTTCCTTGTTTTCTGTTCTGGTTTTTATTAGATTAATTGGTTTATATGATAAAGTCGTGGCTAGAAGTAGCTGGATTACCCCAAGTGTAAGCTGAAATCGTGTAACTGATTACTTAATGGATGTTTAAAATGAAAATGCCTGTCTTCTGGCACGTGCTTCGACTTCCAGACCACCTGGCGATTCTTCCAGTACCACAAGGTTTCCTCTTCTGTGCTTTAAGCTGGAGGAAAGGCTGAAGTTACCTATCCTGGTAAAGGCCACCAGTCCTTTTGTGGTGTTTGACTTGGTGCTTTTGGATCTGTGCAACTGGTGAGTGGGACGCTTCACAATGACAATGAATAAACTAGTCACCTGGAAGGAAGGGGATAGCCTTGGGACTCTTCTCTAACCTGGATATCGGGACATTGCATGGTGGCTTCTTTTTCTTATCAAGGTATCCTAGCTGCTCTTTCTCAAAAATATGTTTTCAGCGATTTATTTCTCATAAAAGTCATGTCTCATTTACCTGACCCCCCCCTTTTTTTTTTTTTTTTTTTTTAGAGAATAACTGTACACTTGTTCATTTTTTTTTACATACCACTCAAAGCTCTTCTGGATGAAACGTTATGACTATGCGAGCCATCTGTGGTACCTGCTGATTTCATACAGTTCTCAGTGTTCTCTGTCTCTTCTGAGTTTTGGTGAGAAGGAGCCCAGTTAGTCAGGGTGGGATGAATACCGTGTAGCTGCATCTCACGATTTTGTTTTGGTCCCAAATTCAGATCTAAGTATGAACTTTGTCAAAGTTTGGCAGTACCCAGTGTCTGGTCTTGAGTTTACAGATCTGCAAGAGGATGTGAGGAAATACTGTTAGAGTTGAAAATGGGTCAGTTCTGGTGCATTAAATAGAATGTCTCTGGAAGCAAGTGGCAGACATGCAAGAAGCCCTTCTGGAGTCTCCATAGCGATTTTTTTGTATGGGCTTTCAAATCTTGAGCTTTAGAGCCTGTGTGCTTTTCCCCTACTTCTTCCCATCTCTGACCTGTACTGGAGCACTTGCCACGGTAGTTCCAGAGCCATCCATCACTGCTGCCAGGCACAGATAACACCCCCCTGTAAACGTTCATTTGATGACAGCTCTGACACCCTGGGTTTGGGTTAACTTCATCTATTCCGGTGGCAAAAATTGCGGTACCTCCTTACCACGTAGCTCAAAGCATTCTGCATAGGTCTTACTTTCTTTAAAATAAACCATGCCTTTATAAAACAGCTCCGAGGGGGGAAAAAAAAAAAAATCCCCCTTTTGCTGCTGGGAAAGCTGCATCCGGAGGTCTGCGTGGAGTCACGCTGAGAGCCACCGGCACAACCAGAAGAGTCTTTGACCGGCAGCGTGGTGTTTTAATTACTTAAGTCGCTCTTCCGTACAGAGGGATGAGCGGATGGGGAAAGCAGCTTCGTGCCAGGAGCTGCAGCGCTTTTATATAAGCTGTTTGTTATAACATGTCACAGACCGTGTGTGCCTGCGTGCAGGCGTTGGACTATGATGGTTTAGATGCATTGTTAATGTATATATACATAATCCTAACACGGGGACTGATTATAAAAACCCTCAATGCAGCTCACTGTACAATATGATCCATCTGTAACGAACAGTTCCACATTTATTAGGGTTCTTTGTTTGTTTATGTGTGTGTTGTGTTGGGTTTTTTTTAATAATAACGGGCAGTGATGCCCATCTTCGGGATGGGGATGTGGGAAACTAGGTGGGAGCCTAAGTAATACATGTTACTTGCCAGGCTAGGAGCTACAGCCATATCCTATGGCCTTCTAATTAAAACTCTTTATTTCCACAGATTTATTCTGTGAGCCTTCCTAAATAGATCAGCCTTGGGTTTCTAATGGTGACTACTTGAGGAGGAATGTAGCCTTTGTTACTCTGAATAGTTGGGAGCAGATTACCGGGCTGCCAATTTCCTGTTGCCTTTCAGAGCTGCAATTTGAGCCCTATTTGCTCCTGGCTCTTGCACAATTGAAAACAATGGGTGGCTTCTTTCAGGTTTCACTTCAGAGCTCTTAGAAACTGGGGAAGTGGCAAAAGCCCTACTTTACAGGTAATTAACAATAGATAATGTTTGCTCTGCGGGTTTTTTTTTCCCCTTATCCCCTACCCACCCCCTAAAAAAACCATATATATATTTTTTATATATACATAATATATACACCTTTGTGAATAGATATATAGAGAGTTGTATCTACCTTTTTCAGCTCTTTATATATTTGTCATATATAAGTATATATATTCTATATATATGTATACATATATACATCTGACAAAGGTAGAATCACACACCAAGCTCCCAATATAGATACTGCACATATAGCCTTGGGGATGCAGTCCCACACATCACCCTGGCAAGGTGATGGGGCAGGGGCAAGTGTAACTCCAAGCTAATAAAGGAAAAAAGGGGAACGGCAGAGCTGTTGGGTGGCTGCAATGCTGAAGGCTGAGGAGCTAAGCCTGGGCAAGGTCCCATGTGAGTGCTTGTGTTGTGAACCTGCTCTTTGATTTAGGGCCTCTTTTTTATGGTACCCTCTATCTCCTTTATTAGGTGTGCACTTCTCGTCCCCTATCGACGTTTATGTAGGATAGTTAAATGTTTTCCTGTGCATAATTAGTACTAGGAAACCACCTGTCCTGTAAAGTTTATCTTAAATACAGAAGCTTGTTTTACTCCATAAAGATATGTCTGTTGTCTAACCTTATCTTGTTAATGGGGAGCTGTGGACACCTAGGAAGGAGACACAAAAAAGATGCTCTTGCATCATTGTTAGTATTTATCTAAAAATAAATTATTAGTATTTATCTAAAAATGAACTAAAAAATGTGTTGGGGCAGACAGAAAATGTCTAAATTGGGAACCTTGCTCTCTTTACCAGCAACAGGGAAGCGAGGAGCCTCAGAATGAGAGCAACATTCCCTCAGAAGTGGAATTCCTGCCTGCCCATTGTAGGCTGTGAGGTAATATACCCACAAGTTTTGCAAAAGGAAATGGGAAGAACGGAAGCAGACCTTTCAACATGCCTCTTGCAGCAATTCCTCTTTGGGCACGTAGAACTGGTGACTCATTTGGCCTCTCTGTATGTGGGAGCTTCCTTGGGGACACGGGAAATTGGTGTGCATGCACCGTGGAGTTGCTCAGCACGGAAATGCCTGCTTGTTTTCTCTGTCTGCCATCCTATTCTCTATCTGTGTGCTGGAGGAGAAATAGAAAAGCTCTCTCTGGTAGCTCCTGATCCAATAAGTGCTGGCTAAGACAAGCAGCACCACTCAGGTTGTTCTCTCTGGGTGAAACTGTCAGCACCATGCTTGCACTTGGCATCTTGCCTACATTGGCCCTTCTGAGGCAGCTTCTGGTGTTTGGTGGTGGGATTTTTTGGCCTGAGAAGTCGCTGCCTCCCTTGGCAATATCAATGCAATCATTTATAAAGCACAGGGTACCCAGGTGAAAGGAGGATAAGGGGCTTGTTGAGCTTGACTCTGGTGGCCAGGACCATTCCATACGGTGCCACAGCTGGAGGCAGTGTGTACTGTTTAGGGCTGCCTCTCTGTGTTAAATGTGCTCTCAGGCTCTGAGGCTGCCATCGACTCTCCTTCCTTGCTTCCCCGCCTGCAAGACACGGCTTTGTATGTGGTTACTGAGCCTGTGGGCATGGGTATGGGGCTATGAGCCAAAAACAAAGGCATGTATCTAGCAGCACCTGAGGAGATCCTGTCCATGCGTTCCAGCCACATGCACTCGAAGAAGTAAGCAAAGTCTTTAAAAAAGAAATTAAAACAAGAAGTGATTCTGCACTTGATGCCTGTGTTTCTGAGTTCCCCGTGAGGCTTGTAGAATTTCATTAGCTGTAACTGGGAACACGACTGTTGTTGCTTGTTCTCCTCATCTGCGAGACCTGGAAAAAAACCTGCCTGACTCCATAACCGACTTCTTTCTGTTTCTCCTTCTTCCTGATGTGGCTGCCCCTCTTACTTCTGTGACTTAAGTGGAATCTCTTCTGCTGTAAGCCCTGCAATAGAAACTATCCCAGGAGGAGAAAAGGATGGCAGAGTTCAATGCTTTGTATGTGCACCTTCTTCAGAGTGGGAGGAGGTGAATGGGTGGCCATGCGCATTGCTGCGTCATTGGGAGCTCTCTTCATCGGGAGCTCTCAAAAAGAGGGAGAGATTCTGAGCAGAGCCTTAGAGCCAGGCTGTAAAATTCCCTTACTTAAGCAGAATCCCACAATAAAGCTACCTATTTCCTCTTTTCTCCAGTTCCTCGCAGATAATTTAGGAAGATACAGGTCATATACTTTAAAAAATCTTTTTCCTTTGGAAAACCATGATACATTTTACTAAAACTTCAGTAATTTTGGCTTTTACTACTACTGCTTCTAAATCTTGTACCCTTGCAATAGGAATGGGTGAGCTGCTGTAGCGCTAGGTGGATTTACATGCAATTTATATTTTCAACCCAGTTGTATTTGTCAAGACAAGTTGGTTTGGACCACTATAGTCCACTGAAACCCCAGCCTCCTGTCCTCTATTTCATTTTGCAGTGGTGTAAGTACCTCCTGCGTGCCTGCACTTCAGGTTTATTAGATTCCCTTCTCCAGAGGAGAAGCAGAACAAGCCCTCGGTGACCAGTGTGCAGCTGCAGAGATCAGGCTGCTGCGCCTCGGTGGTCCTTGAGCTGTTAAGAGTCCTTCCCAGGTGTGTGCCCATTGCCTTTCCCACCTGCAGCTCTGCAACAGTGCTTCCACTTGCCCTGGGAAAGCTGCATGCCTCCCTCAGCAAGCCAATGTGCCCTGGATATTGCAGGTCCCTTTCTTTAAAAGGTAACTAAGCACCAGCTGCTAAATCTTCTGGAAATCCCAAAGTGTCTGATCCCTCCCTGTGAGAGTTGGGTGATTCGCCCTCGAGGCGCAACTCAAGTCAGGAAGGCCAACTTCTAACACAGCCCAGTAAGCCCCAGCAAAGATTGCCTTGCCAATACAGGTAAGGGGATCATAGAATCATAGAATGGTCTGGGTTGAAGGGACCCCAAGGGTTGCAGAGTTCCAACCCCCTGCCACAGGCAGGGCCACCAGCCTCCAGGCCTGGATCTACACAAGGTTGCCCAGGGCCCCATCCAACCTGGCCTTGAACACCCCCAGGGATGGGGCATCCACCACCTCTCTGGGCAGCCTGTTCCAGCCCCTCACCACTCTCTCTGTAAAGAACTTCCCCCCAATATCTAATCTAAACCTCCCCTCCTTTATATCTTCAATCCATTCCCCCTTGTCCTGCCATTGTCTACCCTTTTAAAAAGCTGATTCCCCTCCTGTTTCTCCACTCCCTTCAGGGACTGGAAGGCTGTAATGGGGTTCCCACACAGCCTGCTCATCTCTAGTCTGAACAAGCTGGAAATACCAGCCAAAGCAGGAAGGTGCCCCTCTCCTATTTATTTTTCTCCTCTTTCCAACTGAACATATACTGAAGAATCCAGGAGTCCCTGGTTGGCCCTCGGTTGCCGCAGAAGTGCTTGTCTGTGCGGGTTACATGACCCAGCCTGTGTTTGTACATACATGCACTTTGCAGGTTCCACGCTGAGCAGAAAAACCAAGTGCATTGGATTTAGTTGCAAATTAAGGTTAATGGATCCTGTGGGATGGGAGCCTGCAGTGAAGCTCACAAGTCCATACAAGGGCTACCTAAAATTTGGCCTGGTTCTCTGAATGATGCGATGGCAAAATTTCTGAAAATCAGGTTGACTCGGCTCCTACATTTGGATTTCAGGAGCTAACCACAGGCTACTGGCTTTAGAAATATTGGCCTTTTAAGTCCATTTTGCCCTTAATTGATAACCTGAAATGGCCAAGATGAAGCCATGCACTGAATGATGTACAAGGGCCACACCGTGAGAGAAGAGCTGGGAATGGAACAGTGAGTGCAAATGAAGAGGAGGGCTTAGATGCATCTTTATTTGTCTCTCTACATGCTTCACACTTGAGGTTTTGTAAACCTTAATACTCTTAAAATTTGCTTTTGAGGTTTCATTTGAGCTAATTGTACCAATGGGGGCAGGGGAGTGTTGGGTTCAAGGAATATAATTTCTTTGCATCATTGTAACCCTTTATTTTCCTCCAATGTTGTTCACCTGGAACTTGACACCACTCACTCTGCTTTAACTTCCATTGCAGGGGCAAGGGCTTTTTTCCATTGTAAATACACTCATTTTCTTTCAAGCAACTCTCCTGCCTTACTGGAGACTACCATACTGCTGGTCAGTACTTCTCAGTACAGTAGGTCACTTAGAACCGCTGAGATAAAACATGTTTTCCCCTTAAATTGTTTAATTCTTTGCCCTTTCACAGCATCTACCACTTCTTTCTTAGCACACACAGGTTAGAGAACTGGAGCCAGGCTGCTTCCTCTCATCTGGACCAGCTCTTATGTTCTTACCCCCATCCCAGCTTAATAAGGGCAAGGAAAGGACCTAAGCTTATGCTTTAATCAAAAGAAAAGTCAAACCAATACAAATGATCCAGGCTCGAGTGTTCTCTTGACACAGCACCTCCTGCCACAAGCATCGTCACTGCCAGTGACTGTCTCTGCTGAATGAACCTCTGATCTGACCTGGAGCATGCTGTGGCCGGATAGTCTCTTTTGGTAATTGGATTGATGTTGCTAGACTGCATCTGTGACTCTTTCAGTGTGGAATAAATCACCACTACAAATCACAGGGCAGCCCTGCAAACATGGCCAGAATGAAACCCGTGATGTGCAGAAGATGATTTCTGTTAGCGAGATTCCCCACCCAGCTATGGCCATCTGCAAGCCTTGGCTTCAGCTGGGATGTAGTTTTGCTACTGTATGTTCAGACTGCTGACAGCCAGGCTGGTTGCCTGGGCTTCCTCTGCAATCAGAAGGGTGAGAAAGGTAGGACCGGAGGGAGGTGTTTGTGCCCTTGTGCTCGGCATTGGTGAGGCTGCACCTCGAGTGCTGGGTCCAATTCTGGGCTCCTCACCATAAGAAGGACATTGAGGTCCTGGAGCGAGTCCAGAGAAGGGCAACCAGGCTGGAGAAGGGGCTGGAGGGTAAATCCTCTGAGGAGCGGCTGAGGGAGCTGGGGGTGTTCAGCCTGGAGAAGAGGAGGCTGAGGGGAGACCTTATCACCGCCTACAACTACCTGAAAGGAGGTTGGAGAGAGGTGGGTAATGGTCTCTTCAGCCAGGTGACAGGAGACAGGACAAGGGGAAATGGCACAAAGCTGTGCCAGGGCAGGGTCAGATTAGATGTTTAAAAGATGGGTAGATGAGGTACTTAGGGATATGGTTTAGCATAGGACAGGAATGGTTGGACTCGATCTTAAAGGTCTTTTCCAACCTTGTGATTCTGTGATTCAGCGATTCAGCCCAGCGTGAGGTCAGTGGGATGAAGGGCTCAGTGGAAGTATTCTGATGGCCTTTGAGCAGTCATAGCTGGACAGACAAAACTAGATGCCCAACCTTTAGGTGGCTGAAATTAAGTGAGGTGTATCATACCCACAGTCACTTAAACTCAGTGAAGTATCTTTTTCTTGCATTTCACTTTTCATCTTCTCTCTGGCTTGCTTTCTGACTTTCACACAGGTGTGTTGGCAAAGGATCTTTCTGCCTCTTCTGCAGTGTTTAAATAAAATATGCTTCATGATAAAAATACATCCTGTGACATGTATGATGAATAACCCTTTCCTCCTGCTGTTGCATTCTTCGGGCACAGAGACAGTGTGCCTGCGCGTGCCCTCAGCCTAAAGCTGAGACAGTTTTTCCTGTCTTGCATCTCAAATCTCCCCAGCCCACTCGGGCAGACCAGTCTGTTTGTCAGCCTCTCCTGTACGTGGTGTTCTGCTGCAGCAAAGGATGCCTCCATTGTGGCTTTCAGAGGATGTAAATTTGCCAAAACAAACGATGGGCAGAGGAATGCCTGACAAGATCGTTTGGATTTTACGTAACCTCTACAACATCCTCCTGCAATGCCTCCCAGATAAGTAGGTGGTATGCCAAAAAAAAGAGCATAGTTAAAACTTCTAATGATCTCATCTGCTATCTCTGTTCTAAATGAGGCGCTTTATGATGGGTTATGAGACATGACATCAGAGTTTTCAGTTTCATGCCTGCGGCGTAATAGAGGGGGCCTGCAGCTACGGTGGTAAGATCCCACAGAGGCAAACACAGTCACTGTGTAGTAAGGGCTGAAGGCAGAAGAGGTGTGAGCAATGACAGCAACAAAACAAAGGAGGAACTGGACAAGGCAATGTGAACAAGAAGACTAAGTCAGGGACATCTGCCTTCAAATCTCAGCCTTGTCCAGGGACAATAAATGAACCATCCAATTTTCCAGTCTCTGTTTCCATAGGGTACAGGTAATTCTGACCATGGTGGGTGTTTTATGAGGTGTCACCGCTCTGTGTGGGTACTGGGCTTCAACAACACACTGCAAAATGGTTACAGGCGTATGAGTGGTACAAAGTATTCTTTATTCTGCTTTCTGGAGGCATTGGTAAGAATCATAGAATCACAGACTGGTCTGGGTTGGAAGGGACCCCAAGGATCATAGAGCTCCAACCCCCCTGCCACAGGCAGGGCCACCAACCTCCAGGCCTGGATCTACACAAGGTTGCCCAGGGCCCCATCCAACCTGGCCTTGAACATCCCCAGGGACGGGGCATCCACCACCTCCCTGGGCAGCCTGTTCCAGCCCCTCACCTCTCTCTCTGTAAAGAACTTCCCCCTAATATCTAATCTAAACCTTCCCTCCTTTAGCTTTAATCATGCAAAAGTTTTAAAGGCTTTTATATCCTCATTTAACTTTTTGGATGACACTTGAGAGTTTATCTCCCATTATTTAGAAATATCACTGTTCCTGGCATTTTTGGATATGTGGAAGCATTCAGTTTGCCTTCTTCACCCTTCCCTGCTTTTGCAGACCGCCTCACCAGACTGTACCCCACCAGGAGCAAGACTGAGGATTTTGTGCAACACAGCCTTGGATGTGCTTCTTTGGCCAGCACCTTACTCTTCAGGTGGTCTCTCCCCAGCAAGACTGCCATGTATCTCTCTCTTAGAATATCAACAGGAATATGAATCTGGCAGCTGAAGGCTGTGAGGCTCTTTGCTTCCCCAGGTGATGGCCACAGAAGAGCAAGTGTAGAGTCTGGCACCTGGGAAGGAATAACCGTCTGTATCAGGACAGGCTGGGGGTGACCTGCTGGAGAAGAGCTCTGTGGAGAAGGACCTGGGGGTCCTGGTTGATGACAGGTTGGCCATGAGTCAGCAGTGTGCACTGGTGGCTAAGAGGGCAAATGGGATCCTGGCATGCATCAGGAAGAGTGTGTCCAGCTGGTCAAAGGA
This sequence comes from Zapornia atra, assembly GCA_013400835.1. Classification (NCBI taxonomy): domain Eukaryota; kingdom Metazoa; phylum Chordata; class Aves; order Gruiformes; family Rallidae; genus Zapornia; species Zapornia atra. Next base: position 18,289 of record VZTU01007873.1, on the reverse strand, counting down.
GGTGATTCTCCCCCTCTACTCTGCCCTGGTCAGGCCCCACCTGGAGTATTGTGTCCAGTTCTGGGCTCTCTGGGATAAAAAAGTCAGGGATCTCCTGGAGAGAGTCCAGAGAAGGGCTACGAAGATGATTAAGGGCCTGGAGCATCTCCCCTATGAGGACAGGCTGAGAGAGTTGGGACTGTTCAGTCTAGAGAAAAGAAGACTTAGGGGGGACCTAATTAATGTTTATAAATATCTTAGGCAGGGGATGCAGGGGGAAATGTCCAGCCCCTTTTCAGTGTCTGTAGGGACAGGACAAGGGGCAATGGCTGCAAATTGGAGCACAGGAAGTTCCACACCAACATGGGGAAGAACTTTTCCCCAGTGAGGGAGCCCTGGGACAGGCTGTCCAGGGGGTGTGGAGTCTCCTCTCTGGGGATATTCAGGACTTGTCTGGATGCCAACATGTGCAATATGTGTTGGGGAGCTGCTTTGGCAGGGGGGTTGGACCCGATGATCTCTGGAGGTCCCTTCCAACCCCTACAACTCTGTGATTCCACGATTCTGTGATCTCACCAGGATATGGTTATAAAGGGAGAATTTTGTTTGGAGGCAGCTCTGTCTCTTTTGCCCTCCTGTGCAGGGGATGGTCTGTAAGGCCAGGCTGGAGGGAGGGGGTACCGCTAACACCCCTCTTGCACCTTGGCTTCAACAGCTGGAGGGGAGGTATTAGGCAAAGCTCCCCCCTTTTGCTCCTAAGCTTGACAGGATGGGTTACAATCACGGGGACTCAGTGGCAATAAAAATTAGGCCAGGGTGGCAGTGCTGGAGCTATGGGACCATGGCAATTCTTCCACATCAGTGGAATGATTTCTGATTGGTTTTAGTCCTGTCCTTGAGCATGACGACAGCAGCTCTTCCTCAAGGATAAATAGTCTTAGGATTGGTTTCTGTTAGGGTCCAGATCCACAGGTCTGTCATCTTTTTGGAAGGACCAGTAGGCAGGACTGATTCCAGTACTGGCAGCATCTCATCATCCAGCTGGCTTGGCAGCGTTTGCTCTCTTTCAGATTTCACCTGGTCGGGACGGTGGGGCCACTGCACTGCAGCCAGTCCCACCACTGCCTCACAGGGCTGCTCTGCAAACCCCATAATACTGCTCCTGTGCATGGCATGATGCCACCTGTTCCCCAGCTGCCCACCTGCCTTGCTGGTTGCAGTCACCAACCCAATTCTTTCTTCTTCATCTTGCCTGCCTTGGTCTTCCCTTGATGTCCCTGTGGCACTACCCTTGGCTCTGGTTCCTGCTCCTTCCTAACTGGCTGAACAGATGTGGTTCTAGTCTTGTGTCCTCCTGACCCCATCCCTTGAGGTAGAGGTATTTGGGCTCCTGTGCATGCCTGACCTAGACCCCTTGGTATTGGAGAGCTGCGACCCTCAGTCAGACTCCCAACCACACTTCTTGCCTAAAGAGAGTCAGCTTGAAGTTTCTAGGGGAGAAACAGTTTCTGCTGCTTGTCCCCAATAGCCTCAGCTCAGTCCAGGTGCACAGAGGAGATGCTACCTGGCAAAGGGAAACAGGTGACAGCATTTAATCATCTGCAATCATTTCCTTAACAAAAGGACTTCTTGATATTTTCAGACAGTGCATAGCCTCAGGGTTTTATTCTTATATAGACCTGGGAGGAAACCCTGTGATTTACAATTGGATGTAAGAAATAGTGAGTGCCTCCCTAATCTGCACAGTAGATTACTGGGATATACTTTCCTTGGGGGAGAGGATCTAACCTAAAGGATCTCAAATCAGCAAGACAGAGTGGGTGCATAGTGTGGGTTGTTGGCTAAGCAAGTTAGGATGCTGAGAACATGGTAGACTAACCCTCCAGACTCTTTAAATTCCGAATAAAATGGGAAAAAAACCCCAAAATCTGCCCTGGAAGCTCTGAGCAACCAGAGACTCTTGTCAGACTCTGACCCTTGTCAGACTCGTCTCTGCCCCTCAAGAGCAGCTGTGCTGCTCCACAAAGTTAGTAGGTGCAAATTTACCATAGCTGAGGGAACACCCAGGAGAAGAGCCTTGGCTTATATATATAGTGCCTTCTGGAGAGCTCCTGCCTTTTTCCTTCTTTCCTGGAGCTATGCTGGAATATGCAGCACGTTTTTGGTGAGTCTCTGCTAGAGGCATTGGCTGCTGCAGTGTGTGCTTGGAAAGTGTGTTGGTATTAAAACTGGCCTGTGATTAAGCTACAGGCTTTGGATATGTGGTTTACGGTACCTCCTCCCCTCAAAATGCTTGGATTGAGTCTGCCGGACTCCCAAAGGAAGGTAAGCTTGTTCTCTGTGGGGTGCCTAGGCAGAGATGAGCCTTGTCTAGGGCAGGGGCTTTGAGTGGCTTTTGTGATATAAATGGTGCATGTTTAAATCCCTTCGAGCTCTGTATGTGGCTGAGAATGGGGAGCTGTTTGTTTGAGGGTATTAACTGTCTGATAGCATGTCTTGCCTGAGTCGAGGTGGCCCCAGGAGCCGGGCAGCTTGGAAATGCCCCTTGCAATCAAAACCTGTATTTTCAAGTGCAACTCTGCTGTTCATGCTGAGAAGGGTTGCCTATCTTTCAGAGCCTTTTGGTCACTGGGCTACAGTTAATAGGATGAGATTTTTTTATGGCTTGTGGGTTTTTTTTCTTTCCCCCTCTAATCACAAAGCTGCCAAGTTATCCAAGAAAGAGGTTTGTAATTAATGCTAAGTAAAGCGGAAACTAGGGTGGCTGCTTAGCGTGGGGCTAGTAGGGCATGTTCTGACCCCAATCAATGTTGGGGTAGCTCCAAAATAACTTTGGGTCTCTGGGTTTTTAGCCGTGGTACATGGGAGCAGAAGCTGCCTCCATTGCAGAGAAGATGCTTGTCCACATTGTTGCTGGAATATGGTGTTCTACTGCTAGGCCACAGATGCATCCCTGTGGGTGGATTTCTTTTTTTGGGCACTGCAGGAAAGGCTGGATTTGCTTCTCTTTAAAAGCTCTGTGGAAGTTCCTGTTGTAGGTTGTGACCTAGGAGTTGAGAGCTGTGATCTTTCTGATGATAACCTCATCATCTAGCCTTGACTTGTCTGTAAATGGGCTGCTCTGGGGACATGTTTTCTTATAAACCTCCCTCTCCTTGCATGGAATTTTGTTGTTCCAATAAGTGGCTTCATTTTCTTGAGCGTCGAAAGTGGCTGTTAAGGTAGCAAGTCTTAACCTGAGGCTCCCTTGGTTGTGGGGGGTTTTTTCTGCCTTCAGGTTTTTTTTCCCTGCTGGGTTTGCAGAGCAAGTGGAATGTGGTTCCCATGTATGCTACACCGGCTGTACGCACCTCGCTCTGAGCAACGGGACAGCTCGCCCAGCTCTTGAGGAAATCTTCTGTGGTCTGTGGGGACAGGACAAGGGGCAATGGCCTCAAGTTGGAGCACAGGGAGTTCCACACCAACATGCAGAAGAACTTTTCCCCAGTGAGGGTGAGGGAGCCCTGGGACAGGCTGCCCAGGGGGTGTGGAGTCTCCTTCTCTGGAGAGATTCCAGCCCTGTCTGGATGCCTCCCTGTGTGACCTGTCTTAGGGAGCCTGCTTTGGCAGGGGGGTTGGACCTGATGATCTCTGGAGGTCCCTTCCAACCCCTGTGATTCTGTGAAATAGGGAGTGTGGTGGGAAAGTCCTTTCCCTGTGCTTTTCCAAAGCCTTCTGGGTGTCTAAAAAGCCCTGGAGAAAAATGGCTGTGACTGATTAGAAACCCTTCATTGGATAAAAACTGGGAGTAGATCAGTACTGGGTGGCAAAAAAAATGCAAGAGGTAGGGGGGAGTAATTTATCTATTTTTAATGAAAATCCACTTTATAGTAGCCTACTTCAACTTAATGGTGTTCCTTTGTTGGCTTTGTCTCACTCAAATATATTCTGCACCTCCATATCTTTTTGAAAGCTAGTGTTTTGTTGAGGCTGTAGTCAAAATGCTGGGATCTTTGCACTGTGCCTTAGCTTCGTGGAGCTGCAGAGGGTGAATCCTGCAGCCGTTGTTGCAGTCCTGGGTTTGACCATTTGGTCAAACTGCTGTTGGTAGAGGTTTTGATCTGTTCTGTCCCAAGTAGGCTGCGACAGAGGACCCGCTGTGTCACGTTTCTCTGTTTCAACTCTTCCTTTGTGGGGATTTTGGTGGTTTGTTTGTTTTAAAACAAAGCCCATCGAGCATCAAGCTGTGCCAGACCTATTCAGAATTCTCGAATTTTCCTTTGTGAAGGTGACCTTACAGAAAAATTGATGTAAGGAATATTTTTTTTTTTTCCCCTCTCATCCGACATCTCGGTGGCCTTCTCTAAACTGCATGGCTGCCTCGGTTTCTCATGCAGATGAGCCCTGCCAAACGCTTTCCTAATGCACCCTGTTAGGACAAAGGCTCAGTTGTTGTTTTCTGTTGATAAACTGGACATTTAACTGCTTCGTTTCCCCCCCACTACAGTGGGATTAGTCGGTGGCTATTTGCTCAGGCCCCAATCCTTGGGCTTGCTTGGGACAATTGCTAGAGAGGTTCAGATTTAGAAACCAATGAATGTCAAGCTGAGCTTCTGAACTAAACTTTCTTTGAGATGAGCCAGAGTGACCTGCAGCGAGCTGTAAAGAAGAGTGCAATGACCCCCCACCCTCCCCTTCCCTTCACCGAAAGGAAAAATATTTCCCAGAGCACTGGGAACCCTCCTGACTTCCTCTCCTGTGAATTCTGGATTAGTGTGATTTGCATGCTTAAAGTTAATTCAGTAGTGAACTGGAGGAGGTGTCTGGGAGCTTGAATAGATTCAGCTCCTCGCTGCTGAGTGCCAAGGGCCTCTGGTGCGGGCCACGTATCGAGGGAAAGTGAGGACATGTAGGACAACTGCAGGGGCGAAGGGAGGGGAGGGAGGAGGGATTGTACCATTTGTACTGAAGTGTTTGCAATTCTGCCCTCCCACAGGCCATGGCAACTGGACTGAATGTAATCTGGCCCTTTTATTTTCTTGCTTTCATTCAAATGAGGCCATATAACAAGTGGGGAGCGAGAGGAAGGAGGGGAAATGCATGAAGCTATACATAATAAAGGTGATGCTGCTGAAAATGCTGTTTGAAAATGCGACTGAGCTCTGCATGTGCATTGGGTGCGTTGGGAATTTGAGCGTGCTTTGGGAGGTTTCTTCTGAAGCCATCTCTAAAAACAAAGCAAACAACAAAAAGCCGCGTCTGGTTATCCACAGGCCTTGCTCCCTGATAAGGGCCATCTATCATAACCAAATTAAAACATGGGCTCCTTCATTTCATAGCGAGCACTTGATAAGATGCGCCTGCCTGTTGCAAAAGTTCCCTCTCCTGATTTCTTGATGCTGGGAAAGCTGCTTTAAAATCTCAAAATAAAAAAATAGAAGGCATGGGGGGAAGAAAAGTTTGAATCATTGCACGGAGTCCCTGGCCCCGCTGAGGGGGCTTTCTCTCTCTCTCCTGAAGAACAGACCACGCACAAAGCCAGATGGTTCCCGTCTGCTGGCTTTATTCAATGCACTTCCTCCCACAGACGGGAGCCCTTTTGCCCTCCTTCCACCCCCCCCCCCTTTCAACCATCCACCACTGGGCCTTTCTGTTCTGCGGCTGGAAATAATCTTTTATTGCCCAGTTGTTCGGAAGTGACCTTTTGCCCTTGATTAGATAGCACCAGGCTCTATCACCGGATTGCTTTTGAGCTGGCAGTTGCTTTTTTGTGTTTGCTGATCCGGTGTCAGGGAGAACAATGCAAGGCTTTGCAAAATTTTAGTCCGGCTAAGGCCCCATGCGGGATGGCTGGGGGCAGGGAGGAGCAGTGTTGTATGGAGCAACCTTGTGGACCATGATTAATTATAGGAAAACATTTCCTCTAATAAACTGCAAAAACAAGTTGTGTTTTGGTTCAGATTTTTATATTCATCGTGTGCACTGAGGCAAGCTACCACAGGTTCCTCTCCAAGCCCTTAGCCACTCGCCCATGGTGAGGAGCGGAACTGCTCCTCATTTCTCTTCTGCAGGCTTTTCATGCCTGGCTGTGCAGGCAGGTGAGCTCATACCTGCTCCAAAACTAGGAGGCCCAAACCCTCCAGCTTTGAATTGCTGTGTTTCACTGACAGGGCGGCCAGAAGAGTTATTTATGGGGAGGTGCTTTCAGGCTCAGAGGGCTGATGCCTCTTCTTAAAAAAAAAAAAAGCAGCTCTGATGACTTTAGGAAGAGGAGCCTTTCTGGTTACCTGTAGGCAGAAGAGAGGTGATGCTTAAGGAAATACTGTAAAACATAAGGAGAAGCATAAGGGTTTCTTATTTAAGAAATGTTAAAACACAAAGCCTAGAACTGATGATGAGTTATACCTTGCTTGGCACAGCGATTATACACTCTAATATTCTATTAAACATAAAATGCGCTCCATCTCTTTGGGAGGCTAGGAATCTCTTTCCTAAACAAGTGGATAAACTCTCCTTGAGCTTTAGCTTAAAACCAAACCAAACAACCCCCAAACCCACCTTTCTACTCCAGCTTGATCTGGATTGACTGAGAAATAGCAGGAGAGGAGCTGTTATCCTGTAGGTTATTCAGTGATCCAAAAGCTATAATCCAGAAAGTTCTGTTGGTGCTTTTATTTTTGTTTTTAAATTAGGTTTTCAATGTGTGTTCAAGCCTGCTTAGTCTTCAGCAGTCTGGCAAAATAAAAAAAAACCCAAAACATCTGGTTTCCAGCCTTGTGGAAGTTAAAGGAGAAAGGTGGCTGTTCTGCCAGGTTTTTACTGTTTGTTTTTGTGTTTGGGGGGTTTGCATTTAAAAAATTTTTTTTTTTTTTTTTTTACACACATTGGAGCTTTTCCTTTGGGTTCTGTTGCTACCCAATTTTGTAGCAATTTTCTTCAGGGTATAATTTGTTGGTTACCATGGTCCCTTTGTTACTGGTGTGCACCCCACTCCTCCCTTAAATAATAACCTTAAAAATATATTTATTTCTATACACATTAGCTCTCTTGGACTCGCTGATTCATCAGCAGCTTTCTAAGTCTGTCAAGGCTGCTCCTTCCTCTGGGAAACAACACAAATGTCTGCTGGATGAGTTCTGCATCACAACAGCAGTTAGTGAGCTCTGTTTCCTGGCTGACTGGCTTCCAGCCAGTGGAAACCTGGACCCGGTGAGGGACCCATCTGATGTGCCGCCATCGTAGGCACCTGGGCAGGTACCTGCACCCCGGGGCTGGGGGCTCCTCCTGGCTTACACAACTGGAATGCAGCCCAGCTTCTGTATAGAGAATGAATAGCATTTAATGGCATTTGGGTTGTTTTTGTTAGATTGAGCATTTGTGGTTAAGTTTCTAATCCTGCACCATGCCACGTATATTCTCTCTCCAACGCCTTCTCACCTTTTATTGTCTTTTAATAAAAGAAAATTGCATGCAGAAGTCTGCAGTAAAATAACATTGTTAAGGCTTTTTGGTTAGCAGGAATGATCAGAGGTAGGGCTTCCCACGCATGGTTTGTGGGCAGGTATGTGTGGTCATCAGTTACATTGCAGCACTATTTTTATTGAGAGACTTTGGCCTCAGCTGGCTGTGGTGAGTGGGTCTGCCCCAAGGCTCTCCCAGGCTGGGGGATTGGGGGGGCTGAGCACAGCAGGTAGGTGCAGGAAGGGAAGGGACATGGGTCATTTCAAGTGAATGGTGGTTGCCCTGGACAGTTGCATGTGTTTTCTAACCCTGGCCTCTTAAATTTCTTTTTTTTTTTTGTGGTGGGGGTGGGGGTTGTAAATAATTGTGTTCTTCAGTTCTTGTGGATGCCTGCCTTGGCACCCCAGGGATCTGGCTTGCAGGGTTCCTAAGCCCGTTGACGTAGCTGGAGAACCTTTCCCTTTCCTACCATTTGCCACCTCCCAGGCTCCTTAAACTGATGGATGTGTCATGTCCCAAACATGATGGATGTGTTGGATATTGCTGCCTGCCTTTCCCACCTTGATGTCTTTTGGGGTAATCAGGATGCCCTCGGATCCGGCGCTTGGAGCAGTGATGATCACTGTGTTAAAGTTACATGAACATTAATATGCACATGGTGAAGGAATGCTGGAGGAAGAAGAGAGATCCGGGTGTTTCTGTTAGGCTGCTTGCTGGTAGTCACAGGGGCAGCTGACTTCTGCCAGAGTTTTGCTACCCAGAAGCCAATCAGCTTCATGCCCTATCTTTTAAAACAACAAGGTTAACAATACCCATTTCATATGGGTGGCTAAGACAGGTCAGTGCATGTGAAGTGAGTGGTTACAGGGGTGAACTTCACTGCAGGAGAACTGTTGAAGTAACTAATTGTTCTGACTGTGGAGAAGGGGGTTCAGTGTGATGTCATAAGGCTTCAACACAGGCTAACAAGTACATGGAGAAAATAGCAGCTTCCCACTAAATATACATAAAGCAAGGTGGAGAGGCTTTATGGGGAAGCTATGTGCTCACTGGTGAGGGCTAAGAGCTGCAGGGTGTGTGTGTGCCATGTGTGTTTTGTGTGCGATCCTGTCCAGTTCAAAACTGCAAACGCTGATAGTCCTGCTGTTCCTGAACTTAGAAGCATTTCTCTGTATGTACTGGTTTGCTTACATCTCTTCCTCTTTGAAGTCTCTTAAAGAATTACCTCCCAAGTGATACCAGTTGGTCCAGACAGGAAGGTTTTTGGTCCTCTTGCCTCTCCATAGAAGACCCATGCATGTGTTTTCATAGCCTTTCAAAAGGGCCCATTAAAAAGTTATCTTGTTTTGGGGTTTTTTTTTTTGCATTTAATTCTACTCTTAGGGTGTGAAATTTTCAGTTCAAGGGTAAATTACTCAAGAATGAGGTATTAGTTAAGCTCTAACATGAGCTCTGAACTGCGCTCTGTCAAGGCACCTGCATGACCAAGTATATTTGGAGCTTTGTGGGTCATGCCTAACTGTATTCCTGTTATCTAGCCTTGGACCCTCAATGTCAAAACACAAGGCAGCCCATGCTGATTTAGCGGGGAGGACTAGCTTTGTGAAGCAGATGAGTTGACAGAGTAGTTCTTGTTTAGTGATGTTGGCCACAGGGATGATCAGAGGGCTGGAGCTCCCCTCCTGTGAAGACAGGCTAAGAGCCTGGAGAAGGCTCCAGGGAGACCTTATAGCTGCCTTCAGTACCTGAAAGGTACTTATAAGAAAGCTGGGGAAGAACTGTTCAGGAGGGCACGTAGCAATAGGACAAGGGGCAACGGTTTTAAACTTGAAAAGGGGAGATTTAGGTTGGATATTAGGAAAAAGTTTGTCAATATGAGGGTGGTGGATCACTGGAGTGTGTTTCCCTGAGACACAGTGGAGGCCCCATCCCTGTAGATATTCAAGGTCAGGCTTGAGCAGGCTCTGAGCAACCTCATCTAGTGAAGATGTCCCTGCTCACTGCAGGGGTGTTGGACTAGATGACCTCTAAAGGTCCCTTCCAATCTTACACATTCTATCATTCTATTTTTCTCTTCTCCAACTGTTCCCCAAGTAGAGCACATAATTATTGGCACATTACTGGAGTCCCCTTCCTGTTTTTCTCTTGTCTGATATAACAGATTGTGCATAACTTGTTGGTGAGCCTAAATTTGACTGACAGTAGCTAACATTATGTGTCTTGACTAAAAATATATGTACAATGTATATACTGCAAGTATGGGATCCAGTTCCAGATTTCTACCTTTGCTGGCGTTCAGAGGCCTGAACTTTTGTTGTTGTTGCCTGTATGAGCTCTGAGCAACAGGGGTTTTTGTCTGGGTTTTGGGTTGGGGGCCTTTGTGTGGGTTGGTTGGGCTTTTTGCTAGCTCGGTACCTGGTAGAACCCTGTGTTGGTTCATAGGTAGTTGGGTTGTTCCGCACATGTGTATATTCAAACACATGTGTCTATGAGCGCACACAAAACACAAATAAATCTGTTGGGGACCTGGCTTCACTTTTCTATGTTCATATATAGATATCAGGACATTTTTTGCATTGGCTGAGGTGTTACAGGCCAATGGTAAGATCGGGTTAGTTGTTGGCTGTGTATGCCAGGCATGTGTGACTAGGAGCTGCTGAGCATTGATGTGGAAGCTGGTAGCTGATAGAGGGTTTCAGTGTATGTCTAAAAGCATCAAGTGTGTGTTTGTGGGTTTGGGTGACATGGGGTGAGCCACACACGGTGGCAAAAGGGAAGGGCTGTGCGCCCTGCATACTACAAGCTGGCAGCTCAAAGAACAAGGGTGTTTAGGCTCTGGGTTTGGAGGAGGGTCAGTCCAGGCTTGGCTTTAATTGCTTAGAAGCAAAAACAGACTTCGAGGCAGGTGTTTTGTCTTTTTCTGAGATGAGTGGGTAAAACACCTGCTAACTGCATGTCCAAGAGGATTGTGTCTTCTCTGTGTCAGTCCACCTTAGTCCAAGGGTAGAAGAAGAAAAAAGTTGCCAGGGAGCTGTTTGAAAGAGGTCTTACTGGAGCAAGATAATAGGGATTGGAAATGACTTGGTAGTGTGCTTGCTTGCTGTCTGTAGCAATGTTTAGATCTTCATCCTAAAAAGAGGCATGAAAATGGGAAGAAAAATGTTAGCAAGCCATGGAAGTGTCACTGAATAAGGCAAGTGAAGAGGGGATGCTGGGGAAATGAGGGAAAAGCTGTAACTGAGCCTGTGAATGCTAGCAGACCCTGTGAAGTAGGCTTTTGGACAGCATGGTCTGGTGCAAACTGATGTGTTCATGTGTTTTGTAAGTGCAAGGAAATCACAGATGAGCAGTTCCTGCCCTTTGCCTCAAACACTTCTGTTTCTTCCAGAAGGATGCATTAAAATGAGGATATAGCACCTGGTGTATGCATGAATGGCCTTTACCTCAGTTCTGTTGAAGTAATCAGGAATATTTGGAATTAAGTTAGATCCTACAGAAGGTCTACACTGTGTGGTTGTATGACTACATGCAGATTTAAGTTCCTGGTGTGATCCTTTTGAACTCTGAAGTGTCTGGATGGTGGAGGAGCTGGTGTTTGGCATGTGACACTGGGATAAAAATTCTGTAGTTAAATTTCTGGAGGCAAGCCCTAAAACACCAGGACTAGAGCAATCTCCTATATAAGCCATTTGGTTTCACCACTGTTAGATGTCTTAGGACCTCTTCATGAAGAAGAGTTTTCCTATGATTCCTAATGAATTCTATGATTTTTCACTCGCACGTGTATTTTATGCATTAAAACGTTTTCTTGGGCTGGTAAGAAACATTGAAATACTTGTATAGATTTAGTTGCACTGAGATGATTTGTCAGATGGTAGCTTGAGTGTGGCTAAGAAGCAGAGGTGTTATCAGCTGAAGCTCTGGAGGCTACAAGAAACTGTGTGATAAACACAGGCTGTAGAGCTTCCTTCATCGTGCATGTGCTGCACCCATGTCTTTTGGCTGCAATCGGAGTAAGGACCGCTGCTCTGTCTTCTCTCCTATGCCTAAACTTTTGCTGTCACAAGGAATTTATTTCTTCAAAATATTTTAGAGTGAAAGGAACCTCAAAGCAGTTATTTCCAGTCTAAATTGCTTTAATATAAAAGTTGATCATTTGTGCTAGCTCAGGATACTTTTTTTGTGTTAAAAAAAAAAAAAGACAATCGATGAAGAACAGCCATAGGAAAATTCATGCTAGCACATTTCTTTTAATTCTTTCCACTTGTCAGATCTCTGATGTGGGTTCAGCGATGGCAGCGTGATAGTTGGGTTTGAAAGAAGTTGATAATGGCAGAAGAAACTTCGGAGTAACTCATGATTTTTTTTATCAAGCGGAAAAACCCCATAACCCAGCCTGAGGCAAGGGAGTATCTCTAGTTCTCATCGTCCTGCGCAGGAACCCAGATGTGTGAACTACAAGGCTATTTCCATTTACTGCTGTCTCTGCTGCTGTTAGCCAGTGAGGTGCCCGTGAGTGTTTGCAGTGCTGTTTACTCAGCTGTCTGTGCGTGTTTTCAGATCTTTTTCCGCAGATAGTGTCAGCTCTCTAACCACAGACTGTATCTCGTGGGCCACCAGGCTGGGCTGCGGCCCACGGCTCTCACGGCGTGCCCACATGGCCAGGGTCTCTGATGTATGTCAGCGCTTCTGGCTGCAGCAGCATGTGGGCTGCCTTGCCTGGCTTCTCCCCATAGCTGAAGAAAGGCTGAATGAGCTGGGATTGTTCAGTCTAGAGAAAGGAAGACTTAGGGGGGACCTAATTAGTGTTTATAAATATCTTAGGCATGGGATGCAGGGGGAATTGGCCAGCCCCTTTTCAGTGACGGTGGGGACAGGACAAAGGGCAATGGCTGCAAGTTGGAGCACAGGAAGTTCCACACCAACATGGGGAAGAACTTTTCCCCAGTGAGGGTGAGGGAGCCCTGGGACAGGCTGCCCAGGGGTTGTGGAGCCGCCTCTTCTGGGGATATTCAAGCCCCGTCTGGACACCTCCCTGTGCAATATGAGCTGGGGAGCTGCTTTGGCAGGGGGGTTGGACCTGATGATCTCTGGAGGTCCCTTCCAATCCCTACGATTCTGTGATAGCACCTGGGATAATGTGCTCACAGAGGAAGCCATGCTCTAACCTGCATCAATAAGTGGTCACTTCAAGCCCTGAAGTAGCAGCTGCATCCTTTTTTTAACGTATACATCAATGATTATACCCTTAAGGTAATTTCTATTTTGCCAGAAGACGGTGCTTGCTCACACAGTCCCAGTTTGTGCACTGTACCTCACTGGGGCCAGTGGGTATGTTTTTGGTTCAGTGTCATACTCAGTACACACTTCCTTGCCTGCCCCCAGTGCTGCAGCTGTGCTGCAGACTTTGCCATATCAAGCTGGCTGTTCAATTGCTTTCACTGTGTGCTACTTGGCTCTGGAAAGCCTCGAGCTGCAGGTTCCTCTTGGACTGATGCTTCGTCTTTTCCATCCTTTACTGGGGAGACCACCTGGTCAAGGTGGAGAGCAGCTCCTACTTAGCTGGAGAGGGCACCTAGTCTTCTGCTCGGATAGAAATTGCTCTTGCTGGGCTGCTTGTCTCTACTAGGTCCAAGCCTGATTTCAGCTCATGGCATGTTACAGTTCGGGCACAGCTCTGATGCCACTGGTCATGGCAGCTGTATTGTTCAGTCCTGCCAGCTCTTGCCTGGCATGACCAACTGAAGTGATATGCCTGTGGTTATCCCGCATGGAGGAAATGGGGATGGAGCTAACTGGGGAGCTTAAGTGAAGTGCAGGATGGATTACAGAATTACAGAGTGTTAGGAGTTGGAAGGGACCTTGAAAGATCATCTAGTCCAACCCCCCTGCCAGAGCAGGATCACCCAGACTACATCACACAGGAACACATCCAGGCAGGGTTTGAATGTCTCCAGAGAAGGAGACTCCACAGCCTCTCTGGGCAGCCTGTCCCAGGGCTCTGTCACCCTCACAGTGACAAAGTTCCTCTTTACATTCACGTGGAACTTCCTCTGCTCCAGCTTGCACCTGTTGCCCCTTGTCCTGTCACTGGCCATCCCTGAGAAGAGCCTGGCTCCATCCTCCTGACTCTCACCCTTTACATATTTATAGACATTAATGAGGTCACCCCTCAGTCTCCTCCAGGCTAAAGAGGCCCAGCTCCCTCAGCCTCTCCTCATAAGGAAGGTGTTCCACTACATCTTGGTGTCCCTGTGCCGGACTCTTTCAAGGAGTTCTGTGTCCTTCTTGAACTGAGATGCCCAGAACTGGACACAATGTTCCAGGACACAATTATCTAATTTTTAGAGTGTTTGAATACAGTTTCCCTTGATGTTTTTTTTTTTTTTTTTTCTTTTAAAATGCTTCAGGAAGGCTGAATATCAGACCCTGTCCCTGCTTGCTAACGAAGTTTTATTTAAATAATCTCTTGAAATTTTTTGCCATGTTAGATCCAGCCAAATAAATTCCCTTGGGAAACTAATAAAGCATTAAAATGCTGGGAAAAAGAGTTATATACAGGAGAAAATTTTGATACCTGTAGTAATTTCATGAGTTTCAGTTTGAGATGGGAAATGAGTTAATTTTCTGTATTTCTGACTTGTTCCTTTCTTCTCCAGCACTGTTTGCCTGGGAAAACAATTATTCCCTTTCAGCCTTGTCTTCCCTTTCAAAGAACTAGGATTTACTCAATGAGACTATTTACATGCAAAATGTGAAGCATATGCATAAGTGCTTGCAGGACTGTGTCCTTTTATTGTTGCTATAGTATCACTGCTTTCCGGTTTCAGATGAACTTGTCATTTAAAAAGTCGTAATAAACAAAACTAAGACATTGTGGGCAGGTAATTAGCCTCAAGAAAAATAAACAAGCTTTAAGGCCTTCAATAAATGTTTCCCCTCACCCCCAGCTCGGGAAAATGAGGCACTGACCTTAAAAATAATGTTAAAGTGCAGGAATAAGCATCTTGAAATACAAGAGGTGATGTCAGTAAAAGAGGGGGGTGGGTGGAGGGAATGTGCACTTACTTGCATTGACAGTAAAATTTTGAATATGACCTTGGACAGCGTTGGCTTTTTTTTTTTCTCTACTTTGTTTATATTTAGCTTTGAGTTATTTTCCTGCCTCTTGCAGATGCTGTGGTGCCTTCTGAACGGCTTGCTGAGCAGTTTAGCTTGCCTTGTAAAATAACAAAAGCATGGTAACCAGAATATCCAACCCCCCTGCTGCTGTTCAGCCCAATAGCTTTGATTTTCTTCTTTGGGTAGGTCAACCAAGGCGTTTATGTTCTAATTTGGTGACTACAGAAGACAGGAAACTTGCTTATCAAGATATATCATAGAAATAGCCGTAACTGCAAGGCGATGTTGCAATGCCTGGAAGCAGCTAGGCATCACTGGGTGCTCTTCTTGAGGCTCCTGGAGGTGGGAGGGAGCTGTGTTGTAGCAGGGCTGTGTGATCTTCGTGTTGCAGGTATCCTACTTGAATTGCACTGGGGTCAAATTCCAAAAACTCACGCTTTCCTTGGGTGTTCAGCCAGGATTTTCACAGTCTGTAAAAATTCAAGCCTGAGGTAGGCTGTAAAAATTACTGGCTTCCTTGATGGCGAAATAAGGCTCCTCTCAAGCTCTCCCTCTATTATTGATCCTTCACTGAGGTAACCAACATCACTCAAAATAAAGCCAAGAAATGACCAGGCTCCTTGCTACGAGCAAGGGCTCTACAGCCCCCTCCTTGGAGAGCGCTTTTTGAAAGCTAAACAAATACCAACCCTATGGAAACAAGCCAGTGTAAAATGGCAGCAAATAAGGGGAGCACAATAACAGCGTGTTCCTTTGCCTGACTAATGCTTGTGTGTAGTCAGCCCTCGGTGCTATTGCCCTTACGAGATTTACATGAATTAGTCATCACATCTTATCATATGCATGGCTGTTAGATGTGTGGGGAGGAGGAGGAGGGAAGAAAATATTATGCCATGAGTAGCAAAGGTCTATTTGCATTAGAATTTCCAGTGGAAATGTCAAGTATGACCTTTCCCTTGTCTGGGTGGCTAATCCCATTTGAAATTCCTGCCGTGCCCCGACAGAGGGTCACCGCGCGCTCCTGAATCGAAGCACCGCACCTGCTGCAGCCTCTGCTCCTCCTCTTCCTCTCCCTGAGCTCAGGTGATGGACCTGGCAGCCTGTGGGCCTGGGTGGATGCTCTCTGCCTGGCTGTGGTTCACTGCAATCTCTACTCTCCAGCTATGGGACTAAAATGCTTTGTTACGGATTTTAGTGGGGTTTGGGTTTTCCCCCCCCCTTGGTGTGTTGTTTTTGGAGACTTTAAAGAACATAAAGGAAAAGGCTCAACAGACAGATTATTAATGGTTACTTTTGAAATAGAGGAATAGTGATTAGGAAACTTTAGGGCAGAAAAATAAGACTTTCTCCTCTCAAAAGGAGAAAAAAGCCAGAATGAAGATGTGTGCTGGTTCATAATGCCTCCTGAGTTATTGGGTGAGAGATGCACCTTGTATGATGGGTGACTTGGAGTCTTCCACTGTGGCAAATCAATCTGGATGCTGTAAGCAGGTGCAAATATATTGGCAGGATATCCAAATGTTCCTTAAGGCTAAAATAAACCAACCCTGTTCTGCCATTACGTGGGTCTGTCGACAACTTCCCACTACAGGAAACGGGTTTTGGTATTAAAGAGGAAAACTGCTCTTAGATTATAATGTTTATTTCTGTCATAGTGACTTCTTTTTTTAATCCTGTCGGGCGTTGAGGGGATTTTGAAATAAAATTTCCTGCAGCCTGTGAGAGAATAACTTTTATAACCTTGCCTATCTCTAATTACATTTTATTATTTTTTAGATGTCGGCATATTTAAATATTTACTTTGGGAAATAAACATCAGAGATTAAGTTCTTGGTTCCTGTAGTAATGTGGGCATTATCAGTTTATGGCTCCTTTCTGAACCAGCCCTCAGTCAAATAATTTTCTCTCAGAATGAAGCTGTATTGGCAAGAACAAGAGCCACTGGTGCCTTTGTAATCAGTTCCTGACATTAGAGATAGGACGGCTAGTTCCTGGGCCTCCCTGGTCTTATATAAAGTTTGACTAAAGCTCAAAGCACAGATAATGAGAATGCCAAACTTGCTCCTAATCCTGGTGCCAGAGTGCTCCGTGAGCTCTAGCAAATAATCCATTTGTATTCCTTAAACTTTGCTCCTACCTATGAATCCAGAATAACATCCCATACCATGCAGAGGATGCTTGGTGTGTTAACTGGCCTTGCACATGGATGAGGCTTGGACTCTGCTGCAACCCACATCTGCTCCTGGCTTGGGCCTCCAGGACAGGGTGGGGACCTAGTACCTGTGGGATGCTACCAGCAGTTTAGGTCCACAGAGAGCTTCCCTGTTCCTGCAGCACACAGCAGCCTGGCACAGTGACTCATTAACAGCTTTCCATCCATGTCTTAAGTTAGCTTATTAGTAAGCTTCAGCTGTATATTGCAGTGTGTAAAAAGCAGCCTGCTTAAATTAATGCATGACAGCAAGGTGTTAACTCAGTGTGACAAAACCCATTGCTATGCCAACTGAATGAGTCCCTCTCCTTTGCAGTCAGAGGACTGCCTCCCTGCAGCATCTGACTGCAATCAGTCCCAATGTCCTTCATTGTTCCCAGGGATACAGTGTAAGTGTATGTCCTACAGCAAATGTTTTGGTGGGTGATTACCATTCTCTGTTAGACCATGACCTTCAGCTCTCTTCCTGAGGAAATGAGCTGTGCTGACAAATGAAACATGTTTATCTGTTGAATGGGGGGGGAGGGAGAAAAAATACTTGTAAGAAATGTGTTTAACCAGGAGATGACTCAGTATATGACAGGTGGGATGCTGGTTACATATTTTCCTTAAGGAGAGGTAATAGATGATGCAATCAAATCTGTCATGTCCTCCCAGGGTGTGTATGTGGGTGATATGAATCAATATATTACAAACACAGAGAGTTTGGGGGGTAGCTTTTAATTCAGTGCTTCTAAATCACAGGGCAGGGGCTAAAGATGAGGTCTTTAGGTCACCACCTGCCCTAATGCACTTTAATATACCCTGCCTTGGGTTTTAGTGATGTTACTTTGGCTGATGTCAAAGCAATCGCAATCAAGACTGAGTCCACTGAGAGTGGTGTTGTTTCCTTTGTGAAAAATCCTTGTTTCATCAAACAGCCTGTTCTGTGTGTGTTTGAAAATGGCACATTTTCTGGAAATGACTAGTTAAGGCCTGCTAACGTTTTTACAGTAAAGAGCACTGCTTGCCTCTCCAGGGAGCAGTGGAGTCTGCTGCCAGCAGAGCACCTGGAGGACAGCCTGAGAAAAATTTGGACATAGAGATTCCCCTTCCATGTCTCTGAAAGGCTAGATGTGATACGATCTGCACTGTCAACTAGACTGTTATCTCCCGGTGGCCTGACACCTGAACTGTGCACACTAGGCAGCCACAGGGTCATTACAGATTTAGGATTTTTTTTATTTAATAGGAATCTTGGGATGTCACTCAGTTTGTCAGGCCTTCCTATGGCTTTTTGTTACCAAGACAGGAACAGAAGGGGAAGCAACTCTTCAAGGCATCCAAGTAGGGCTTACCCTACACAGCCAGTAGTGGCATTTTGTTCCCCATAGTGAGGTTGCTCTATCAGGGGGAATGTGATGCTGACAAAAAGGCAGAGATTGCTGGACTGTCTTGAGCCCCTTGGTGAACTTGTCTGTTTGCTGCCTGGTCTTTCCTGTGAGCTTTTATGAGTATTCCCCTTGTTGGACAGTTCACAGAATCACAGACTTGTAG
>VZTU01007872.1:335340-355031 GCA_013400835.1 Zapornia atra | reverse complement strand
AGCGGGGAAAAGTGTTTGGACAAAGGAAAATTCTTAGATCGTGATTTTATTAGAAGAATTGGAGGCAGAGGTGGGCTTTGCTTCCATCCCGAGTTGCCCTGAGCTGTGCGCCCCAGTTAGACCCTGGAGACAAAACTCGTTTGCATCTTTCGTTGCGCTGCTCAGTGCTGTCTGCTCTTCTCCGCTGTTTCATGCATGTTTCCTTTTTATAATCTACGAACTTTAGACATGTCCCATGGGGTGTAGATTTGCCTTTAAGACACCCCACCCCCCTCCATCCCACCCCCCGGAGAGGGCGTTAGGTAAAGGCCAAGTTTGCCGCGCTGTGTTTCGAGACGCATCTCTGCGCGCCCCGGCTGCCCGAACTCCCTGCTCCGGGCTGCGCTGTGCTCCCGCCGTTCCGCCCTGTACAGGGGGGAGAAGGGCGGGGGAAGGTGTGGGGGGACACCGAGGTGGTGGGGGTCTCGCACTGTATTGGTGAACTTCCAGCACCGAGGTCTTCGGGTGCGGGGGAGGCGACCACGCCGGGAGGATGGGGCTGCGGGTGTTTTGCGCGTAAACGCAGCGTAACAATAGCGACGAGCTGGAGTAGCTTGCGCTGAAAATGGCAGGGAGAAAAGGCGCATCTCTAACTGGCAAACCAACCTGGGGAGCAAAATTGCCAGCTATTATTGGTTTAACTAATTGCTGAATAATTTGGAAATAGTGCAAAAACCAGTAGTAGTCCCAGCGGTGAAGGTCGATGAAAGGTGTACGTTTCTTGCGAGTAACAGTTGAGCTTTAAAACATACATAAAATCTGCATATTTCCCGTTTGAAAAGTGTCCTTTTTGGAGGGATTAGATTTTAATTGTCCTTCCGCTGTCTTCCTGTGCAGGACAGATGTTCAGATTCAAAGGACCTGTAAACCGAACCAGCGGCATCTGTCCTGGATGGGAGCACAGCCTGACAAAGTCTTACTGCTCCCTGACTTCCTAAATAAACCGTCTTTAACTGTATTTTATAAAATTCGTTTTCAAAATAATTGCCCTCTGACTTTTGGTCTTTGAAATTATGTTTAGAGCCTGCAACTGAAGCTTAAGAGATCTTCCTTGAGGAACCTTTGGCTTCTTTGCTTAAACTATTTATCTGCTTAACTATTTACTAAACCAATAATTGACTAATTTATACGACAATAAGTGCCATTGATCTTGGAAATCAGACCAGGTTGTCCGTTGATGTAAAATTTCACAGACTAGTAAATTATTGCAAAACCTTCGATTCTCTGCCTTTTAAAGGGAAACCGTTTCACAGCGTTACAGCTTGTAATTTTATTTTCAATGGAACTGGTAATTTCTTTCTCAGAAATGCACTACTAATGCACAATATCGTCCTCTGAGGGGATCTGTTGCTGGTAATTTGTGTAAATACTTTGTGTAAATAAATCTACATCCAGAGGTGGTGGGAAAAGGGGGACCGGTAAATTTAGAGAGAGAGTGGGATTATTTTGTAAATCGCAACAAATATTCATCTGCAACACGAATTAGACTGGTTTTGGTTTTTTTTTCTTACTGAAAGAGACTCCGTTTGCCCGGGGATGATGGGTTTTAGATGTGGATAGAGCCTGACAAGTGGAAAATAGCTTAGAAGGATGCTGAAACTTCAAAAAGGTTTCTCTTTCCTTTTTTTCCCCTTTCTTTTCTTCCTTTTTTTTTTTTTTAAAAGTGTATTCCTGTGATCATAATTTCTTCTTTCACTTGTTGGAATGAAGTTTGATGGGTTTTTTTAGGTCAGTAAATCAATGGCTGAAAGCTTGCTGAACACAGAAGCACCTGTAAAGAATTCTGAATACTCCCTTTGTGAATTAGACCCCAAACCTCCCACATCCTGCTATATTTTATTCATTTGTATCGGGTCTGTCTTTAATATGAAGACACTGAGATATCCTCGGGAATGACAGCTGCACTGCGCAGGCTTGGGGCGCGACGAGCCGGTAAAACACCCGTAATCTGTGCAGAAACCTTTCCTGCCTTCGCTAGCAGGACGATACACAGCGTTTCGTTAAGAAGGTGACTCGGTATCTAGGCTAGGTACACACCCTCGGCGAATGGGGACCGACCGGGGGCTGGCCGCTGCGGGGGCGGCTTTTTGCCGGGGGACGGGAAGCTGCTGAGGCGCTGGCCCCGCTTCCCTGGCATGGTGTGGAGCTGATTCTCCGAACGGGGTTTGTCGGAAGTTGGTTAGGTGGTTTTGGGGCTTTTTTTGGGGTGGTGGTTGTTGTTGGCTTGTTATTTGGTTGGGGTTTTTGCTTTGTTGTTTTGGGTTTTTTGGTGGGGGGGGTTTTTGGTGGGTGCTTGTGGGGGTGTGTTTTGGTTTTGCTTTTCCTGACGAAAATGGATAGAGCCTGGAAAGTTTTGAAGAGCGAATTTCTCTTTCTCCCCTCATTTCCCCGGGGAGTAAAAGCTCGGAATAAGCTTTCGTGTGACTCCAGTTGCAGAGCGAGCAAACAGGAGTGGCAGCTTAAAAACGGATGTCTTGCGGCGATTTCCTAAGAAAAATCAGAGTTCCCTCCTTTCCCCCCGCCCGCTTCTCTCCCTCCTCCTCCTCTTCCCCCCTCCGTCGCCGTCACCTTTCGGGCTGCCGTGGGCGCGGTGCGTCTGGCCCCTCCCCGGGGGCCTGGGGCAGGCGGAGGGGTCGGGGCAGGGAGCCGGTACCGCTAGCTCCCCGAAGGGCGAGCGGGGCCCCGGGAGCACTCCCATCCCTCTGCCCCGGCAGGCTGCCGTGCGCAGGGCCGGGAAGTCCCTCGGGAAGAGCGCGGCGGGGTGAGCCCCGAGGGGAGCGGAGCTGAGCCGAGCCGAGCCGGGCCCCGCCGCCAGCCGCTTCCCCCGGCCCTGCAGCCGGGCCGGAGGGCAGCGAGGAGCCCGGCTCGGCCGGGGCTGCCCGGGTTAATCGCGGCGCTCAGGGAATTACGGTGCACTCGCACCGGCTATTCAGCGCCATTCAGTTGGCTTAATTGAGGGGAAAAACCCTCCGCGGCTGGCTCCTCCCGCACCGCCCGGTGCCCCGCGGCGGCCCGGCGCGGCCCCTCTCCGGACCCTTTGTTCTCCCGCCCCGCCGCAGCCCCGGCCCCGGCCGCTCTCTCCCCGAGGCACCGCGGGGGAGTGGGGCGGGGGGACCGTCCCTCGGGCAGCCCCGGGAGGCAGCGGGACACGCAGCCCTTTTGTCCGAGGCGGCTGAGGCAGGCCAGAGGAAAGAAGGTTTCTAATCCCAGCTCTTCTGTCTCGTGGCCTTGTGATGCTCGGTCTGGAGACAGTCGCTCCTTAAGACAGGCTTTATTTCCCTCTTCCTAGAAACACTTCTTGAAATTACAAGGCTGAGGCAGCGCTTTCTGTGTCTATTGCTCCGAAGGGTTGTTGGGGGTCCCCTCCTTTCAGGGCTGCCGAGGAGCCTCAGATGCAGAGAGGGTTACCTTGCCTGCTCCGGTGCCACAGCTTCACCCCTTTTAATACCAGTTGTGGTAAAGAGTTTAGGAATCTGCCTTCTCCAAGTGTCGCCTTCTACCAGGGAGGAAAACTCTATCGCTCTTCCTGTCCCAAGCTCCTTTCAGAGGGCTCTGGTCTCACTTTTGTCCCCTCAAAAGGTGTGGGTACCAAAAAGTCCTTTATTCGCTCATGCCAAACAACAAATAAGGCTGTACCCCTGCCTGGTCCAGTTAATCACAAGTTCCCTCTCCAGGCAGCAGAAGGTTAAGACAACCCCTTGACTCACTGCAGAAGGGGTGTATGTTCCTGAGCCACTGAACACGGGGGGCTGATATACGCACCAAATGTGTTGTTTGTTTCATCATTCTTTCAGAATCAGGAGTAGTTTGCTTTCTTCTTGAGTAATTTAACATGTCAAGCACAAACTAAGAACAAAAGTTCCTCCAAAGGAAATTCCTCTTTCTCATCTTCTTCACGTGCCATGTGCTTGGCGACCTTCCGACTGCTCAGTGCGTGCTTTACCCCACTCCTGACATGGGGGGATCTGGTGATCCAGTGTGAAACACAGTGCTCCCGAGTTTTCTTCTTCACTTAGTGTTTGTTACAAAGATAACAGCACATCCTGCTTCACACTCATGTTGCTGTTTTTAGCGATGCCATTATGCATTATTCTGCAGAGGATATTTTGGCCACCAATACCAAAATAGGATCTTTTAATCTTAAGTCTGTAGTGATGCTCTCTGTGGACATCACCATCTTGTGGCCAAATGGACACTAGTATCGTGGTGCTCATGGAGGAGGCTGTAGGAACTGGCTGCTCGAGAGGCCAGCCGAAGGACAGGAGGGCAATGGCCTGGATGTGGGGGCTGCAGGAAAGGCACAAGGGACTTAGAAATGTTCTAGGGTCAAAAAAGAAACCTGGCACCACTCCAGAATTTGTTTTATCACAAATAGGAATGAAACATTAGTTAATTTAGGACTCCTCTGTTTGACTGGATTTTTACCAATTGCATTTCTGAACTCCCAGCAGGAGCCCTAGATACTGCAATTGAATGGAAACCCTACGTACGGATAGTTCAGCTATTCCTTTGGGAGACACCCAGGGACACCACAAAGGAACAGGGAAAAGAGGGTTGCGTGAGGAGCATGTACAGGGTTAGTCTTCCACTGTGATGCCTTTTGCAGAAACTCCTCAGCTCTTAAAATCTCCACGTGCTCACGCCCTTGGCTCGTTGTGTATCTCTGTGTCTGCAATGCCCATAGACATTTCAGATTCCGTGAGAGATGCATATAATGTTAGGCCTAATATAAGAGACTTTTGAAGAGGGAGCCAAGCACCACAACCAGATACGAGAGGGGAATTGGCACTAACTAGGACTATTTATGTCATATGGGGTGATGCCTGGGGGTACCCAAATCACTTCCTCAAGACAACAAACAGCAGACGCCCTCGCGCACTTTCAAAGTCTGTTCTATAACTTTCTACAAAGGAAAGGACAATAGCTAACCAGTCTCACATGGCATGTACCTGTCATTTTAATATTGTCTTTATGGAGCAGATGAGGAGGTAAAGTTATGAGCAATTCAAAGAGTAAATTGTTCATTGTCCAGTCAGGCATGATGACAAGCTGATATATTCTCATTCTGTTCTGGTAGGGTTTAGAATCACTTTTATTTCCTGGGATGCTCCACGTATCTCATTCTCTATGAACAGGTTAAAATCCAACTACTTGCAGCCCAAGGGTTTGTTTTGTGCACGTTACCATGAACAGACTTCAGTCCTTCAGACAGATATTTCAGTGCATTTTCTCTGCCTTGTTGTTTCTGGGAGGGTTTGAAAGCATTTAAGATAACACATGGAGGTCTTTTCCATTACTAGTATCTACAATTCTACGAGTACATTTTAAACCCAAGTGCTGCTTGGTTTTACATTTCCATAATAGAATTTGCTGTGAGCAATATAGTTTCAGTTATTCATCCCAGTATTCTTTACATCAGGAATGGTAGCTGTGGAGGAGGCTGGAACACAGGGGATGACCCCAGTTTGGCAACTAGATCTTAGTTCTTAAACCAGAAAAAAGATTTTACTACATTCCTCCCAGCTCCATTAATACCACGATTTTACTATCTCCTTTTATGTGTCTTATACATTTTAAATTCAGGTGCTTCTAGTCTTTCCATGCCACAGGAAAACAAGCAGAAATGCTTCTTATTGCTAGAATTTGGCACAAGGTCCTTGGGTCTGGAAAGGATTTATACAAATGTACACACATGCACGCACACACGCACACAGACGTACACATTTATTTATACTGCACAATTTTTTTGGGGCTGTTTTTGAAATTAAAGGAGTACAGAAACACACAGAAAAATCTGAGGCTTTGGACACTTTCTATGTATCTATTAAACAGACATGGGGTTTGTCTTAAAGCTGAGTTTTTGTAGGCCATGCTCTGTGCTGCGCCATATCTCTTCAGAAGTTTGCAGAGCTGTGCATGCTGCAGAACCACGGCCTGTAGAGTCTGTGTGGATTTTCACTGATGAGTACATGTGGTTTATGTGAATATTTAAAACTGGTTTTAACTCACACCCTTCAGAATTTGGCTGAGGGATAGATGAGCCCAAAGTAAGACTAACAATAGATATCTACGAGATGTCCTCAACTGTAGTGAACCAGCAAGAGTAAACGATTGAAAACATCTTTATGTGTTTAAAAAATCACCAAGAATCCACATTTTAAGATACTTTTTTTTCTCATTTTTTGCATAAAACATAGAACAGAGGTAGTTGTGATTTTTCTTCATTGCACTACTTTAAATATAAAACTGGTAGGAAATTAAAAGGGAGCTGTAAATTAATGACAGCTTGTTTCAGCTAATTTTCAGTTATATCCCTGATTATTTTTAGTGGATTTAAGCTTCATCCTTAGTGTTATTTTAAGTCTTTGTATGGTTAACTGTATGCACAAATGAATGAAAACCTACTTTTGATCTATGAGTTTATTTTGCTTGGCATTCAACATTTAATACTACTTGATAATTATGATAATGTTCCTTGCTCACAGACTGCCTCTACAGACTTACGGTTGATTTATGCAAATGTGTCATCAGTGTCATTCAGTGATTTCAAAAGGATATAACAAATTGATCATTCAAACTAGTATTTGCAAATACTTTTTTAAAAAGCGAAATACAAACACATAAATAATTAAAAATGTATTTAATTTGGCATGCCAGCGATACATTCTAACAACAGCTTTATTTCTGTAGCTAGTCAAATTATAGTAATAATTTGCTGTCTGGTACCCACAAACTTTATTTCTTTTATAGTGTTTCATTTAATGGTCTCTCTTGTACTCTACAGGGTTTAGTTTGATGGAGGAAATAATTATAATTTTAACTGGTCTGTTCCGTCGAGATTTAAGTGGACTGTATTGTACAGCTCTCTTTGTGTGTTACAATGCAATTTATAGTGATACAAAGTACATTAAAACACTTTACAGAGTTGAGGACTGCTACTGTCCTACAAGCAGAGAGTGGAGGAAAGGCTGTGTGGAGATGGAGGGAAGAAAAAAGGAAACAGACCTGACATTTTAAAAGCCATAAAGAGGCAGGTGAGGGTCCTTGCAGGCTGGTTATTGTAAGGGGAAAATAGAAGATGCAGAGATGGAGGGGAAGGCAAGTAGGGTTTGTGCCAGTACAATACGTGCCATGGTATGTTATTTTAATTGCTGCACTCAGATGAACTGCAAACAATGTTGGTCACGGAGCAATAGATTTACACGCCTTTTCCTCTTGTTGCCTTAAGCTCTAAGTTGCAATGAAAACGATGGTGACCACCTGGATAGAGACCAGCAATACCCCAGCAATCAGAAAACAAAGCGCATGAGGACATCATTCAAACACCACCAGTTGCGGACAATGAAGTCATACTTTGCTATTAACCACAATCCCGACGCCAAGGACTTGAAACAGCTAGCTCAGAAAACTGGCCTGACCAAAAGAGTCCTTCAGGTAAGAATGACCTTTTGTCTTGGAAAGTGAATAAAACACCAGTTTTATATTTAAAACGCCGTGCATTTTGCTGATTTTCAGTCTTTTCTCAATCGTTCATACCTTCTGTGGGACTTCAGTCAGACCCTACAAAATAGAGAAGAGTTCTTTTCTTCTCAGTCTCCCAAAAGCAGATCACTTGGCTTCTAATTTGTCAAGACAGATGTGAAAGTTTGTGGCCCTGCTTATTTTCCTGTAGTTAGTTAATCCTGGTGCATGTTTTAGCTTCCAATCTGTTGTAAAAAATGTGAATTATTTTAGTCAGTGTGATCACTGTAAATAGAGAGCTCTTAATTTAGAAATTACTGTGAATAGCTACCTTTATAGGAAATTAATCAGCAGCCTGAATTTATCTTATCAGGACAAGGAGGATATCTTTTCTTTAATAATTTAAACGGACATACATTTAATTTTTCAAAGATTAATTTTTTAATTCATAGTTAGTGACTTAGAATGAAAGCAGACTGCATTTTAAAGGTACTTTTTCTCTGAAAGCTGGAATTTTCTTGCTTCAAGAATATACATTTCATTGGAACTATAATGGGAAGAAAAGGTGAGAATGTTAGATGCTTCAGCTCCGTTTTAATTTATAGTTCTAATTGAATAAGTCAGTTTGAATGGGCACTTATCCCAATAACTATACCTAGAGATAAATTTGGGCATTCCAAGAACTGTTGCTGAAGTTTTTGAATGGGTCTTAATTGTAGCAAAGTGCTTTGTGAGCTTCGAGACAGGTAGGGCTCAGAGGCAGGGTCCTGGGGACGCTTTGTGGAGCTCTTGCAAATTCCTAGGTGAGTGGAGGCCAGCAGGCAAAAAAAAACTGAGGAAAACTGAACTCACTGGAGAAAGTCTGGACCTGACAGTGTTAATACCTAAGAGAAGAAGGAGTAAAGGTTTTGTAGGCTTCCCAGTAAAAACTACTAATGAAAAACCATACATAATTACTTCTCTTGGCTACGTCCTCTGTAGCTGGATTATTTTTCATGAGGTTCCTCTGCAGTGGTGGAACAGATTCCTCTGAGATAGTAGTGCCCATCCTAACACCTGATGCAGTGTCTCTCAGCAGCTCTCCTTTATCCGTGCACATGGGTGCAATGGTTTGCTGTATTTGTCCTTATTTTGACACTTCTTTATTTTACCCTGCGAGTTTGGAGGCCTATGTAGTACCTGTTCTGTCCATTACAGTGCACTGGCACCTCAATTAGCTGAGAATTGTCCTGTAGTAGATGAGATCAGTGTCTAGAAAGTGTCTTTCTCACGATCATCTTGCTGTTCCGTCTCCTCACTCCAAACCAACTTGCATATCCCTTCTCTTTGCACCTAATGGGTCTTTTCTTCCATCTTTTTCCAAGTTACTGTCTCTCTCTCTCTCCTTCCTTTTCAAAATGTATTTCCTTGTCTCCAAAACTGAGCTCTATGTCTCCATTGCACTTCAGTTCCTCTTTTAGTTTCTTCATTGTTTCTGTTTCCACCTGAAGCATACCACATCCTACACTTTTAAGGTTTGGGGGTTTTTTTGGTGATAAACCTTTACAATTACACTAAATATTTGTTATATTTTGCTTGTTGGTGTTTTACTTTTTTGCTTTCACAGTTAAATACTCCTTTATGTCTGGGGTCCTTTACCCAAAGAGTGGTGGAAGGTAGTATGATGAGGGTAGCACCCAGAGGTTGATGCCTTTGAAGGCAATTCAAGAAAATAATGGCTTGGAGCGATACTTTGTCTAGTATCACTTGAGTTTTCCTGTCTGTTAGGAGCACTCTCTACTCCATACTCTTGGTCATTTTGTTTGAAAATTAATCTTGACCATGAAAAAACCTCACCTTTTATTTTTTAGGGTTTTTTTTCTTTTATTTTAAATTGTAGAACTGTGGTGCCCAGCTGGCTTCTCTCTATCCTGTGAGAGGCATTTTTCAAACACCACAGCTCACCTATATGAGTTTCAGGATTGCTCTTTGCTGGGGAAAACTTTTCCTGATGTTGGTTACTGAGATAGTGTCACTTGTTAATGCTTTTGTGCCAGAAACGTTGGCATTCCATCTGTGTCATTTATTGAACATGAAGTAATTCACTGACACTATTGATCTAAACAAGCATCATTAATATCATCTGTCCTACACACCCAAGGTGCCTGGGCTCCCAGGCGTACACACATCCTTGCCAGTAGTAAGAATTCTGCCTTCCCTGTGTTATTATTAGGCACATGAGTATTTTCTGTATTCTCAGATCTCAGGTCAGCTGATGAAGGATTGTGGCTTTTTATAAATCATTAATAGAATATATTTTCATAGGAAATGCAAGGCAGCAGATCAGGAGAAACGGATTATCTCATAGTGAAACCAGAGTACTTCCAAGCACATGGAGTAGAGCTCCTAGTGATTTAGGAAACAGCTACAGTGCCCTTACTATAGAGACAGTTGCACATAACATGCAATGAGGCTACTTTGTAGGTGAGCAGAGAATTTGACCATATTCTTAATGATCTATGATATCAGACTGGGAAGACCTGACTTCTCTCTTTGCTTTATATACAATTAGTCATCAGCTACACGTGTCCAGAAGTGGAATGGCACAGGAGTGTAACACGGCTTCATAAACTGCATTTCCTTCAGTGGCTGTGTAATGCAGACTATTTTCCATAAGCAGCCACATTAGAATCACAGTAAGCCTATTTATATTTTAACCCCTATTTTTATTTATTTTCATTTCAATTTAGCTTTATATTTGCAATTTAATTCATGCATCTCTTGTATTGCAGCTGGGGAACATAAGCCCATTGTAAGTTACCATTCATAATGAAAGTGACCAGCTAATTATGAGTTAACTAACTGGCATAAATGTTCCTCTTTTGGGAATTGATCTTTCTCTGAGTTTAGAAAGGGAAGGTGAAAGTAGATAGTCCTCAGAAGATACTGGCAAAAGCAGCTTAGGAGCACAAAACGTTATTTTCCAGCGGGTGTCTTGTACACTGCTTATTCTCTCTTGAATCACTCCCCAGTGAAGCTGCTAGGAAAGCCCTGCAAGGATTGCTGCGTGCATTTGGACTTCACTAATTCAATTTCCAGTAGTCAACAAGCATGAAAACGCTCAGAGTTGTGCGTGGGTACCCTGAGCTACGTTTCGGAGAAGCTTTGCTTTAGGCTAGCATGCAGCAGGCTCCATTCATAAAACATCCCATAGTTCCCCTTGAACTCTATGCTTACTAATTACTTCAGCGTAATCAGAACGTGCGTGCAAGCAGTGAACATAGCTTGCTTTGTGGTGCAACACTCTTTACATTTTTCTTTCTCCACTCACTAATCAGTAAGATTCAGTAACCCTAAATGTCTCCAGGTAGCTGTGTGAATGAGCAAAGCTGTGGTTAAAAATTGGTGCCTTGCACGAGTTGTTCCTACAACTCATGTAGCAGTTGCAATGATGGAGGTGTCACATACAAGAAAATAAAGTTATCTAAGGCAATTAGATAATCTCATTCACTGCAGTATCCAAAATCTTTACAATACTTAATATATTTATTTTCTATATGGAGATGTTATTTTATTCCTATTTTACTTGGTAGAGACAGAGAGTTAGCTGTGCAGAGATACTATTTAATGCAGTTAGAATATTACATTATTTTGCCTAGCTGCTGAGTTGCCCAACTGCAGGCATCCAGCCCTGCCAAGCACGGTGTGGTAGTGTCAGTGGAAGGTCTTGCAGCTGCTTTTCTTTTTCAGCAGGAGCTTTGGTCCATATTCCCCCTTTGACTTGAAATAGCTCAGCCTCACAATGATACAGTTGGACAGGAAAACACTACATACTTCCCAATGATTTTGTTTATTCCTCAGTACTGAAGACCAGATTCCTAATTGTGTAATTGATGTGAGATAAGTCCTTCTGGAACAATTCTTTCAGTGCTGTATGCTGGGGTTGTTATTCCCTGACTTCACAGTCATGCTGTTACAGGTGCAGGGCCCGGACTGCCCATGTGAGTGTGCAGCACTGCTGCTGTTATCCCTGGGCAGCCTGGCCTTGCTGGCTTCTGCACGCTGCTGTGCACACAGGCAGCAGAGAAGCAGGCCTGCACTTCTACACATCACCAAACAATAGTTTGAATTCTTCACTTCAACCTCAAGTCTTTGCAAAATACTGTCATAGCTTAAGTACATCCCAGAATATCACTGCTGTGACAGGGCATTGTCAGAATTTCAGAATTTCAATTGAGAAATATTTAAACATCTTTTCAGAAATAACACAAATATTTATTGTTGGGAATTTTTAAAGAGCTTTATAACCATTACCTGATAAACCTTAACAGTATCTCAGTGAGGAAGGAAGTGAAAGTATCCATATAATCTCTATTTTTTAAATAATACTTGCAAGATTATGCAATATTTTCTATGTCTAACATCAATTACCACTATTAAAAAGAATGATCCATCTTATATGTGCAGCTCCTGCAAGCAGCACCAACAGTCATTAGTAACAAAATAGTTACGGTGCCTGCTAGACTTTTCCATACTTAAAGCAAGAATGGAAATGTTACTCATATTTGGGACTACTGCATATATACCATGTATATTTTTAATGAAAAAAAGTATGAAATTGCACAGAATTATGTACATATGCAGCTGTACTAGTGGTTTTGTCTGTTCCAATTATCCTGTAGCTATTGCACACACACAGATCAGCAGCAGTCTCTAAACCTCCATTCCGCTATTTCTATTATCCTTTTTACAACTGCTAGAAGGTAAACTTAAAGAAATCAAACCCAAGTAACTGTGGAACAAATAGAAATTATCTCATCCTGAACAGTAACAATATCCCATAACTGTTTAAATTGCAATCTTGCACCATCCCAACTAGTTGGCTCTTAAGACTTTGCCGCTTGACTGATTCTCTTCACTTGCACGCCCCACACCCGGGGCTCTGAGCCTTAGAGCCCGGTGCACACACTCCTACGCCGCCCTTCGTGCATGGCTCTGAGTGAACAGCCACAGGAGAGGACTCTGGTTGTGAATGTCCCAGGGAAACACCCCACGTTTGGTTTGCCTGGTTCTGCCGACATCGCTGTCCTTTAGCAGGCGTGCTGCTACAAGGGACCGTGCTGTAAAATCATGAGTATGTTTTAGCCAGTGCTAGTTCAAGAGAAGATTTTTGTTTTCTTGTTATATATGAAATGGATACACAGCCTTTAAACTAAGTGTTTTAACAAGGGGAATGCTCTTTTAGAATACTGAGCTTTCAGAAAGGGGCACCTGTAAGGATGTGATTCATGCACAGCCATAGCCACTGCTAGAATTTTTGCCTGAGGATTACTTCCTTGTGGCATTCCCTGAGAGTGTGAGAGAGAGGGTGTGCACCTTATAGACCCTTGGTTTGGGGAGAACGCTTTCCA
The DNA here is from genome assembly GCA_013400835.1 of Zapornia atra. Taxonomy (NCBI): domain Eukaryota; kingdom Metazoa; phylum Chordata; class Aves; order Gruiformes; family Rallidae; genus Zapornia; species Zapornia atra. The sequence goes on along the minus strand of VZTU01007872.1, from coordinate 342,141 downwards.
GAGAAAAAGCAAGAGTGCTCAGTGGGGGGAATTTGGGACTGGACCATCCATAGATGAGAAGAAAACCAGAGGAGAAAAGCTGAGACGGTCATCAGTTGTAACTGTGTCTGGCAAGCTGAGAGTGCAGACGGAACATCTCACTGGACTGCTCCTGTTTAAAGTATTGCTCCCCTGCTAGTGGGCTGGCTTAACGTGGATCCTACAGCGGGGGCCACATGTTTCAGACTTAGAGATCAGAATTTCTGTAAAGGTTGGTGTGGCCTCGTGAGCTCCGTGCAATCAGTTTCCCCACGGAGGCAGCGGAGGAGAAATGTGATGGAGATACTGTGCAGTTATGCAGATCCTTCCACTCACTCGATTCCTTTCTCTGGCAGATACAGAGATGATGAGGCTCATTGCATCTGGAATGGAAAGACTCGGTCCTATTCCTTATAGCAGGCCAACACAAGGACAGTAGGATCAGGATTGAATCCATTGTAAAGAATGTAATGATGAGAGAAAGCCTTCTGATAAATAAGCACAGTGAAATTTCAGCTAGTGTGTAGCAGTAAAATTATCTGGAAACTGCATGTATCAGGTTGAACACAGGGTATTTAATGGCCATGTCAAAGTCACATGCTGTACCTGGGTTTCATGCAAGTTTCACAAACGCTTTTTATTTTATTCAAGTCAGTTAGAAAAATATTTCCTCTTTGAAGAAATCCTGCAGAGTGTGGAGAGGTTTATTGACTTGGACCTAAGCATGGCAACTTAACTGAGAAAGATGGAGTCAGCTTCTGTCCTTCACTCATAGTAAATAATCAAATAATGCAAATAGCAGTCTTGGAAAAATGTGTGTGGATGTGATTTCTACTGAAATGACAGCTTTTAATGCAAAATGGGTCCTTAATATCATTCAAGGCTCTTTTCCTGACATCATTCCATTTGAAAAGGAGAGTGGCATAGGCAAAGGGAGCTGAAGCATTTGAGGAGGAAGATTTAAGAAAGAGGGACAGTTCTAGAAAAACGAGAACACTGCTGACAGAAAGATGGGAAGGTTCCTGGGAGAACCCACAGACAGGCAGGGTGCTGTGGGCTGTGTCACCTGCTGCTTACCATGGGAGATGGACTTAAGATACGAGGGTGCCAAAACTCCTTGGTTTATATTTGTCAGATGCTTGATGTCTGCCTCATCCAGACAAGTACTTTTGGGATTGAGAGCAGTTGAGGATTCATGTGGGCTGCCAAATTTCTGAGCATCTTTACACATAGCCTGCACAGAAAGACTCCTCACCTCCTTCCTTAGTCCACTCCTGTCCCAGGCAGACTGTTCATACAGGAGAGGGCAGGAGGAATGCTTTGCAGGTGTGCAGAGGACACGGCTCCTGACTGGGGCTACTTCTCTCACATTTTATCAGTAAAAACCTCTCCCACAATTCAAGTGTTGGTGAATTTGTGAGTATGCTTTTGTTTTCTTAAACACTGCAGCTCTTTAAATGCTACCCTGTTATATTAAACTATTTCAGGTTTGGTTTCAAAATGCTCGAGCCAAATTCAGACGGAACCTCTTACGTCAAGAAAACACAGGGGTGGATAAGACTTCAGACTCAACACTCCAAGCAGGGACCCCATCAGGTCCTGCCTCAGAAATATCCAATGCCTCCATGAGTCCATCCAGCACTCCCACTACTTTAACGGACTTGACTAACCCTACTATGCCTACTGTGACATCTGTCTTGACGTCAGTGCCCGGAAGTCTTGAGGTTCATGAATCTCGAAGTCCTTCACAGACAACTCTTACAAATCTTTTCTGATGACTCTTTCTTAATAATTTCTTTAAAAAAGAAATTATTCTTAGTTGAAATTCCAAGTGTATTTTAATAGAGGCTTTGAGCAACTGACTAACCACAATTAGGATCTCTCCTAAAAACAGAAGGAAATGTAGTGTTCTGGTATTACGGAGTATGGACTGAAGAATAACTTGGAAGATCTATTGCAACACAACATTTGTGTAACTGTACAGTTTTGTGGACTGAGCAAGGGAAACAGCAATTAATTTAAGTTGGCTAAAGCTTCTGTATTTTCAAAGACTGCCATGTGCCTTATATACTGTTTTATCTACATACTTTGGATTCCATGTCCACTTCTCTCTTTTTCTCTCTGTATATTTATGACCAGGGCAAAAATGTTAAGAGTTTGTTACTTTGAATAGTCCTAAGCCTTTCATCAGTTGCTTTGTTGTTTTAGAATTTTAAGGTCGAAGTCTGTTCGAATACCAGAATTTGTAAAATCTAACCAGTAATAAAACCACTTATGGAAACTACTTGGTAATGGCTGCAGTTACATTTAACATGAGTGTCACAGTCCAGATAGGCTGGTTGTATGTAAAAGGAATAGAAAACTGCACTTCAGTCACAGTATCTGCCTAGGATAAACTCTGAGTATGATGTGTAAGTTCCTCCTGTTCCCAAAGTATATATGGGTGAGAAATCCAGCTTGTACAACACTCTAGGTGTCTTCATCATAGAGAAACAGCTGTTAGTTGCAGGTAGAAGTTAAAAGTCAAACAGAAAAACTATACTTAATTGTGCTGCGTGAAACAAATGACATCGGCCAGCGTTTGTGAAAGCAATGTTGCCTTTGTGCCAGAGATGGGGGAGGCAAGCAGGGTACCCAGAGCTGTGTGGCCAGTCAGCCCATTACAGAGCTGGGCACTGGGTAATATTGTCCTAGGAAAAAAGGCAGAAGTATTTCAGGTTATTTTACGACACCGGTGGGCAAAATCAAGGCAATATTATGTTTTATAAAGTCACATTACATTTCTTGTAATGCTTTGAAGGAATAAAAAGTCAAGGAAAACTGATCTTATTGATGACAATAAAAGTGGTTATCCCTTTAATGATTCTGGACCTTTCAATACAATTTAACTCTCCCCGAAAAATTTGTGCAGAATATAACTCATCATTTGAGTTTTTTTCCTATTGTTTTAAAGATGCTTTTCTGTAATTAAAGAAATACCTCAGCAAAGTTTAACTATGTATAAGAAGGAGTATACACTATGCTGTTTGCCCAGTAGTTTTATAGATTTTGAGTGGTACCTAAGATGCATATTGTTGTTCCTTTTCAAACCTGTTACAATCAGTTTCAGTCAGATGTTGTTTGTGGCTGGCTCTCTGATCTGTCATTCCTCTTGGATCAAAAGTGCTAAAAGATGATTGCAAATACATGGCAAAATAGGTGCCAGGGTTCAGGCTCTTTTCCCTTTTCAGTGCACTGAGGATGATTCAGTACCCAGACCCCTTCGTAACAAAGTTTTTGTGTTAAAGTGCTACATTTATCCAGCTTTCTCAGCTGAAAATTCACCATTCTCGTGCAGGCCAAATTCCTACCGAGATCAGGGAGAGATCTCAGAGCATGAGGACTGTGGGATAGGAATGCTGACATAATTAGGTCATTTATTAGCCTTTTTTACACTTCAGCTTAAAAGCCCCACAGGTGAGTTATCTGAAAAGCAAGATAGTCCTAAAAAAATCCCAACTAGCAAAGATGAGTGTGAGGGATCATGTTCTGGTCACCAAACCCAGTAGGCTGGCACAGCTCATTAAGTTTTTTCCACAATAATGAAATGTTACAAATGATAATTTGGGTTGAATTAATAATTCTTACAGGTTTGTCCAAGACATTTTTTGTCATCATATAAAAGTCTAACAAGGAAATTCTGCTGGTTAGTGGACTGTAAAGGAGTACATATCCCCCTTTCAGAGATACTCAGACATGGAGGTTCCACTGCATGTAATGTCTGGTTTGTTGTCATTTACCTCGGAGATTTTTTGAGGGTTTTTTTTACGTGCTTAGCTGGATCTTTTCTTGATTTAAAAGGCAATGTTGGTCCACCGTTAGATAATTAAAACCCATCATTAACCCCCTGTGTAGTAACCTGTACACAGTTTTTAAAAACTGACTCCTGAATTCTCACGTGTTGCTGCAAAAGTGGCAGGTAACAACCCAAAAGGGTTTTTTAAAATCACACTGCTACTATCTGGGAACTTGTGTTTGAACTGCCTGAACCCATGGATACCTTTCTAACCGATCCTCAGTATTGCCTTTTCAAAGAACTGACAGTTATCAAGGGGAATACTCTGGTGTTAATCTTATCTAAAACCTATAAGAGACAATTAGAGAAATTGTCTGGTTTAATAAAATCAGGGATTTTGCATATAAATAAGAGACAATATTCTATGTAGGGTCTTTATGTAGGTGCATTAGGATTCACTCTCTGGCTCCGATGACCTATGTTGTCCCCATGATTGTTTCAATCCTGTGGTATTGTTTGGTTGTTTAGAGCTTGTTGGTTTTGAATGCTGTACATTTTTTTACTACTGCAATCCTAATGTTTCTTCACATACTTGTACAGTTCCACATTTGATGTACTAGTCTGAAATTCTGTTAAAAACATGAACAAAAATGGAAATGATATTTCTTTGGAAGTGTATTTTTACTGTATATCTAATTTGAACTAGTTGAACATACTTCTTTACATTTTGCATGATAGGTGTGTAGTTCATTTTTTAAATATGAAAGAGACTTAAGAGTAACTTAGAATGAGAATATAATGAAACCTATACAAATATGGAAAATACATACAATGATTTGCTACTTTTTGACTCAAGAAACTTTTTGAAATACATTTTACCTAGTTTATTTAAGATAACACAGGTATTTTGTCTTTGAGTCCATATATGATACAGAATACAAAACGGGATTATACACTAGAAGAATATTCAAGTCACCACGGTACCTGAGAGCACACTGGAATGTCCTTGGCAAGCAAGGAGAAAGGATATTCAGTTTTAAGAATACTTAATACATATATTTTGGTCTGCAGTAGAGAGGGATTGCATTACACTAAGTGATCTCTAATCACAATTCGAAATCTATTGACACTGTTAGTTGCTACATTTCATAGAACTGACTTTTCATTCAAATTACCTAAGTCTGGGAAGGGAAGACTAAGGATCATTATACTAATGAAGAAACTGGATGCCTGCCCTGGAAGCAAAAGTCAGTTTGTCAAATATACTGTGGATGGAGAAAGTGCCTCCAGGATATTTTGGTTTCCAAACTATCTTTCCCTCCGAGCTGTTAAAACCCCCACATATTTAGAGCACTTCTTATACCTGGTAGTTATTTTTTGTCTGCTGGAAGGTAAAGACTAAAGCTTAGGCACCTGTCACAATAATCTGCATCTAAGGGAAAAGGAGAAAAACCCCACAAATCAAAACAAGAATCAGGCTTCATACTGGGGCAGGATGATAGCAAAGACATCCAGGTGTCTAACAGAAGTTCCATGTGTACATGCTGATGGTCTTCTTGTGATTTAATAATACTTGGAAGGAGAGATTTATTTAAAAGCAGGTGAATGATGGTTTGGGGTTTTTTTTCTTCAAAAAGCCAGGGCTATGTACACAAATCTATTGTTGTTTTTTACAATGAAATTTGGTGCAAGGTATTGTTAGAAAGGGTCACAGCATCAAATGCAGTGTGATGAGCTCAGCGTAGATGTTTTAAGAACGACTTTTTTTCATCTTTTCTTTCCATCTTTTTAACCCTGGTTCTTCTCCAGGACACATCATGAATTGCTGGCAAAATGCTGTTGATTTTAATGCAGGGTAGTTTCTCGTCCTGTCACACTGTTTATATCCTGTTTACCTGTGTTCCCATTCTGACACTGTCAAACGCTCCTCATTCACCTCAAGCGGTCTGGCTGTCCACAGCTTCTACACTGTGACCCCTCTAACCAGCCAAATGCTTCCGTGGAGCATTTTCCTACCTCTGTAGGAATTGATCCCTTCTAAATAAGGAGGATTTCAACCATTCCTGGTAGCAATTAATTTCTCCATAGCTAAAATAACAATCTGTAAAATGAATGGAAAATGGCTTTAAAGGGGAATAAAGGGCATATTTTTAACACACAGGCAGCTGCCTGGGTTGTGAAGACGAGCAGTGAAGCAGCTGGACCAAGCGCTCGTGTTTTCACTTCTGTAAGTGCAGAGACTGTCTTTAGTTCATTGCAGGCTTTAGCTGGGGGCTTAAAATGATGTGGAAAGTGAGGAATCAGGTTTGATTCTGTCATGACATTAGGTGAGTTGTCAATAAGCTGCCTGAAAAGGCAACAGGGGAAAGACAGCTGCTAATGGAGCGTTACCCCTTGTTCTCTGCTGAGAAGGCATCTTCACAGGCTCCTGGGCTTGGGGAGGTGAACCCTCCTGAAAACCCACAGTGAGAAACGTCTCTGGGGAGAGAAACTAATCATGTATCATTGCAATTGACTGTAGTCCTTTATAATTGTCATCAATACCCATGTCTCATTTTGCTGACATCCCCTGCTTTGTAAGCTCTGTGCAAAAGTTCTTCTGGCGTTTGAGGGCTACAGAGTCATTTTTAAGTCCCTTTACTGAGCTGAGTTTTGGCTTCGTGCCATGAAGGGGAGTAAGAACTGAGTTGCATCAGGCATCATATATTACTATCCATAGCTTAAAAAGCATCAGATGTGAGGTGGCAGTGATGGAAAAGCCTTTGGCTGGGTTCAGTTTCACCTTTGATGTTTACAGGGAGCCTTCACTCTATGTGGAGTGACGACGTGTCACACAGCGGTGTCCGGCCACACGCGGCAGTGGGCAGCCGATGGGTGACCTGTGACTGTTCCCTGTCCAGAGAGAGAGAACCCAGCCTCAAAAATGGCTTCACTGAATCAGCAAATCCTGCCAGGCCTATCAGGGAGGAATTTATATTATTACAATTTCTGCTGCAATTGTAGCCCCC
>VZTU01007872.1:229281-327845 GCA_013400835.1 Zapornia atra | reverse complement strand
GGGCGGGCGGGCGAAAGGGCAGGAAAGGGCCGGCGCTCCTTCACCAGGGACGAACGAATTGGGTGCGAATCGCGCTCTGCTTGTCAGGGAACGTCCTGCAGCTGACCCGCCGCTGCTCATGAACAGCTGGGCTGGGGTGTCGCTCTCTCCGATCGCAGTTGTTTTCCCAACGTTGCTGTGAGAGTGACAAAGCACGGAGGGCAGAGCTGAGTGTCAGCCCACGGAGGGGCTCCTGCAGGCACTGCCCAGCGCTGCTGTCACACCAGCACACACTGTGTCCTCACTAACCCCTCTGTGAGCTCTGCCGCAGCTTGCAGAGTCTCCTGCGAAACCTTGTGGCTGCAAACTCACCCCAATATTAAGCCACATAAAGGCTCAAAAGTCTTGCAAGCCCCCTGATCCATGAAGCACAGTGAGCCAATATTAGGCCAGGCGATAAAGCAGCATCACCTTTGGGTTGCCACCAACAGTGACCAGGACGGGGCCTCCACCAGTCCGGGCACTGATGGCCTGTGGGCTCACGCTTGGAGAGGACAGGACCGCAGGGGCCCAGCGTGCCAGGGGAAGAGCTCGGTGACATTATCTGGTGGCAGAGACTACGGACTCGATTAGAAAAATTAAACTGCAATGCACCACTCTCCAGTTGTCTCTAGTGAATGGGACAGAAGCCCTTCTGTTGGAGATACTGAATAGTGGGGCTTGACAAATGAGTAGAAGATACATTTCTGGCAGGGAACTCTACTCTGGGGCTGCAGCGTGAAGGTTAGGTCTGACCTAGAGAAAGGCAGAAGTCAAGCCCCTTTCCAGGAGCATACCTTCTCTCACACAGAGCACGTATGGTCTGTATACAAGCAGTGTATCCTGTGTTTCTGTGTAGCCAGCAGAGCCCAGCAGAAAAACTGAAAGGCTCTGCGAAGTGGGGGCTCAGCGAGTCTCATTTAATTACAAGAGCAGCCTGACGCTGCTCAGCCCCACCCACATGCCATTTCACGCCTGATTTCTTCTCTGATTTCTTTGGGGAAAGGGAAGGAATTCGAGTGCATGTAATTTGGGTTAACAAGACGCATTATATGCAGCCTCATTCTTGTAAAAACTTTCACAGGGAAATCACCCAGCCCATGGAGAGAAAAAGTTCTCTCCTTATTGTAATTTTTTCCAAGGCTAATCAAACTCTCGCCGCGATCCTATTGATCACGGGGAAGGTTTGATTTTCTACCGGTTGCCTAGTTAAGGTACAGTAGCTGTTGCTTGGCTTACTGCATGCTGTGAGTACAACAGAGATCAACCCTCCATTTCTATGCTCCTTTTTGTCCCTTTCCTAGATCCCTTTCCCTTCAAAGCTCACCTGCCTTTTGCTTTTGTGGTGCTCTACCTGCATTTCGCCTTCTCCTATACCCATTGAGCAACAAAAGGTGAAAAGCTGGGTTTATACAATTTAAATTGTCAGAATAAGAATGGGAAAAAGCAAAAACTCTGAGCAGGTTTGAAAACAGGAGGCAAAGGAAAAGTTAGCTCTGAATGCAGCATCCCCCAACAATATGGACAAAAAGGCTCTGTGCCCAGTACCTGTGGGTGTTATTAGCATAAACTCCCTCCAGCTTGGACCAGTAATTAGAAGGTATGAGCCCTTCGAGGTGGTGTGTGTCCAGAACTGTCACTGAACGCACGAGATCTAATCCTGCCATTATTGCCATATGCTCTATAGTCTCCAAAGCTTGTCTTCCTGTGTGAGGAAAAGCATCAGTCTCCATTTCAAGGTGCAGTCCCCGTCCCTCTGGGGGACAGCTGCTGTGTGTCAGAGCACAGCAAGGAGGCAGGGAACAGCTACACAAGAGCAGCATGCTGGAGAAAGGTGCGGGCTTTGCTTTGCCTTCCTGTGCAAGGGTTTCTTTGGATGTGTTTTGTGTCCCTTCAAGTCACTTGGGAGTTTAGGAGAGCCAGAGAGAATAGCTTTTTCTGTCATTATTTGATAACCAATACAGTTCCCTTTGACCCTCTCCCCTCTTCCCAAAAAAGAAAGACCAGCTCAGCATTGTGTTATTTTTCAAAGCCTTTACAAATTAAGACAGTAACATGGAAATCCTCGTTGGGTTTCAGTTCATACTTCCTCCCATGCTGGGCTGAAACGGGGATTCTTTTGTGATGGCTGTGCTGCTTATTTTTTTTAAACCTCCTGAATTTGGCACACTGCCCTACTTTATTTTCTTTCCATTCTCTAGTGCTGCTCCCATTGGGAGGCTCATTCTCTTCTAATGCATGGTGTTATCTTTTGCAAGTTGAACTCTAAATCCCCGTGTTGTTTTTCCTTGCTTGTTATTCAGGTGCAGGGAATGTTAATGATGTCTCTTTGGCTGGTGGATGCTCTGGCTATGTGGCTTTAATTATTTTTATTAATGTATTTTATAAAGTAAATGACAGATAAATGTAGATTTTAACTACAGCTTAGAGGTGGCACATCTGTGAGACTTCAAGGTCTCTAATTTGTGGGTGAAATGCACGATAACATCTTCCATAGCAAGGGGACGTTCACAGGTGTGAGTGGGAGAAGCTTCACTGAAGCTAAAGCTCCAAAACTATAAACTGACACCTGATATGCAAAGGGACAGGGAAGGGGGGAGAGAGGGGAGCATGAGGGCTGCAAAATAACTTGTCCACAGGGTCAGCTTGTACTCAGCACTGCTCTCCTGCTCTGGGACATCTGCCCACGCCAAGGAGGAAACTTCCATTTGCAGCACTCAACAGTCCCCGTCTGGAGTCATTGGAGAACCCTCAAACTTGAAATCCAGAGACCTCATAAAGAAAAGATACAAGTTCTCTACTTGTCCCTGGTCCAAAATTCCCTGAAAACCTCCTAAAAACTTCTCAGTGTCTCAGGAAAATCAGGGTATGGTTTTTTCATGGTAGGGTTTGCTCACAGAGTCCCTGATTCTCTTCCTTGCCCTGGCTGCCATTTCTGAGCCCATGGCTTAAGTCTGCAGGCGCCAGAGGACCTTGTTATGGCTGCAGCAGTAGCTGTTTGTGTTGCTCTGCCAATTCTTGTTCCGGCACTCGGGCCTCCTGGGGGACATGGTGCGTTGAGCCGCTTTGGGAAAGTGGAGCAGCCTCCAAGAGCCAGGAGATGAGGAAACACAGGACTAACGCTGTGCAAACGAAGGGTCAGCAGAGGGTCCTCTGTGGACACACGGCCCCTCCCCACGCGGGCAAGGCAGCCAGCTGCTGCCCTGGTCTCCCTGGCCAAGATCGGAATGTGGCCATATGGGGAGAGGGTGCCTGGTCCTGGCTGGAGAAACCACACGCTTCCCGCAGCCCCAGGCTCTCTGTGCTCCCCCCGGCTGGCTGCCCTGGATAATCCCAGCTGGGCAGCAGAGGCAGCTGCTGCTCCATGGGCACATGGCAGAGCTGGAGTGAGCGGCTCTGTGGAGGGCTCTGCATTTGCAGGAGGTCTTTCCGAAGATCCCACGGGCTCCGGCCGTCACTCAGCTTTGGTGCCAAGGCAGATGGGAGGAGGAGAAGGGGACCTGCTGCAGCTGGTGCCAGCACAGCCCTGTGGCTCTGGGGTCCCCGCTGGTAAATCCCTGCCTGGAGTGGCTTGCAGGGGTTGGGGCAGCGCTGGGCTTGCTGTGAGCACAGATTTGCCCTCTCCAGAGAGATGCCTGGGCTGAGGAGGGAGAAGGAGGAACATGTATTGGCATGGAGAGAGGCTGAATTTCTCTGAGTACTCTGGACTGAACCAGGGTTAGAGGATTTGGTAGAGGAAAATACATACTAGTGACTGTGGTTTGTCTGGTTTTCATTGAACCAAGTCCCATGCGAGCCATGCAGTAAGCAAGCAGTAAAATCATCCACCAACGCCTTGAAAACAGCTCTGTCCCTAAACACTGCACCTCTTGGGCACTGCTTGTGTTCAGAACGACTTTCTTCATCCCAGGAGACTGTGTTACCTTGGACAACACACAGCCATTGCCAAAAGTAAACAATTAAGGCTGGGTGGCATTTGAGTCATCGCTACAACGCAAGGCTGGAAAACAAGCTGGTGGGTTTTATACTGGCAAAATCTCCAGGCCATTCTCCCCTTCCTGAGCACTTGCCCTTCATTTCTATGCAAGAGACATTGTCAGTTTGGGGGATTCTTACCAGGAGCTTGTGAGAGAAATGTTGAAAAGGGAATTTTCCAGGTTGCCTTTTCCGTCTTCCTGCTGCATTAGCTGCAGGTGGTGAAGCTGCTGTTTCGGCATTTCTTCTTCAAAAGCTACATCACGTAATATCACTGAGATCACAAGGAGATGAGGAGAAAAATGGCCCTATAGGATTTTTGTTAAAAAAGGATCCATCCATAAAAGATGAAAGGTTAAATTGCTTTTTAGAAACACAGCAGCGTTTAAACAGGTGAAGATCCTCGGAAACGGAGTTGGGATTCAATAAAGTAGCCATGCAGAAGGGCAGAAGAAGGCCTTTCTTTGGAGGGAAATGTCACACTTTCGTGTTAATAAAATGTCTAGTGGTATAATAATAATGATAGCAATCAGGAGCCTTTATTTTTCACCTGGCAGGGCTGGTTCATGCGTGTTTTTTCAAAGCTACCTGCAATTCAGGAAAGAACAAAAAAAGAACCAGGCATGCATCGACTGAAAAATATCACAGCAGAAGAGAAGAGAAGCCAGACCGGCCCAAGACACCTGAATGTTACTGGGGAGATAAAGAGTGCTGCTCCCAGGTGGCAGGACATTTTCTTCCTCAGCCTTTTAGATATTGCCTCTTCGCAGCTGTGTTGTAAAGACATCGCAGGAGATTTACAATCCTAAAAGAACATACAATGAAAATGTCAAAAGGAACAGGCAATTGCAAACAATAGTTTTGCTCTGGCCTGCCCCCCCTCCACGCTCCGTAGCAGTGATGTAGCACAAAGGCAATGAGCACGCAGCATTAGCTGCTCTGGCACCTCTGGTATATTTGTTAGGTTTAATGTGCCAGAACGTGGTGGAACAGAATTCGTTCTCTGCCTGTGTATGTGTCACTTAGAACTTTGTATGGGAAGAGAGGAAGAGTGGGAAGCATTGGTCTCGCAGGGACAGGCAGTGACACCAGAGAGGCCAATATATAACGCACCAAGAGGTCTAATTATACGTTACCTGCATGCACACCAATGTAAACAAAGTCACTTCTTCTTGCTCAACCTTTTCTCCCCACTAGTACATCCAGCACATTGCTCACTATGCCTCTGCCGCATCCTGGCTAATTCCTCTCTCTGCATCATTCGCTGTCTTATCTCAGTGATGGAACTGCAGCTCATCCCACAGTAAAACCTCACTAACCTCTCTGTCAGGGTATGGCTTTGCTTTGGGCTGCGACGTCTGGCCATGATGGTGCCACTGGTTGTTAATATTTCAGCTCTCCAGTTCCCCAAAGGAGCTGTTTGTTCAGGTTAGCACAGAGGGGAGGCAGCACCACACCTCTACACTGGAACGTAGGAGCCACTGCCCGCTCGATGGCCTTTCCTCCTCCCCAAACCCACTCCCACTCAGGGTAGGAAAATGAGCAGCTTCTGCAAGCCCCTTCACAGAATCACAGAATCACAAGGTTGGAAAAGACCTTTAAAGATCATCAAGTCCAACCATTCCTGTCCTATGCTAAACCACATCCCTAAGTACCTCATCTGCCCTTTTTTTAAACACATCCAGGGAAGGTGACTCAACCACCACCCTGGGCAGCCACCTCCTTACTTCTGCCTGGGTGAGAATTAACTAAAGTTGCAACTCCTTGTTAAACACACAGTGAAAAGGGTGTAGTTTTTACAGTTGTACCCTTCAACTCATCACCATTTGTCTGGAGCGTGACTCCAGCCCATCGCTGCCGGCAGCGAGGCCCTGGTGTGCGGCACTGCTGTTCGCGGTTGTGTCGGGAGCAGCAGGGGCAGCGTGGGACAGGCTGCAGGAGCAGGCGCTCCCCAGAAATGTTCCTGACACGTGTTTGGCGTGTGTGGAGCTTGCCATCTCCCCAGCATTCAGGCGCTCTGGAGCTGAATGCCAGAGCACACATCTGGAAGGACGAGGCTGCTGTCTTGCAGAGAGCTAATAGGCTGCAGGGACTTTTCTGCTGTAAACTCTCCTCTTTGCCTCATGCAGCAGCTGGCTGGGTTGGCTGTAGCATTAATATTTGGAGCATTAATATTATCTTCAGTGATGCTCACGCTGGAGACGATACACTCCAACCCCAGGAGCCAAGTCTTTTGAACAGTGCTTGCAAGATACAGCCACAACACTTGCTCCAGCGTTTACTTTAAGGGATTCCTTGACTGTAGATTTGCTGCTCATGCTGGCCCAGAGTGTGTGTCGATGGGGAGGGTGCCAGCTCTTGTCAGTCACTAGTGTTGTCATGAATTAGCAGGGGCCACCCAGGGTACAGCCGTACATGTCAGCCTTGTGAATGAGCACTGGAGCACGATGCGAAAATGTGAGGTCCTGCTAAGACAAAGTACCAGAGAGAGAAGGAGCTCCCCTGGCAGCCCTGGGTCCAGCTCATGTGGCACGTCCACAGCATGAGCAGCCTTCTGCACCATCCCCAGGGCAGTTGCTGAGCTGAGTCCCTGCAGGAGCTGTAACGGGAACGTCAATATCCGACACAGAAGGGACCCACTTCACCCAAGGGCCCTGAGCGTTTCGAGGTGCAGCACAGGCAGCCGGGGCTGGGAACTGGGGGATCTTGCCCAGACTTCCCTGGGATCCGAGACCCTCTCTGCCAACCTCTCCTTGCATGGGACCTGAGCGAGTTCAGTGCCAGTGAAAAGCACCAGCTCAAGGGCTTCGGAAAGTCACTATCTGGGATTCTGCAGGCTCTGCTGCAATGGCACCAGTGGATCTTTAACATGGCAGCAGCTGGGCACCGCAGCACTGGTAACCACTTTGCTGGATACCCAGGGCAGCTGTCATCTTGCCCTGGACCTTATGATCACAGATGGTTTCCATACAGACAAATGTCCATTTCCTTTACTGTGCAGTTTAACCAAATTTCTTAATAGTATGTATTTCCTTATTTACATCCAAGGGAAATATCCCAGACTGGGCATTGCTGGTGTAGGAGCTCACCATGGGTTTGAAGCAGGGTTGACACACGAGGGTCAGAGTGTTGCTTCTACCAGTCGTAGCAGAGTTGAGTGAGCTCTTTTGTGTCATCAAATCAAAGATTCTGTTCCATGGACCTAATTCAATGTGCAGCTGCACAGCACAGGTTGCTCACAGCTTCTGGCCAGTACAGCTGCTGGCTTGGAAGGAAAAGGACAAATTGTCATCTCACCTTGGGCACACTTGTGAATTAAGACTGACCCTAACAATGTCAATTTGCAAAAGTATTTTTGCCAAGACTTTGTAATGGTTTCTCTGAAGGTTGGTTGCCATCAGTATGGGTGCAGGGCGCTTCTGCAGGAAGCGTAGCCCTGATGCCACCTGCGGCTCGACATGGTCCAGTTGAGGTCTGTAGCTCCTGGACAGATCTGGGGCAGGCACATCTTTGCAGAGCCCATGTGGGTCCAACGGGAAGCATAACCTTGTATTTCTTCTCTCTCAGGAAACCAAGTAGGCAACATTTGTGGTCTTTTGTCAGGTACTGAAACCCTGTGGTTGAGCAGGTCCTTGGATACAAGTTGGAAGCATCAAGAAAACTCTAACGAGGAAAGAAGCTGCAGCAGTGCAGTGAACCGGTGAGCTAATCATCTTCCAACAGTTACACATGTCACGGCAGATCTTTGCTGCTGCAATTTGTGTAGCAAAAGTACATCACTTACTGCTGTCTCTCCAGCACAACCCTGAGCTGGCTGAGTGCTGTAGCTGTTGATTCATCAGCAGCACACTTGGGAGAGCTCTGGACTTATCTTTTGCCAGGATAACATGTCTTTTTGACTAATTCTGATCCAGGCTTCTCTTGGAAAAGAAAAATCACCCTGTGCCTGCCCAGATCTGTATCATGCTGCACATAAAGTTATTTGTGTATGTGGGTCACAAATTTCTTTGCTTCCCAGTGTCCTCTGCACGTCGTCAAGTCTGTGGAATAAGCCTGCACCCCAAAATCTGAGGCTAGATTACTTTTTAGAAGAACATCAGGCAATTTGAACTCTATACTGCGTGGTGCTGAAATAAAAAGGGGAAGCAAGTACAAAAGTGGTTATGGTTTCTGAGCAAAACATGGTATTGGTTTGGCTGATGTGCTGAGGTACTTGTTGCTCAGTTCCACCAGAGCCCAGGACAGCAGACTGCAGCCCATGCTGTCAGGCTTTCTTGTCCCCTTAGCTTTTGACCACTTCCCCTTCGTCCGTTTTGGATTGATGTTGTACCTGTCCCATAGGTGGGGTGTTCTAAACCAGCTACTCCAAACTTTATCAGTGATAAAGTGGTTAGGTAGGGTTAGGTCTGGCTGTAAAAGTTATAGGTGCACTGTAATACAAGGAAAAACCCTGTGGGAATAGAACATGAATCTGCCTGGGTACGACACAGCCAGCATGAGGGAAGCACTCTCACCTGCCCACCTCCTGATTGAGGAAGCCAAAAGCAACAGCAAAAATTCTGCAGTTCCAGAGATGCCTCCAGGATGAAGAGTGTCACACAGACTTAATATAGGAGAGAAGTCAAAATCTGGCATTTTTTAACCAATGTTCTTTTGTGGGTTGAGAACGATTTGGTTTGAAATCTAATGGTTTAAATGCTAACAGAATGAGTATTGTGACTGTTTTCCTACCTCACCCATCCTATGTTTGCTGGTTGTTCGTGGCACCTCTCCCCAGCCACGGGCTCAGGGGCTGCGGGCAGGCCTGGCAGAGGAGGGATCCTTTCTCCACTGAGGCTGAGCCTGATATGCAGGGTCCTGCGACCTGCGTCAGGTCTCCCAGAGACACAGCGCAGTGGCTCCTGGAGCCCCCCTCCAGAAAGCCCACTCCTGGCTTCTGAACATGACCGACACATCGTGCGGGGCTCTTTCACAGCCAGCAACATCATCTTTCACCCCCAGTGACACGTCGAACCAGGGGTTAACGAACTTCACACGTCTCATTAGCCCAGAGAGCCACCACCAAACCTCCTTTCTGATTCTGGTCCAAGGCAGCTGCCTCCTCTCTTCTTCTTCACTCTCTCCAGCAGTTTCTCTGGAGGAACTGGAGAGGCTGAGGCAAATAATAGATACAAATCATGACCAAAGAAGAAATGACTGTCATTGCAAAAATGTATTTATTAATGATCTTCACATAATTCTCTGGGAGTGATATTCTGCAAGACAGAATTGTGATAGATTTTCACCAAATGGGAATATTTCCCTCCAGAAGTATGTAGCATTAAAGGGAGTGAAGAAGCTGAATGTGTTTCCTCCAGTCAGGAAAATGACGGATCAGGGACAAGAGACAATACATTAGTAAACAATATAAAAAATGTACATTTTGTCATTTTGTATTCCTGAGTTATTCTAAATCTGTGAATAAATCGAGAGCTTAAAGTCTCTAGAGCTGTTTTGAAGTCTCTTGCTTTCTATAAATATTGCATTTGCCTCAAGTAAGAATTTCTGACATGTATTAAAAAAATATACATTAGTAAAGCTTATAAAATAGATATTTGGAATGCTGTTATTGTTATTTTTTATTAAAAATACAGTTTAATGGAACAATTGAGTTCTACTTCAAAGTGTCAAAATTATTTTTCATGCTTTTTCCTCATGTTCTTTGAACTTTATGGTTGAAGCTCTAATTTTCTGCTTTCTGATTTTGTCCTTGTTCGAAGCAGTCATTTCCTTGCACAGATAATGCTCTCTGCTTCCTATTAATGCTCCAGTGAGATGCTCACATTAGGGTCTCTTGGCAGCTCACCGTGATTAGCTGGGTTTGGAAGGCCAAGTCCAGTGGAGTCTGTTGGACTGGACAGACAGACAGTATCACCTCTCTGGAGCAGACCTGAGGGAATCTCTTAGAGCTGCTCTTGGTGTTGTGGAGGGGCATTTCAGAGGAGAATCAGTGCCAAATGTCAGTACACGCTGGTACCCATGCTTAGCCTAACCAGATGGTGCAAGGAGCTCTCCTATTGTCACAGAGTCCTGGAGTTTGATGGTCTGTGAGAAAACAGCTCCATGTTTTCACGTTTGTGACATGCTTTATTGTGTGCTGTTCCATGCCGTCTGGGGAGAAGTTGATGTTTATCATATGTTTGCAACATGTAGTCCAACTAAAATCCAGAATTCTTTTCTTGTGTGTGTGATGCTAACCATGTACTGAGCTGCCCCTCTAGCAGAAAGCTGTGCTGCCAGCTCAGCCACTGACACCATGTCCTAATTCCACATCCCATATGGCCTTGGAATTACCAAACAATGCTGGATGAACGAATGGTGAGAGGAAGAATCGCAGAGTGAACTGCTATCACCTTCCCACCATTTCTGCAACAGCTGAGCTAGCAGGTGACCATGTATTTCAGCGCTTGATGTGTGACTCAGTGAGCCCTTGAGCAGAGGAAGTGTCTGGAAGTACAGTTGGTGTTTTGGAGCCTTGCAGTCGCTTTCCTTACGGGCATACATAACCACGTGTCTCACAAAACTCTGTGCTGAACCAGCCAGGAGCTGTGAGAACAGCTGATCAACCTTGGCGAATGAGGGAACGTGTGCTGCAGCTTTACATGTCTTTGCATGCTCTGTATTTCCAGCTGTGGACTCACTTGTTTAGCAGAAAAATACAGGAACCTTTTGCAGAAAAAACCAAATCTTTGAAATTTCCCTGTCACCATTACAGACAGGGCTAAGTTCACACGGCATGATTTTGAGACTTCCCTGGAGAAAGCAGTTAGAGCTTTAGTTCCAGAGATACACAGACTGCTGCTAAAGCTTCTGTGCAGGGTGAAAGAACAAAACAAGGGAGGGGCGAGGCTGCAGCCAACACACCGGTGGTTTTCTGTGGGTGTTGTCTGCACTCTGTGGCAACAGCATGAACCACAGCAGTAATATCAAAGAACTCCTCAACTTATTCATAATTAGCAGTGGGAATGCTCGGGCTTAGTTTTGTGCTCACAAAGGACCAGGGTCTGCGTCGGAGGGAACTGGAACTCTTTAATTAACTCCTTTCTAGAGCTTTTCTTTGTCGAGGTTTGCAGGCGCTGTCTTGATTGATGGAGGAAACCCTGTGCCTTCCTCGGGACTGAGTGCCAGCGTGCTGGGATGGCCGCCTTGGGCATCCCGCGGGGAGGTTTGTGCTGCTGCACAGCACTGCACTGGTGTTCGCTCAGCTTCAGAGGGAGCTCCCGCCCCTCCCTGCTCACCCCACATCCCCACAGGCGCTCACACTGTGTTACAGGCGGCCGTGCTCTGTGGTTGGCGATGCCCCTTCCTCAGAAAGCCACACCAGGCCTCGTGAGGGCGGGGGTTCCTCCACAACTGCTGCTGCCTCCCCGCAGTGCAGCCCGACAGGGCCCTCTGTGTGGCACCCTGAGGGAAGGTGCTGGAAGGTTCCAGAGCCACACGGCGGGTGCCTCCCCTGAGGGGCCACAGCCTCGGTCAGCAGCTGCCCTCCTGCCACAGGCTGGGCCGCAGCACGCTGCAGCAGGCAGGTGCCTGAGAGAGCTGTTACTGAGGCAAATGCTGGGCTTTCCTGAGGCGGCCCTGTTCCGAGAAACAGCCTTTCACAGAACTGTGCTGTTTCAGTATCTGTTTCTCTCTCTCCTGCCGGGAGGAAGCCAGGGCACTTCTCAGGTGCAAGGTGCTTTCAGTGAGACGATGGCCACTGTGAAGACAGCATTTTATCTGCAAAAGGGGAGGAAATCCCAGAATTCATGTGAGCACAGAAACCCCTCACCCAGCTGGAGACCCATTGCCGGGGATGGCGGGAAACTCTGAGGTACCAGTGTGTGCCTGACCCTGACGTGAATATCCATTGCCCATGAGGGGAGGGGCAGACAGTGCTGGCAGAGGACACTGTGGAGCAGGCAGTGTCCCATGGACGCCATGTGAGGAAACACCACCCGGAAGACGGCACCAGGTAAGGTTGGAGAGGAGACAGGCTGGAGGTTTGGGGCATTTGGGGCCTGGAGCTGCCCGTTCTCCCCC
This sequence comes from Zapornia atra, assembly GCA_013400835.1. NCBI lineage: Eukaryota > Metazoa > Chordata > Aves > Gruiformes > Rallidae > Zapornia > Zapornia atra. The sequence goes on along the minus strand of VZTU01007872.1, from coordinate 315,791 downwards.
TCAGGAGGTGTTTGCAGCAGGATCACGGCCTTTGAACGATCCCATGCGCTATCCTAAGTGTGGGACCTGGTGCCCTCTGTCGTATCCCCTCTGTTGCAAAGGATGTGGGGTGCCTGCCATAGTGGGCGGCCAGTCTGAGGGCTGTGTCTCTGTGTGGAGCAGGCTGAGGCCATGGGGGCCTGTGTGCCACTGGAGGCTCTTGGTGGGGAGTACAGGGGCTGGCAGGGGCACAGTCCTTAATTAAAAGTGAGGTTGAGGCTTTGGTGTGTGTCAGATCTGAGCACTGTGAAGATCTGTGGCTGCCAGCGAGACAGCCAGCAGTGGGGAGCATGGCTGTGAGACAGTGGAGGGCTTTTGGCTGGAGAAGAGCTTAGCTTTACTTCTGTCAGCGCACATTTAAACAAAGTTTTGTGGAAGTCTAGTGTAGGAGACTGCCCTGTGCTTCAGGTTTCTTCTTTAACACTGAATTGCTGGATCTTTCCTATTCCCCTGCCTCAGAGTGTGAGGGGCTGGTAAGTGCTGGAGGGCGCCTGGTGTTGCAGCTGCCTGAGATGTGTGGGTGCTCATCAGCCATGCAGGACGCAATGGAAACCTGGAATGGGAGTAAGGCTGCACACGCGGCCAAGTGGGAAGAAATGGTGAAGAAGCAGAAGATCCCTGTGTCAGAAAGGCCAAGCAAAGGCAACATACATAAAAAATCTGCACAGAGGCTTTTTTCTCTTTCAAATACTAGAACAACCAGGTACAGGACACGCCTGGCAGGCAGGGGGTCGGGGTTTGGAAGTGTTGGAGGAGCACAGGTTAAAGGAAGAGCTGGTAGCTTACCGCTCCTCTGAAATCAGGAGAACTGGACAGCCTGTGAGGAGACTTGCTAAACACCATTTTGATCAGGGGGCTCCAGCATGCTGGATATCCACTTATTTTCTGATGCTTTGACACAACAAATCTGCACCAGAACATTGGCAAGCATAGGCACAGAGATGCTATCTTCACACATTTATGTGAATTGCATCATTATATTTCACTTATTTTTTGTCCACTGCCCACTTGAGTTAGTGACAAAGGATTTCAATTCTGGGTATGCAAATTAAAGCAAGAGCTGCTATTGTTTTTCCAGGTACCTGACAGCTCCTCTTACTCAACCTAAGGGAGACTGAATTTGAAAGCAGAGTCAGGGCTGGGGTGTTCCTGGCAGAATGGTAGCTGACAGGCTCTTCACAGGCTCCAGAATCAGAATGACTCCAGAGTAAGAGTAATGTCTGACACGGAGGAACATGTGTTAGCAACCTTGCTTGAGACACATTTCCAGAGCTGGAAAGAAACTGGAGCACTTCCAGGGGATGACAGAAAAGCTGCTGTTTCAGGGGAGAGCCAGAGGCCATGTCATTGTCATTCTTCTCCTCTGCTTGGCAATCTGCACAGACTCTTTGGAAGAGAACCTGGGAGCATTTATGGGACAGGAGAAGTAATAAAAGCTGAAGTGATGGCCCAGTACTAGCAAAAAACCTATTAATGCAACATTTATGGCTACAAAGGAGCTCATGGTTAGCATGGGCTTGTTGCCATTCTACTGGGAGCAGAGCAGTGCTGTTGGAGCATAATCTGCATGATGAAACACCACAGTGTGCAAGGGAAGAGAACTTATTTATTTGTTCTTTGAGAATCTGGCTGTGGTGAATACTGGTGTCCCCTCCATGAGGTGCTTGCCATCCTGGGTATACTGTGAGTACATATTGAGTGCTGCCAGTGGTACTGTGACAGATTGGAAGATCCTGCTTAGTACCAGTGATTCACAATGCTTTCCTTTGCTCAAGATGCATCTGGAAAGCTTCCCAGATTATACATCTGCCCCTTTGACACTGAAGCAGCAGTGCAAGTTGGAGGCCAGAAGGAACAGAAAACAGATTTAGTCTGGGCTGTTCTTTGGGGTGAGGATTGTCTGTCTCCATGCTTGGAAAGCAACTGGAATGTTACATGAGCCCAGAACAATTCCTAGAGCAATTGCAGGAGATCTGGGTGCCAACAAATTGCACATGTAATTGGGGTCCTGGACAGAACAATGATTTGTTATAAATCCGCATGTTGTACTATCCCTGTGTGGCAGGTGAGTTGGAAGTTGCCCAACTGTGTTCCCAGTGACAGTGCTTGCTATTTGCCTTCTTATCACCTCCTGTCCAAGCTGGAAACTACCACATATTTCCTGACTAAAATGGATCAGTTGGCTCCACATGCCCTCAGAAGTTGTAGCCAGTTCCCGTCCGTGAGGTGTGCTTTGTCTCCTTGCATGAGGGGGTGGAGATGAGGATGCTTTGCATGTTCTTTAGGACACGAACCACTTCCCAGCTGTGGGGTTTCTACAGCATCTGCTGTGATGGGGAATGGTCAGAGGCACCCTGATACAAAGGATCGTTGTAATGGGAAAGGTCTCACCAGAAGCACCTGCAGAATTCTCCACGGGGGAAGCCGTCATGTAAGGGCTGAGATGAATTGCTTGTGACATGTGACTGGGAAATATCTGCATTTCCGTCACGGTTAATATGTGCAGCTCCTAAATGAGGAGGCCTGGCTGTTGATTGTTTCATTAGTTTTGTTGTGATATGATTTATATGAAAAGAAGCACATTTATATTCCTGGGCAGGATTCTGCCCGTGGATCAGAAGTGTGTATCATGCATTCACCGAATGAGGCAAATGAGGCAGTGCAAGGCTTGCAATTAGAACTGCCTCAAAACAATTTCCATCAATGTATATCAGGGGTTTATGGCTATTTACATTATTCATTTTCCTGGAGAAGGATAAGGATAAGGTTGTGTTTCTTTGTGGCCTAGGAACTTAATAACAACTGTCCTCAGAAGTTTAAAAAAAAACAATTCACTCTGGTCTGATTGGCCGTTTCCCTGTGTCCTTCTGAACTCTGCCTGAGCTTCTGAGCGTGCAAAGGTATTGCAACCTTTGTGAGCCTTTGTAGTCGGGACTGCAGCTTCTCTGGCATTTTGGTGTTTTCCCTGTGGAACTTGGCTGTAGGCCTTGGCATGAAGAGTCTCCTCTAAACGTGCTAGGTGCAGAGGGCCAGGTCTGCTCCCACTTTGCCCAGTTATGGATTCTTATCAGGACGCACTCTCAGCAAGTTTGCAGATGGCACCAAACTGGATGTGTCAACTCTTGGGTATTTTCTGGGAGTAAATGGGTGGTAGAAAGTCCCAGAGAGCATCCATACTGGGGCTGCTCATGCACTTCTTTGTTCCCCTGGAAGTTGTTTGCTCCAAAAGACTTTCCAAGTCTAGATTAAAATAAGGAAAAGTAAAGCAACCACAGCACACCTTAGCCAGCACTTCTTTTGGTTTTGATGCACAGTGAGGGCCTTGCCTGAGCCTTGCTTCTTAGGAAGGTGAGACCAGAAAAGTTCCTTATTCTTCATTGTCCAGACTTTTGACACAGAGCAACCTGCCCCATATTAACTTCTGCATTTCTCATCAAGATGCAACATACTTTAAATAGCATCTGCATGACTGGCTCTTTTTTTTTTTTCTTTTTCCTATGGAGGCTGATATACAAAGTACCTCAAGTGGCAGCTGTCACCAGTGAGGTGGCATTTTTCTTCACTGAGGCTGACAGCAGCTGTCCAGGAGAAGTATGAATGGAATGAGAATGACATCATGTTTATTCAGGAATGACATTCCTAGCCATGGATCAGTGTCAGCAATATTTTGATAAGTTTTAGAATGAGAAAACATTTCTTGAAATGTTCCCTGATTTATCCTTTGTAAAATACACAACACAAAAAATAATTGAAGAGATTGCAGCAGTACAAAGCAGGGCTTGCCTACCCTATGTTTCGACGCACGCTGTTTTATCGGCACTGGAGACAGTCTGTAGGCACTGGGACACACAGCATCTTTAACTCTTGCAAGCCCAACAAGTTTGCTCAGCGTGCTTTTCCCTCTCTTCCACTTCTCCTTTCCCTGGCCCAGTTTTTAAGTAAACATAGTGGATTTCATAGCTGTCAAAGACAACAAGGAGCTGCAAAGAAAGTCAGCCAGACAGAGCAAAGTACATCTGGACTCGTTTTTAGGATTAGCTTTTAGGGTATGGGACAGAAATAGGAACAACTTGGCTTGGTTCCTTATGATGCAACTAATGGGACTGCTTTTTCTTACATCTCTGTGGATGGTTCAGTCAAGGTTACATGTGATGCCTGATGAGGCTTTTTGTGGCTGACTGACCTGGATGAAATCTGCTAGAGGCTGTTCATCCTGAAGCCTAATGAGAAGTTTAATGGTACTAAGCACACAGCTCAGTGGATTTGAACACCTGAGTCCTACAGGCCTGAAGGTCTGCTTTTTAACTTTATTGTGTTGCTTATGAACTCTCTTCGTACCTTGGTACAACTTTCTTCCCTTACTGCAATGGTCACACTTTCTGGTCTGTTTTTTTATGCCCAGGCTCCTTAATGACATCTTTCTTAATGTGCACACATTTGGCTCTGGTTCTTCTCATATCCAGCCCCTTCAGCCACTGTCCCCAGCCAGAGGTTAAGCACTGCTTGCAGAACATCTGGCAGGGCAACCTATGTCAGGAGAGAGCCCAGGAAGAGTCCTTGGCCTGAATGGCAGCACGAGCTGCCGCAGGCTTTGTTGTTGCAGTGTGACATTAGCTAAGAGCTGATTGTTATTGTTGTCAGTAGAGTCCAAAATTCATGCTGAGATACCTGCCTTTTCAGAGGCTCTGACTTCCCCTCTCGTGCCGCTGTCAGTCAGGCGCTGCTCTAAGTGCTGACAGGTCAGGGAGACAAATGTTTGTCTGAATTTTCATTCTGTCTGTAAAATTTGAGGATTTGCGTGTGTCTGTCTAGTGAGAGACATGAAGCAGATGGACATGCAAGGGTGACCTCACTGCAGCTAATACTACTGCTGAGCTGAAAGGAATGAGCCCAGTGTGCACTGGAGTCAGATGCGCAGCCTGGTGTTAACTTCGCAGCTTCAAATGTGTGTGTTCAGTTGTGATCTCCTCCTCGTTCTCTCTCTTGCCTCCAGCCTTGGTTCTCTCATGGTATCAGATTCAACGGAGCTATATTTAATTTGAGTTCAACAGAAGGGCTTATTTAAATATAAACTTTGTGAGTGACAGCACATTGGCTCAGTATGCAAGAAAACGAATGTGTGGAAGTGGCTGGTGTCTGGAGAAGGGTGGGAGGAGGTCACAGCATGCCCTGTGAGCAGCCGATGCAAAGAGCAGATATGGGCACCTTACCCTCACCACAGCCTGGTCCCTGAGCCAGTGGGCAGCTGCAAGCGCATGAGCAGAGAGAGCAAGGGGAATCTGTGTGGCCAGGAGTCTGTCTGTCACTGCCCTGCTCTACCAGGCACCCAGTGCCTCCTCCTCACAGGCAGCCCTGCAGGAGACGGGCGCAGAGGACAAGGAGGGCACATTCACATCACACCCAGGCACCTGTTTCCTTCCCACCACTGCAGAAAGGCTCAGCTGAAGCAAGGCTGCTGCAGCTTCGGCTGCGAGGTGGCACCGTTGGGCAGTTTTACCTGGCTGAGGCAGGAATACGTGTCCCTGTTAATGCTGCTCGGGGTCTATACTCATGCCTGATGCTCCCTTGCACTCTGCTCTCTTGTGCAGTTGCAGCAGAGAACTTTCAGAGGTCACAGTGAGAGGGCGACCATGTTGCAGCCACTCAGACCCACTTGTCTCCACTCCACGGGGAAGAATAGAGCTGCTGCAATCCCTTGCTGGCCTTTGTAGCAGCAGTACAGAGCCAGCTCCATGCAGGAGCATGCCTGGTGTGGTTGTTTCTCACGTCAGTTCAGCAGGCTCAGGGATGGCAGGAAAAGCTGATGTAGAAGGAAGGGCTTGGCAACTTCTGTGCTACTGTTTTAGTGGGAGTGGGCTGTTACTAGAGCAGCAGGTTGTACTTAGCCCTTGCTCTAGAAGGTGAAAAATGTTACAGTTCAGCATAGGTTTCACGCAGGTGAGAACTCGTACAGTGCTGCAGACCTCAGTAGATCTCCAGAGTGGATCACCTAAACAGTGATGTTGAGCTGAACTAGTCCACCCTGCAAGCTCCTCCTGCAGTCTGAGTACCTGGTGCTCTGTGTTCAGCAGTGCAGGTGACTGTGGGGTGGTCACAAGCACTACAGTGTACGTTGCTCCTGTAGTGACTTGTGGTGATGGCATAAGAGACGCATCTGCTTTGGAGCCAGAAGGTCAGAGTATCTCAAAGGGAGCTGGTGCTAGCAGCTTTCCCATCTGATTCCGAATCTTTGCAGGGTGTCAGTTGCTGCAGTCAGGCTGGAAAGCAAACCATAAATAACCTAGCAAAGGAGGAAGCATTTCAGGGAAATGTTCCACTGCAGCCTGAACGGGATTATCAACCAACTGAACTGATTTTTGTCTTATATTTTGTGGGTTGTTTCACACCATTTTTTAAATCTCAGATTCTTTTTTCTGAAAGGAAATACATTTTCCATGCATCTTCATTTGCATTCACATATGAAATGCCTTTTTCTGACCATAACTACATGATTATGATGAATTTGCTTTTAGGTTTGACTAAATGAGGAGTTAAAAGGCAGAATACTTTTGTATCCATGAATTGATGATATTTCAAACCATTAATTTAGTCCTCCCCATCTCATTTTGCAGGAAAAGGGGTGAGTGAGCAGCTGGGTGGTGCTATGTCACCAGCTGGGGTCAAACCATGACACTGTGCTACACCCACCCCTGTTCTTTTTCACACAGCAGAAGAAAGAACTATAAAGAAATACACAGTGTTTATCTTTTACATTTCTAGATTCAAATTTTTAATTCTCATCTGAGTTTATCTGGGACTTGTGGGATTGATAAGGTATGCTGAGGGAGTGCTGAGTGTCAGTCTAGGAGTAGGATAGGAAGACCTGTTAGAAAGCTGTCCTGTGGGTTCAGGAGACAGTATGGTACCCAGAAATGTTTGCCTGGATGACAGCAGCACAGGCACCCTGATGTGGATAAATGAATCTGAAAAGGCATCTCAGTGGTGTAGCTTGGTTCCTGGGTATCTCCAGATCTGTCCTCCTGAAGAAAGACTCGAAGTGTGTTTATTTCTCAACACAGGTATAACCTCAGAAATTCACAGCAAAAGTGACCATAAACCAGAATAACAACATCAGGTCTACCCTGACCAGGAGAGGTCTAGTCTGGTCACCAGCAGACTTCCTCCAGCCAGAATACGTTGTGCATGCTGGCGTGATACTGCAGCAGCTCGGGGAGGTGTTGGCAAAGAACAAGAGCAGTGACTAAAAGCTGTGGCTTTATGATCACCAAGTTTGCACAGAGTAAGAAGATGTCTCTCCCAGTGTTGAAGGAGTCACGCTGAACACAGAGGAAACTTCTGTTTCATCTGTGTGAGCTGTCCTACTCTGGAAAGCAGATTACTTGGTTGATCGCTTTACAACCACATGCTAAACATTCTAAACAATTTATGCATTTAAACTGTATGTTTTTCTCTCTCAAAACTTGCTACTCTGCAATGTTCCACAGATCTTGTTTATAACACATTCATCTAAAATTATCTCAGTGCACACAGCACCCTCCTATAGAACAGATGCTATGTAACCTGCAGTTCTGTTTTGATCTCAAATCGACGTGTTTAAGCTACTTGTGTGAATTATAAATTGAAACTAAACTAAGAAAATGAAATTGTTGTGTTTTTTGCCATGATGCTTCCACAGTTCAATAGTTCTATTCATTTTAGAGTGCCTTTCTGATGTGACACTTGCAGTTGCTATTTAAAGTTTAGCTATTTTAGTATTTAAGGATCTTCTGGGTTATCTTAAAAAAAACCCTCTAGAAATTAACCTTTCTCAGCAACACAATTGAACTTTTCCTGGGTATCTTCTCAATTTGTTCTTGTATCACTTCTGAATTTAGGCGAGTTTTATATACAAGATGTTTTCCTTTGTAATTAGCCTACTTATATGTCTTCATGCATCTTGAAAGGATGGCTAAGTATCTCAAGAGATTAGCCCTTGCATCATGGGGCCTTTTCGTATCTAAATCACTGGTTATCATCCTCAGATAATTATTCATATTTATTTACTATTTATATTACAGTAATTCCCAAAGGAATCTCCCAGGTTGGGGCCCAGGGTGCTAGGTGCTGTAGAAGCAAGTATAAGATATTGTAGCTGTGAAGACCTCTATACTGTGCTATGTATCTGCCTTTTGTAGGGAGATGATACTTTGATGTCCTCTCTAAGCAGAGAGGACAGAGGATGGATGAAGTCTGGAACCCCACATCTTTTTCCCTCTAGAAAGCAATTTAAGATTTTGTATTTTGGGAAAGGAAGATGGATGGGGCCCAGGGATTTTACTGCTGCTCTCTGTGCTCTGCTGTTACTGCTGATGAAAAAATGGACTTCAGGATCCAGAGCTGCACAGTTTGCTCCTGTGCAAATTCCTGGCTCACAGGCCTGGCAAGAGGGTCTTTCCCTTTTTAGGGACTCTGGGAAAGCCTGCTTTTGCAGTGTTTTGGCATCATCACTTTTTGAAGCCCCAAAATATTTCGGTTTCATAGGTTCTTGGTTTTTAGTAAGTTGGAGGGAAACTCATTTCCCTTCCAAGAACCTTCTGACTTACCACAGAGCAGCATCTCTTCACTGCCCCTCTTAAAAAATCTTTTGGACAGAAGTGTTTCTGTATAAGAACACTTCACATTTCATTATAACAATGAAAAGCTGAAACCAGGATTGCCTCAAAGCAGCAGCTTCAGATCCACTTTGGCTTCAGCATCTCATCATGGAAAGTCAGGAGCTACAAACACATAATCAAACCAAGGGCAGTAATGAAGAAGCCTTAAACTGAATTTCCCTCAGGGCTGAGGTGTTGCAAATCCTTTGTCTTTTCAGGGCCCCAAAGGTCTCAGAAGTATCTGTTCTTCTCCAGCCTGATGCTTCCTTCTCTAAGTTTGTGAGAATCATGTTTCTTGCCTCCTCATCCCTCCTGCAATGAGGAATCGTGGCAGCTCCTAGCTGTGATCCTGACATTGCCAGAGGCTCATGTATGCAGGTCTGGGAATGATGGGGATGAAGGTGAGTTAGAAGGAGAGGGAACACCTGCAATCAATGGGGAAACTACAAAAGAAACTAACGATGTTGTGGCCGGAGCTGCTAGCAAGGTGTAACAAACCCCAAGAATAAGGAGAGACCTAGCAAGAGCCTGCTGCTGGCACACAGCGAACAGATGGTGCAGACAACCTGAACAGCAAGGGTGTCAGCTTCACCAGGGCTCCCTGGATCAACTACCATGTGCTGCAAGGCCATGGAAAATAGTGGGGTCATTAGTCACTTCCAGAGGTGTACAGCTCTGCCTGCCCAGCACGCCGTGGAGACCAGCCCAGTCTCGACCTCATGGTAGGGAAGGAGTCAAAGAGCTGGAGAGGAATGATAGATGCAGGCCTGTGCTTTGTTAGGTGAGTTCATTCACAGCTTTGTTCTGAGGAGGCAGAGGGACTTCATGAATGAGAGCATGGCTGGTGCAACGATGCTGAAAAGCTGTACAGAAAAACGCTTTTGCACCCAGCACATAGAACTCAAGAAGGGCCGTGGCTGGGTGAGCAGAATGTGCATTTTCCTGTGGGCTATTGTTTAATTAGGCTGCTGCTGATGCTGACACTGGGTATATTTTCTTTGCTCTATCTTCTTTCCTTCTTTATTATTTCCTACTTTGGTTTGATGTTGTTGGTATATAAAATTTAAAGAGCTCTAAATTTTTTTAAAGGCCCCTAAAGGGGAGCGGAGCTTTTTTGTGTTAAAGTCATTACGTGAACACCTGTGAACTGTTGAGTTTAATTGGGCTACAGCTGCTGGGGAGCGAGCGGGGATTTATTGGTTTGATTGGCTGTCTTCAGATGGCGGTGCATTGTCACGCACTGCCCTTCCAGCCTGTCTCCTTAAACAGAAGCACATGTGCCTATCAGGTAGTTACAGGGACTGGGATCTGAGGGATGAGGCTGTCAGAGCAGAGTGGATTGCGTGGCCGTGGGAGGATGTGGAGGCAGCCAGCAGAGAGCATGGGAAAGCTGTGTCAGCTGGGGAGCACCAGCTGGCCATGGCCAGCCTGCTCTGCAGCCTGTGCTGGCTGTGCCAGGCTCACAGAGACATATCTGAGCAGCCACTGATCGTGCCGTGGGGTTCTGGGCAGTGCTGGAAAGGAAAGGATGCTTCCTAGTGTGAAAGGAATGTCCTGTCTGGAACATCACACGTCTGCATGGACAGCAGCAGCCAATAGGAAAGACAATAAACCAGGACACCTCTGGGTGAGCAAGTCCTCTCACTAAGAAGTTGGCTCTCATATGCAGCTAGCTGGTCACTCCAGCTCTGTGGAGTATAAAGGCCTCATACGGATAGCAGAGATAGGGAAGAACAATGAAGAAGCCTCCATGATACCACTGGCCGTGGTACCACTGGCAGAGCTCAGCCATGACTGAGTGCCACAGAGACAGCCTGTGTTTAGTTCATTCTTCCCAGCAGAGCTGGGACTAGCGAAGAGCACCTCTGTCCTCCCCTGAATGCATTTGGGGTGGGGAGGCTGATGCAAGGCAGGCAGAGCCAAGCTGTGCTTTGCTCAGGACTGCAGGGGAGGCAGCTGCTGGCATCTGGGTGCTGGAGGGGGCTGGGTGCAGGGCTGAGAGCCTGCCCTCCTCTGGCAGAGCCCACGGGGCAGTGGGTGCCTGTGCCTGTCCCATCACATGGGAGTGCTGCCCTTTAATGAACTGAGAGGATGCTCCTGCCCTTGCTACAAATCTGTACCTTGCACCTTTGTGCAAGTGTCCAGACCCTCACAGGGCTCGGTGGGACCCCAGTTGCCAGCACATGCCTCAGCTCTATTGTTCGAGTCATTTTACTGCATGTGTCTGTGAAGGATATGGACGGAGGTGTCTCTTTGCTGCGCCTCAGGGTAGGGGGGAGGGTAAGAAAATTCCTTTTGATTCCTTTTTTTTTTTTCCTGTTGTTTTCACACCATTAGGAAATAATTAACCTCCTTAGTGAAAGCATGTCTCCTTTTCACCTGAGTAGGAAAACCTTAAAATATACATACAATATTTTTAACACTAAGCTTAAATTATGCAGTTGCTGCATTTTGATGATAAATATGCAGATGAGAAGATTTCTGCCTCTTTTATCTTGTGGTTCTAACTCTGTCTAAAAACAGATTGTCGCAGTCACCCTAATTCTGAGAAAAACAGCCTTTTGTGCATTGAAAAGCCAAAACAAGCAAGTCTGATGATCAGATCTTCTCTTCCTAGCTGGCATATGTCTGCCACGCTAGTGAAGGAATCACTTATTTCTCGTGGTGACGGCAGTTGGTGCCATCAATTCCTGTCAGCTGGGGAGAGGCATGGGAAGCCAAATTCATACACTGGTGATTAATTCTGGAAGCTCACATGAAGAAAGACACTGTGAATGCCACTGGAAAGCTCTGAGATTGCCCGTTCTGCTGCAGCACAGACATATCCTCCTATCCAGATGAGATTAGGTAATTGTTGTCTTTCTGCATCCTGGGGACAGCCCTGAGTGGGGAACCACTTGGACGGGCTCTTGGCTGTAGGTGCCTGGGCCAGGCCAGGGTAAAATGGGTGCATTGCGGGCGGTGAGGAAGGCTGTAGAACTCCACCAGCAGCAGATCTTGCTTTGCATCTGTGCCTTTCTCTTCCCTTCAGTTTTGAAGGTGATGCTTACATTGGAGGCCCTGGCTGCTTTGGGCAGTTTGAGGAGGGCAGTGGCCCACCACCCTGTCTGCAGAACGTAGGGCATTTGAGAAATTGCCTGCTTTGCTCCCATCAGTTCTTCTTGCCCTTGTTTCTCTCTTACTGTCAAATAACATGCATACAACCACTCTGTCTCCAAAGCATGGTTGCTTCTTGCCCTGGCTGTTGCAAATAGGCTGCACACTGACTGTTGTACCCCTTGCAGCACATGCTGAATATGTGTGGTCAGGAAGTGAAGGCCCTACGGGAGTCAGGCTAGCCTGTCATCACACAGAGACAGTAAAGCCTTCTGCTTGCCTAGCCATCCAGAGCTTGTGTCTGCCAAGCAGCTTTTGAGCTTTGGTTATAAATAATGGAAGATGGCTCCAGAGTTCATCTCTTCAGGCAGAGGTTGGGAACAAGATGCTGCTGCTGCTGGACACAGAATTGTGCCTGCACTATCCAAAGTCTGGGTCCCTGGGGACTTCTTGCTCACCTGCCTTTCATGGCCACCATGAAAAGATCTGCTTTTTCTCAATTTTGCCCTCTGGCTGCAGCGTTGGGAAGGTCACTGGAATGCATGTCCCGAAACTGGAGTTCTGGATCATTACTGTAAGGATGTGGAAGCAGTTTCTGGACAGACAGATGCTGTGGCTTTAAGCTTTTTGGTCTTTCTGGTGCTACTAATCACAAGCAAGAGAAAGTTGCTGTGTTTGTCATCATCCATTTGCCTTTTCACGAGCGAACTCTTGTCGTTACCGGCCGTCCTTGGGCTGGCCACTCGCACCAGCGCTGAGCTGTGAGCTGGAGTTAGGTGCAGGCCTGACAGTCCTATCTTTGCTGCATGACACTAAGCACAGGCCATAGCAGATAATAACTGCAAGAACCAAACAATCTTGTACATTATCCTCTTTCCCCATCCAGGAAACTCATGACACGTCTCTGAGAGATTGTACACAAGAGTAGGAAATTTGGCAAAGCAATATTAACAATACCAAGCAGATCTGGAGTTTGAGGGTCCTCCTCATAATCCCCTCCTTCGACCACTGTGTAGCCTAATGCGTTTCTCTGGACACCTGTCAGATTAGTGCTGAAAACAGTACTTCAAACCTTATGTTTAATCCATCAGTTAGTGGAGAAGCTACAAAGTTGGACACAACAGAATTTACATAGAAGATGGGTTCCAGTGAAAACTAATTGGCCTTGAATTACCTCTGCAGAAAACCCCCTGTAAAAGAACAGTTTCCAAGTGAAGGGTATTAAATCAAAGACCTGTAAAAACAAATAACACTGTCTGCAAGGATTGTGAAACTTTGTTGCCAGACAGTGTAACTTCTCATTTGACCTGTACATATCCCACAGTCAAACATGAAGGGCTTTGGACTCTAATACCATCTGTGGGAATGTGATCCCTTGGCTAGTTTGCAGCTGTTCAGCACTCTCTCATGGTACACTGGAATTTCTAAGTTCAATTGAACCAGGCAGTGAAAATAAGTGTGAAGGGTTTTAATATCGATCTATGAAGATTATAGTGTTCATAGGCAAATAAACACTCTTGTGTTGTTTTCTTGCACAAAGGGCACAGCATAACATGCTTTTATTTTAGGCTGAGGAAAAACTGTGGTGGGGAAGAACAGAAGGCAAGTCCCCATGACAGCACAGTGTGTGTCTGCGCATGCATGTCTGTCAGTCTTTTGCAAATGGTTGCAGACACTCTGAAAACAAAAGTAGTTGTTGAGCTCTGCACACGGGAGAGTTCTTACACTCGTACAGATGGAAAATAACGGGCACTTGTGGCTTGGGCTGCATACTCCATACAGGCTCACACCTCAACTCACCCAAAAATGTATTTTTGATCTCCTCAGAAGAAACTCCCCACCCCCCATTTCAGGCTGTTGGGTAATGAGGGTGAGTCAGCCACATTAGGGCTTCTATTCATCCTACTTCATTGTGCTTAAGCAGGCAATAGCTACTGGGATTGTACAGCCCATGTCTGCACTAACTCAGTAGCACTGCTTATTTGTCCATCTCTTTTTAAAGCTTGTGCAAAAGTAAACCTGCTGGGGTTGTACATTAGTTTTCTTTTCACTCCATAAGCTGTTCCTTTCCCAAGAAGCCCAGCACCTTGCTGCTAATCGGCTCGTATGTACAATATAAAGTAGAACCGCAGGAGATTCTGTAGAGAATCTGCCATTATTTTTTTATGGTTTTCTCGTATTTTTGTGATTAAAGAGTTCTGTCAGAAGAGAAATGGTCCTAGAGGCATCTTTCCTCAGGGGCCTTTGAATGGCATTTCCTCCTCTTGGCACCCGGATCTGGTATCTCCTTTTCTGTACATGAGTCCCTCATGTTTAGCACATTACAAGTTCTGTTTGAATTGAATTGGTATTTCTGCAGCTGCATCATGTGATCCCCAGCATTAGGATGGTTGTTCTAGGATTAATAGTTCTTTCTCTACCTTTTGGACTGCAGCTTCCTTTTCCAGGAGGGGCAGGAAATCACATCCTGTGCTTTACATTTGCAGCCTTGGCTCCTTCCCAAAAGAGAGCAGAATTTAGTGCTGCTGATGCTTGCAGCTTGGTCAGATTGTTCAGAGGAATGGAAAATGTGCAGCCCGCCAGCGGGATGGTGGGAGTCCCTGTGATGGCAGAGGTGGCATTTCCACGGAGCTCCACTGACATCAGTGTAGCGGTGTCTCCTGGAGCAGGGGCGGTGTTCCCTAAATCCCAGTGAGTGCAGAGTGCAGCCAGCTGGGCCATGGCCAGGGGTGTAGCTCTCACACAGCCCGTCCAGACAGAAATACATGTGCATGTGCTGCCCAGTGCAGGTGCAGAAAGTGCAGCGCTGCCAGTCAACCACGCTGTGCCTCCCCAGTGAGCCCAGCACAGCCACTGCTGGTGCTGGATTTCTGGATGGTGAGAGCCTGCTCAGAGTTGAGAAAGTCTGCAGATAGGGGGGATACCTGTCACACTGGGTTACACACACACATTAGTGTCCTTCTGACATGAAGCGTGACGTGTAGTTGTGTCTTGTTGGCCTCCAAAGTTGAATCTGAGGAATACTGAAGAGGCTCCTCTTGGTATTCAGAGCTCAAGAGACTGTGAATGTTTCTTCACTCTCACCGCTGCTACTTGTTGTGTTAGTGAGGCCCCAGAGGCTCCTTCAGTAAAGCATGGAGGACACAAACCCTCCCCTTGTGAAGCACATGACAGCTCTGCCCAGCATAGCCTCTGCCTCTCCAAGTGGCTGCTTCCTACCTATGCCTCTCTCTGCTTTTCTCAGACACAAGGCTGTGTCTCAGTAGTTAGGGATGAGCTAGATACTCCAGGTTTGTCTGTCAGCCTGAGGGCGTGGTATGAGATAGCTTCTTTCCTGTTGCTGGGATCATCTGAAGTAACTCCCTGTTCCAAACCAGGACAGACATGTTTTCTGCACACATCTGTAACTGGTCTTGCTGCTACTAGACAGAGTGGCAGGATGATGGTTGTTGGGTGCAGAGGGAAGTCATTTAATGGCTCCATCCTTGCAGGAGCACACATCATGGGCTGGTCTGGGATACATGCCTCTGCCACATGGTCCCCACAGGTCTCCTTCACTGCATTCACTGTGGAGACACATCCAGTGCCAGTTTTGGCTGTTCATCAAGTTGGGGTTTTAGACTAGGCTGTGGATTCTTGAAACTTGGAGTCACAGCCAGGGATCAAAGGGCTGTATTTTAACCAGCATTTCATTTTGATCAATGCTTCATCTTGTATTAGCTTTTTATGTTTTTATATTGCACCAATGTTTATTTGATTAATTGTCCCCATAGTGGGGTGGAGGGGGAATTAGATAGGAAGTTGTGATGAATTCCAGGCTGTGCAGCAGCTCACCAGAATAACAGTGAGCTAAGTCTTGTTGCCATTGCTTTGGCCAGTGAGTGGTCCTGTCTCTCTTTGACCTCAGTTGGTGGTTTCAAAATTCTTTGCTGGTTTTCCTTATCTAAATCTGTTTGACTTCTTGATTTTTGAGCCAAGGTAGCCCTGCTTCAGCACAACCACCTAGTACTCTTTGCTATGGACTGCTTGTGAATGTGACACCTCCAGTGCTCACAGTGCTCCAAGGCAGTGGGTTCCAATGCTCACAGTAGTGTTCCTTGAAAGTAGAAGAGTTGCAAGGCTAAGAAACACAAAAACCAGGGAGTTTTGTGAGAGGCCATGTAAAGAAATTCACTGAAAGGCTGCGTGCCCTCTGCAAAACAGAACACTGCAAACCGCTGGGCTTTTGGATAGTGGTGTGTGCTTTTAGTTTAACCTGATGAAATGCAACAGGATAGAGAGGAAATGAAAGAGTTTGTACAAACTATAGGGCCACCATATGGCAGACTGGGGATGGGGAGACCTTGGAGAGCAGTTCGTGGCCACAAGGATACTCAGCCTGTTTTACAGCACAGCTGCTCAGAACAAAAGGGTCTGTCTGGATCGCTTGTGTGTTAGCTAATGCTGGTGACAGGAAGTTTGGAAAATGTCTAAAATATTGCTCATTAAATGGGTGAATGCAGTGCTCAGGTTTGAAATGTACTGATCAAATACGCTGGTCATAACAGACACGCTTATGAGATGTGTCAACAGTTTAAAGGAGTGGGTGCAAAAGCAGGGAAGCAGCAGAACCAGAATAACAAAAAGGAGCAATGTGGTGTTGCTTAAGGTTGCACAGTGCCCTTTCAGCTTGTGTAAACCCCTGGAACTGAAAAAGGCAGAGCAGATAGGGTATGTATGGATAAGCTGTATGAGTGGACCTCAGAGTTACCTCAGTTTGGATTCTTGGAAAGTAGGTCAATGAAAACATCTTTTTCTGGAGCTGTGTTTCACTGTTACAGGGAGCAGATGGTTACTGTGAGTTTCATAGGCAAGATACACCCTGGCTTTGGTGATCCACAGATCCAATGGAGTTACTGTAATTCAGAACTTTATTGATAAATTGTATGAAAGTGTAATCTGGGAAGAGAGTCCTTCTGTTAAATGGCTCTGCACATATGCAAACAGGGATCATAGGATTCAGTACATTTACACATTTAGGCTGGAATTGCTGAGGCATGAAATAACTATTGTCAGGTGAGGCAAATGTTTTCAGTAACGTTTGCAGGACTGTGAGTTTATTGTTCCCTGGCATTCTTAGAGCAACTGTGGATGACAGGAGTATTTGAATCTGGGTACACAGCACTGCTGCTCTGTTAGTGCAGCAAACAACCCAACGACCAGGGGAAACAGACTGCTGAAACTGGTGTAAAATGAACATTGTTCTGATGAGCTCTTTGTTGTAGTTGTACAAGGGGAGCTAGCAGCCTGAGAGTTTGTCTTGCCCTGTACAGTAGCATGGTAAAATTACTGGTGATTTCTACCTTTGGACTCTAAATAAAAAGAAATATCTATTTCCTATTATTCTTGAAGTAAGGGATGTTTGCCCTTGTAGCTAAATGATAAATGTAGAGCTTTCTGTAAACTTACAATCACATTGCTGCCCCAGGATTTTTCGGATGCACAGCAAGTCTGAACATCCAGCCCCTCTGGATGGTGGAGGCAGGCAGCTGCCCTCAGCATCTTTGCTGAAATCTTGGCTTAGTGTGACCCAGGTTTTTGTCAAAACCCCTGTACACAACAGTGCCCATTGCTGTGACTCCAGCTCCTGGAAAGGACTCCTACTTAGAGAAATTATCAGCGTGTAATGAGCGAGGACTGCTTTACCCAGATGAGCTTTGATCTTTGCTCAAGACCTGATTCGGGATAATAACAGGCTGACATAAAATACAAATGGCCACTTTGCAAGACAAAGATGATTGCTTGTGTAGAGCTTTGGCTACCATGCAATTCATTTCTTTTCATAGACATGCAGCTAATATGTAAGAGTCATTTGCAAGATATTTCTGATTTACATAGTAGCTCCACCTTTCCTGCAGCCCACACTGAAAAAGCTAGATTGGCTGGAGGCTTACAATGATGATAGCAATGAATAATACATAATCTGCAATCTGGGCTCCTTTAGCCATGTTATTTGCAGGCTGCAGGTTTTCCCTGGCTTCAGCAATATGTTTTTTAGTGGATATGTTGGAATTTTGTTTTGTCCTTTCTGCTGTAACTGCACCCAGGGTGTTTGGAGCTGCACATTGATACCAGGAGGTGGTTTGTGCAGGAGACAGCACGTTGTTCATGGCTCATCTTTGTGCAGGATAGAGATGGGACAGATATGCACAAAGAACCTGAACCTGGAGAAGGAATCAGCCGTGTCTGGCTTTTTGCACCCCTGACTTGGAGCATTTGAGGGTGTGTAGGGTCAGTGTTCGTTCGGGCTGTCAGTTTGCCATCTAGTGGCTGCGGTGGCTGTTAATAAAGGCCGAAGGAGCCCTCTTGCTCAAACCGGTTGTTTGGTTTCTCCTGCTCAGCCTGGACAGGAGACAGTGGCAGGAAAAGCCGGCAGACATCCCCCGACTTCATCTTCTGCTCTGCAGGGTGCAGCTCTCAGCTCCGCCGTCCTTTGGATTAGCAGCCGTCTGACATTTCAGCTTTGCTTAAAGGTGAAGTATGCTGTCAGGCCAGAGAGGTCCCGGGCTGAAGCCTGGAGTTTGGAAGTGTTTGTGTCAGGTTCAGCCCTCTAGAAATAGAAGCCAGCTCCATATACAGTCCTGCTGGGCAAGGGCTGCCCAGGTTTAGCAGTGGCTCAGCCTGGCTGCACTTCCCTGGAGCCGACCCAGCTTCTCCCCATTGCACGTATCCAGCAGATCATGGTTCAGGTTATGTTTCTCTGGTTTGATCCGGATTCGTGAAGCAGAGTAAAGCTGTTGTGTTGCTGCCACTGCCTAAGTTTCCTGCCCCAAGGAGACTCAGGCTGGTACTTTGGCGTGTGCTTGTGTGTACACACCAGTGAGAAAGACCCCATCCCTGGTCCCTTCTTAAGGGGGTGTTGACATGAGATTCTTTAGCTGAAGCAGCCGCTGTGCTAGAGTTACCATCCCACACTGTGGTGTGTGTACTTGGGTGGGAACAGGGAGGAGCACACACACAAAGAACAGACAGTAATTTGGGTAGAAAAAAGCAAAGCACTGGAGTAATCCCCTGCGCCTCTCCCCACACTGGGGGTTTGCAGGAGTGGCGCTTGTGTTTGCTGTCCCAGGTACCAGAAGAAACGATGTGCTGCTCTCTCCTGCATGTCTGCTTTGTGCCTGACTTTCTCTTCCATGATCTCATGTATGAATCAAAGCTTGCCTACAGGTGGTGATCGAGCCCAAAAAGGCTTATCACTTACCAAGCAACCGTCTGCAATTACTTGTTTGTCCTCTGTAGCCAGCTTAGTTACTTATTGATATCTAATGTTTGTCTCACCATGTTGTAATGAAAAGGAAGAGATAAAAGCCCCGTTCTTGCTTGAAGTGCCAAATTAGCTATGAATGGTGACACTCTGCTACTGTTCTCTCATGTGCTCGGGTAGGAAGGTATAAACCATTGCTCTTTGTAGGCAGGGCTAGCTTGTTATCCCGGGACAAGGCTGTTTCTGATGCTTGAACTGTGAGTCAGAAGCATTTGAAATATTCACCAGACAGTTAAAATGCAGGGGATGCTGCCTTTCCGTGCCAGGCATCACACCAGGAATCGATGTGAAGGGAACATTTGCTCTAGGGTAGCTGCAGTGGAGCCTAAAGCTGGCAGCAAGGCTGAGGGTTTGTTTTGGGACACTAGTCCTAAAGCACTTATAAAATCTCCTGAAAGAACAAATACTCATTGTTTGATCTAAGGTGGTTTGGGTTTTGTGGAGCGAGTGCAGAGGCCCAGAGGGCACAGGGATGTCAGTGCCTGCTCCTGCCTGCAGCCAGTGTGGCATGGTGCAGCAAATGCAATGGGAGGGGGCACTTCATCTCAGCATCTTCTGGGAGGTGGAAGAGGGACTCCTCCAGGCTCAGTCTAAGACTCTAGACCATTCCCCCTGGCTGTGCCTTTTCAGTAACAGCTCTGCTTTGGAGGATGAGAACAGAACCTGCAATGAACTACTAATTCACCCATGACACTGGACAGTGGAATGACTGTTCAGGTGCCTTCAAAGTGTCTGTCATGAGATGGCTACTTGAAAATGACTTGTGGGTGGGAGGGGGAACCTGCCGGTCTTCAGTCCATAGCAGAACATAGTTTTTTCACTATATAGTTAATGTCTGTACCTATCAGCACATTAAAGTACGTATCCTTGAGATAACAACTTGGACCATGTGCTTTCCTTGCCTTCCCCTGCAGCAAAAAGAGACAGCTGTTGAAATATTTTTAGTTATAATCTGGAGGACATGAAAAAACCCATGTGTCTGTGCACACATTTTATTGTTTGCATGGTTGTGTTTGTGCCTACAGCCAGACCACCTACTGCTGGGAGCCCATCAGATGGCAGCAAGGCAGGGCTGATGGCTGATCAGCATTAGTGCTGCAGTGGGAGGCTTCCAAGACACATTTAGCTATTGCAGGCAGCAGTAATGTGTGACTCAGGAAATGGCTTGGCCATTTCTGCTGTGTACAACTTCCCAGGACAGCAAGGACAAAGCCCCCTGAAAGCTGTAACTATGAGAGGTGGTGGAATCTGTACCCCATCCCAGGGGCACCCCCTTGTCCTGTCTTGCCCAGCCACTAAAGCTCTCGTTGCAGAGGCGCCTACTTGTCCCTGGTAGCCAGGTTGCAGAAGTTTGTAGTCTGGATCCTGCTGTAAATCAGGTTTTAAAACCCCTGGGGATTTGTGTGTGTGTGAGTGTGTGTGAGTGTGTGTTGTAAAATGATGTCTGCGGACATGCTAAGCAGACCACAGCATTTTGATGGAAGCCAGGATTTGAATCACAAACCACCTCATTCCCCTCCAAACCCTGTCTCCCCATCAGACTTGTCTGGATCCCATTAGAAATGTGTTAATCAGAAAAAAATTACATATGCCTCTACTCTGAGATACATATAAATACAGTGTGACATTGAGAGAAACCCAATGCTCTGTTCTTCAGCAGAAAACCTGTGCTCCTGCTGTAAGTGCAAGGAGATTTGAGATTCTCTTTAATCACCAGGACCCTGGTGATAACCTCCAGCAATGGCTAGCGTAGTTTCCTAGCACTGTAACTGTCGCAATAGTGGTTGTTACATTTCCTTTGCTTGGCATTGTTACATGAAAGCAATAGTTAATACTTCTGTTAGGAAAGAAAGCTTAACTTTTTTTTCCCCTGGTAAGAGGAAGAGTGATGTTGGAAAGAAGTTTTCAAAGCTGTTCCTGAAGTGTGCTATGGTCACGGACCAGGGGCTGTTTGGTATAGAAGGCAATTTCCTTTATTAGTTGAAATACTTTCTTATAAGTGTGAGAGAGGGCTGTCAGTCTTGGAAAGACACGCTTCTGTTCTCCAGGGCTTGGGGTAGAGGCAGCAGTGGGAGCCGGAGGGAGTTTTGCTCTCTGACTTTGCCTGATTGCTCCAGAGGCAGAGCTGTTCTGGGGAACAAGGCACTCGAATCAGGCTGCGATTGCTGGGAGAGGGCTCCCGGGTGTCCTCTTGGTAGCGTGACTAAGGCCTGCAGTATTTGGTGGCATTTTTTCTTCCTGATGCAGAAAGAAATGGATTTTTGTGCAATTTGAGCTCTTAATTTAGAAAAGATATTTCTAATCTTTGTGGTTATGCAAGAACTTTTTAAAACATGAAATGAATGCAGCTTAATGGAAACCAGAAAGCAAAGAAAGAGAAACCAAAGTGTATCTCTTTATCACATGATTGGTTTGGGGAGGAAGAATGAGTCATTACTTCTTAGCACATGAATTTGGCAACACACGCTGTGATTATCCCTGCTCCAAGCCTGCTTGTATGCACAGATAACACGAGCTCTACTTAGCACTGCTCTGCAGCACTGATCTGTCCTCCGGTAGGAGGCTGAAGACACCAGGAGTTTTTTGGTGAGAGGTGGGAGAAGAGAACGTGGCCAGTAACAGCACTGACTGCAGCACTTGTCCCCAGGGCTGGAGTTAGATGGATAGTCCCTGTCTGTGGAACAGTGCTAATCACTCTGCATCCTTCCCATGCCTACACAGGCACACACTGAACCCCATGGGTTGCTCATGCTCGTTTTTCAAGCCTCTTTCTCAATGTATCTGACATATTCAGGAGTCAGTAACTTGGAGGAAATTTTCATGTTAGCAATTTAAGATTCAGGTCTCTCAGTTTAATTACTCTGTGTTAATAAAAAAATTGCCTTCTAAGGCAGATAAAATCAGGACAAAGACAGATACATGGGAAGAGGAAGCTTTTAAATTTAGAGTGCAAGTTGTTCAGTATAAGTTCCCCCTAGAAGTGAGAGATGGAAAAATCTTGCTGGGCTGGAAAGCACTGTAATTCATCAGGATAGCTACACAGATGGTGAGAAGACAGAGGTGGAAGCTTTGTATCTCCTCTGTTTACAGCCAGGGTCAGGAGCAGAAAGTTTTTCCCTCTCCTTGGGGTCTAGTGGCTGTATAAGCTGCATGTACCCCACTTCCTAGCAAGGTGCCCTGTATGTCAAGGTGGCAGGAATCCTTGGAGGACCCTTTCTTAGACTCCGAGAATGGTCCCAGCCAGCTCAGAGCCGAAGCAGCACTTTAGATTGCAGTTTCCAGAGTCATCAACTTCGGCTTTAATTCTGGGTCCTCACAGTTCTAACTTTTAAAACTCTGCCGCTTTATGATCTCCACCTCTGAAATCCCTCTCATCCCTGTTGTGCAATTACTGTGGATCAGAGTTGAATCTATTTTTACCCTCTTGTTTTTCCCTTCGGTTTGCAATGCCTCTGGGAGTGAGTTCTGGGAAGAATCTGCTTTGGTTTTAAGCTGTATGGTGCCGCCTCCTCTCCCATTATCACTCTCTGGTTTCAATGGCCCCATTGTGCTGTCTGTACTGGCACTTTGCTTGGTTTGAAGTGTGGGTAAGAAGTTGCTCCATCCCTCTAGTTTTATTCTGTCACTCACAGCACTGACCTTCTACCCGGGAGCTCTTTGAATGGTGCGGCTATTTCTCCTGCCTGCTCACCTGCCAGCAGTGGAAGTGGCAGGTACAAACTGCCAGGAAGCTTTCCTGCAGTCCCTCTAACACCTGCTCTCGTGCCGCTGCGCCTGCTTTGCCTTACTCCAGTGCTTTTTTCTTGGCTGATAGGAATCCTGGATCCTGTGGATCCCGTGTCTTTAGTACTTTGGCACTTTCAGGACTTTTTTTGGCTTCTGCCACTGATTGAGAAGTAACATGAAAAAACCTTCTGACGATGCAAAAACCACTGTAAAGTAGAATTATTTTAATGTAATTGCTTTCTGACTGCATTAAACCCTTTCCATTGTGCATTTCTCAGGCTTTATTGAATCTCAGCCAATTTCCTTCAGCTTTGTCTCATTTCCCTTCAAAGTCGGCTTTTCTCAGCTCCAAGATATTTGTGTTGCTGCCCTTTCTGCAGACCCTCATCTGCATTTCAAACCTGGTGAGAGATTACCATCCCCATATCTTAGGTATCTCTGTAGTCATTTAGTACACCTGGCTTGCATCCAGCCCTTGGATGCAGAATCCTCTCTGATCTGGCTGACAGTGTAAAGCAGCTGCTCTCCTGTACTATCCCCAGGAGCACAGGCCCTTCCGTAAGTGTCCCGTTGTTTCCCAAATGAAGTAAAATCCCCCCTGGACCACACTGCTTGCCCTGTTGACAGACCTCCCAAGTCTTTTCCCCTTTTCTTTTCTTGCCCAACCATCAATCGTGTTGTTTGGTCCTTTCTTCAGATGCAGAGAATCTGTGCCCGATGCTGGCTGCAGCCATGGGTCGTCACGTAAGGCACAGGGCTGTGTGCTGGCTGCAGGCAGTGCCTGCATGGAGACAGGGCAGCTTCCCAGTCTTTGTGTAATCAGACAGGTAGATGCACTTTGGAGGAATATTTAAGATCTCGATGTGAGCACTGGGCTAATGAATTGCAGTTCTAGCATTTGCTGCAGAAATGTCACAAACATAATGGGGGCAAAATTTGCTTAGAATTTGTTTTGAACATGCATGGCATTTTTCTCTTAGTTTACCCAATTCTGTTTTTTCTGCATCTTATTCTCTTTGGACTGTGAAAGTACATTAGTTATTTTCACTTTCTTTGTTTTGAATACATTTCATTTTCCTATTCTGCAGACAGAATGATACCACAGACTGTTTTCTTTACTTCCTGGAGATGTTAGCTCATTAATGCTTTCTAAATATTTTACTTTTTACTGTTTTTATTTCTCAAAAAGCTTGGACTTGAAGCCTGCAGCCACTGTTCAAAAGTGAGGAATGAATTGTGACCAGTGTGCACTATATGGAAATAAAGAGTGGGATCAGACAGGGAGAGTTTTCAGGATACTCTGAGTGCACAAATCCTACTAAATGCTTACAGTGCCGATCCCTTCCTGGATGTGTCCTGGGAAGGATTTCTCTCTGCCTCCCTTGAAGCACCATTCCTGAGTCCGTCAGATTGGTGCCCTGCATTCACGCTGCTGCACATGGCAGCGTCCCATCCCCCTGAAGTTGTCTTATAAAGCTATTCTCAATCTAGCAGCATTAGCCCACATGATGGGTGAATCCAGGTCAGAGAGCATGGTCCCTTCACATCTGCTTGATGCTTGCTGCTGACATTTTCATTCAGCCTGCCTGTACTGGGCAGCGATGGAGGTCTATAAAGGGGGGACAGAAACATCTTTCTGCTGGGGGAGGACAATGGCAGGACCTCCCAGTAACTGCAGCTGTGTCGGAGCTCTGAATACAACGGGCCACTCTTGGCAGTGCTACTGAGGTCTGGCTCTTGGAAAGCAGTACTGTGATTCAGCTGTCACTCAGCTCCCAGCAAAGGGAGCTTTGAAAAGGCGCCTCTGCTGCTCTCCTGGAGTAGCAAATATTTCCTAGGCCTCTGCTGCTGAATGGGAGAGATTGCCATTGTCCTCTTCCCCTCTCAGGCTTGCTGGGCTTGCTATAAATGGGCCTTTTGCAAGGGAACAATAAGCCCAGCGAAGGGTCCAGGTTGCACATGTCTGAGCAGTGAGAACACTCGAGCACTTTTTCATTGGCTCCTGTGATGTGAAAAGCTGTGCTGCCGACTGGGCAGGTTTATTTTCCAGCCACAGCTGTGGGCTTGTTTTCTCTCTCAGGTTGCACTTCTCTGGGTGTACATCTGCATGTTTCAACTCATTTCCTAGCAAATATTGTCACCCCAAGATGTCCTTTGACCTCAGAAATGTTTCCTTCTCCAGCTCAAGCTCTGTGATGTGTTTGCAGTGAAATCCACAAGCCAGGTGGGACCAACCTGCTTTCGCATTTCTGTGCCACAACAGAATTTGGCTTAGGTTTGGTAGAATATCCCCAGACTTGTGTTGCCTTGTGGGTTTGTGGTAAAACCGCGTGCACCTCGCTGAGTCAAACCTGGCTGAAAAGCCATGGCTTGGGCTGAGGTTCACAGTGATCTTTGAGTTAATTCAGCTAGAAAGTGTTCGTTGATATGTATGGAGACTAAAGGTATGGCTTTCTGCCTGTGCCACTGAACAATTTCTAGTTCTCCTCTTGCCACCTTATGAAGCTTTCAGCATCACAGAATTATATGCTGCTTTTTGAATACAGCTGATACTATTCCTGCCCTCTTCCCTCCCCAGCCAAAGTAAGGATTTTTGTGAGTACAGCACTGACTTGCAGCCATGTGTAAGCATACTGAAATTTTTATTCATTGGGAAGAAGAATGGTCCTACCAAGGTCCTACCTTGATCCTACCAAGGAAGAAGTGGGTTCTGTCTCCCATTGGAAAAAGAGTGTTGTGCAGTGGAATACAATAAAGGGTCTTCCCACAGACACATACTAACATGTCATGTTACAGTCTTCTCATCTGAAAACCAGGAACGGCCATAATAATCTCTGGGTCACTTTGAAAAAGATCTTTTAGTTTTTAAACCCCACCCAGATCCCAAATATAGAATAATACATTCACTTCCTCCACCTGCAATATTCACTTTTTAGGGGGTCTCAGAGCAGTGACCTGTCTAAAAAGACAGAAGACAATGGATTATGTCAGCGCCTCGCAGTATTCTTACTGCCCTGGAGTGCTGCTGACATGGTTTGCTTTATCTCCTGACATTGCGTGTCTAGATGCCTCAAAGAACAGAGAACTTTTCAGTATCTATAATCTCTGCATACATACACCTGCAAAGTGTCAGTTTTTATTTAAAAACACTCTCAGATCAATTAATTCTTTGTTCTCTTCAGATATTCTATGATCTGATTTTCCTCCCGTGCTCGTCTTACTCCAGTGCAATTTGTACTGGCGCTTCTCTGGCTTTAGGCCTGTCTGAGTGAAAGGAGAATCAACGCTTCCCTTGCACAGTGACTCAGGCTGCAGCCCAGCCACACCACCCCTCTCATCAAGAAGTTTGCAAAATTGAGGTGACCGCACCCTGGGTGCAAGTCCAGGACTCTTGTGCTGTGGCTTGTCCTCCAAATGCCAGTGAGGGAAATGTCTTTGGAGGTTTCTGCCTGGCTCATCCCATTTACTGAAACTAAATTTCAAGAAGCTAATCGGGCAGAGAGTGCAAAGGATGAAATGTTAGAAATCAAATTAATGAAGCTGAATCACCAATTTGTGACCTCAAAGACTATTAGGAGTGATCAGAATTAATTAACTCTCCTTTGCAATGCTTCAGAGGAAGCTGGCAAGCTAGGCGTGGAGACACAATGGACATCAATGGGATCTGACTACCTGGACCACGTGAAGCGACGCAGCCAGGCTGCGCTCTGGCCCCAGCCTGGGCTCCAGGGATACTCCAGGAGCTCCATTAGCAGAAGGGGGAGTTGGCACAGTCCCTTCTCATGTCCTGCTCTTTCATGCTTCTTCAGGGACGTGTGGACAAAGCTGTGAACACGCTGTCTGCGAAGAAGCAGCAGTCCTGTTGTCCATGATGGAAGTGTAGGGGAGTCTTGGGGACTGAAGTATTGGTGGGATTTTGAATTGTCTCATGGCATGGTACTGACAGTTCACAGGCAGGTCTCTGCTCCTTCTCGGGATCCGTATTGAGTTACAAAAAATCTCACAGCAGTACTAATGTTCAGGAAGGGACATAGGAGCTCCTGCTCCTCCTCTGCACTTGCTTTTCTGCCTTGCAATGTCGTTGTGACATAGAGGTGCCTTGGGTCAGGAGGGCCCTAGCGAGCCCCCCTGCCTGGCCAAGAGGCAATGATCCATCCGTATAATAAAATGATTAACAGCTTGCTAATTGGCATGTGGTGCTCCCACACTGACGAAGGTCACGCAGGAAGCTGTGCAGGTCCCATCACCCACAGGACATGCATCCTTCCATGGCCACAGTGGAGATGTTCCCTTGGAGCAGTGTGTGGGAGAGGCTGCAGGGCTGGGCCCTGTTGCTCTGTGCTGCAGCATGGACTGGTTGTCTTATTTCCATCCTGTCCTGTGATTATTGTGTGTGCGTGTGCGCTCTGTGTGAGCATCAGCCATGGACAAAGGCAGGTCTGAGGTATCTGATTGAGAGCAACGCTCACAGTAAGGGCCACCACACCTACATCTCAAAAGCCTGGCAGCAATCACCAGCAGCACAGAAACCATGACACAGTACCTTCCTGGTATTTTGCTGATTTAATCAAACCCAGGATTGAGTCCTAAACACTTCCAGGGAAAGATGATACATGTATCAAGCTGTAACTTCTTTTCTTTCAAAGGTCAGAGTTTTAGACAGCTCTGGCTGATGGTTGCCAAAATAAATTGGTCATTTGGGATACTCAGTAATACAAAGTCAACTTACCAAGTGATTTGAAGGGAAAGTGAAAGGCAATACCTCCTTTCAGTAGTTCTCCAGAATCTTAAAGAAAATGGATACTTTCTTCACCATTCTTTCTGGGGCAAATAGGGAGGAAGAAGATATCTAATCATAATTATTTTCACTTACCAGACCTACAGTGTTTCTTCTTGAGTTAACAAACTCTTTTTATACTCTAAATAGTCCATGGGAGGAAGAAAGGGGAGGGAACCCTTGGTGAAGAGATGGCTTCAGTTTCTTGCCTAATACATTGTTTAGCAAATTGACTGTCCGATCAGGAAATAGCCCACTGTATATGATCAACATCGACATTGCTAGCTGGACAACTTACAAAGAAGCATTTTGGAATTAATTTGATGATTATGGAAATGTCTTGGATCCTTTGCTGAAGGCTAAATAAACACAATTAAAATATTCTTAGTTTTCAATATGCTTTGTTCAGTTCATTAAGTGTAACTAGAGCTTCCAGTTATCTGCATTTAGTTTTTCAAAAAATTGGAGGGTATTTTTAGAGCAATGTAAAGCTTATTGCTAATTACACCTGGGGGGAAATCTCATTAGATATTCATTTGCTTTCAGAGTTTAAAACAATTCTAATGAGCTGCATTAGTTGTGATAACACTGACTGACTCTCTCTTGTCTGCTCCCTCTGGCTTGTCTGAAACAAAGCTCCTTTGGAGCCTGTAACTCGGCAAACGTGACCTTGGCTATCTTTGGGGTGGAGGGGGAGGGAAGTGTAGTCCAGAGGACAAGAAGAACGTTTGCTGCAGCAAGAGTGTGGAGCTGGAAGTGGCAGATGACCTTGGAACCAGAAGGCTGGAGCAGGCGAGATGCGTTGTCTAGTCCCTGGCTGCACCCCTGCAGTGCTGGGAAGCACTGCTCTGCCCTTCCTGTGTTTCCTGACACTTCTGCAGGACTAATGTGTTAAGGTCTTGGCAAGGCCATAAGAACCAGCCAAGCAAGCCTGTGAGAGGCCTGACCTACTTTCTTCCTATACAGAATGAACCTTCCCATAGGCCATGCATGGGCAGGTGGGTGCCGCTGGGGCTGAGGAGCCCTCAGACTCGGAGGAATTCAGGAAAACCCAGCGGAGCAGCTGCCTACTCTTGACATTGCTCCTGCTCACAGTACCCTGCAGTGTAGAGCTTTGTCAGCTGATATGTCTGCCTGGGACAATGCTGGGAAGAGCTATCAGCTTGGTTCTTGGTCCTCTGCTCCACCAGCTGCCAGAATAATTGCTGGTTTACCACTATTTATCCAGAAGATTGGAAGGATTTCTTGGGAAGAACTGTCACTGCCTTGCCTGACATAAATCTGGGACAATGGAACAGCTCAAGCTGAGTGAAGAGTTGGCTTGCCTTGCCTAGTGCAAAGAATGTTGAAGTAGGGCAGATAGAGCAGAATAATTTTTATTTCTCCCTACACCAGTATGTTTTGGAAGAACTGGGCAGCCTGTGAAGAATTCAGTCTTTGTGCTGGGTACATAAATTATTTGGGGCTGATCTTTGTATCCCTTCCCACTAAGCCCCAACAATGACTCAAACCCAAGAACTTCTGCCCAAAGTAAATTTTGATCTTGCTCCTTTCCATTTTACAGACATAGTACCTTTGTCTAGAGCAGTGTGGATCTACAGAGGATAAAAACTACACCCACTCCACACAATGTGCTGTGCCCATGCCACCATTTGAATGGGTTTAAGTCAGCTCTTTCTAATCATGCAAACAACATAGTGGCCTGGAAAAATACCAGTTTATGTGGCTATGTAAGCAACGTAGGGTATTCATCTCCTCATCTGGCATGCAAGGAAGGAAACTGCCTGTGCACACACATATCTCTAGAAATGGCATAGCAGAAAGGTGACTGTGAGCTGAGACACTCCTCTGGAGACCAAGGAGACTCAATGTGGATGTAAAGCGGCACATTGAGACAGGTTTACTGCTGCTTCTAGGCAGAGGCTATGAATTGAGCGGCAAGATAATGGTGTAGGAGTGATCACACACAGAGCAGGATATATGGGATTCTTTGGTAATTGGGGACATTTTGGCATTGGAGCTGAGCAGGGCGAGAACAAGCTGGTAGAGTCTGCATGTCAGCAGGAAGAAAAGAGCTGGCTGCAAAGATGGAAGCTAATTTTGTTTTAATCTATTGGTTGTGGAGTAGAGAAGAGGCAAGTAGAAATATCAGGCTTGGCTACTGGCAGAGAGAATACACCTCAGTCAGAGAGGAGCCGCCTGGACCAAAGTTGTAAGTAGAAAGGTGGAAACCAGACTTTATTCCTCAAAGGAAAAGAGAGCACAGAAAACGAAGCTTTCAGGGAGCTGGAGGGTGTGAAGTGGATGGTTGGTACCAAACCCCCTACTCTATGGCTCTCTTATTAAAGAGGTTAAAGGAACTGTGGGTCTAAATTGGAAAGGTTTTCACAGGCACTTCACAGAGCTGAAGTGTTTTGCAGGAGATTCCTCAAAGGTGGAAGGCGGACAGCCTCCCACCATTATTTAAGGAACGACCCAGATGTGCACCAGGGTCTTGCAGGGAAGTTCGTTTCCCTTCAGGTGAAGACAAGTCTTAGAAAATGTTTTAATAGATGAAAGGTGGCCTGTTGAGAAACGCACAGCTTGACCAAAGATAGCCAGTGTGGTTTCCGGAAAGGACCTTTTCTGCCTCGCTAACTTTTGGAAATTTCTTTTTTTAGAACATACACTCCTGTCGGCATAGACAAGAGGCTAAGCAGCAGTCAGGAGAGGCTTGGATCTTCAGACAGTGTTTGACAGGGTCCCACGTCGGAGGTTAATGTCTAAAGGTGGGGAGTTGGAAAGGGGAAGAATTGGCTTACTGATTGAAAATTGGCCAGAGGACAGGAGCAGAGTGGGGAAAGGAGGCATAAATAGAAGCCTTTCAAGATGAAAGACAAGTTAATAAAGGAGCGTGTACTGTAGGAGACTGCACTGGCGGATCCTGGTCTTTCTGATAGTTACAGTGTATGAAAGACTTGGCTGAGGACATAGAAAGCAAGATTTCCTAGTTTGTAGATCACATCGGATTTGGGAGGAGTGGTGAATAATGAAGAATTCCAATACAGGCAAATTGGAGGCCACTTCTAGTCTTCAATACGGTGGCAAACACGGACCCAGGCAGACCAGTCATTTTATGGCAACATATTGGGTTACCAGTATCTAACTTCTTTTTAACCTGTCTGGGATGGTCATTGGTTTTAGTGCATCCCAGTAGGTTTTATTTCTTGCCGAGCGGCTGGAAGAACTTCCCAGAGAGTGTGCTCTGTGCTCTGTAAATTGTATTGTCTCTTTTGGTTGGGGGTAGAACATTTGGATACGTTTCAAAGGGCAATAGATCTGAATGGAAAAGGGCAGAAAGTAGGAAAGAACAAACCAGTTTAGAAGAAATACAGAGCAAGCTGTTCCTTTCAGATTCAGTCCAAAGTTCAGAGTAGCTCAGCTGACTTGGAGAACAAACCAAAGCCACCAAGCTTTGTAAACTCATCTGCCTCAAACTGAAGCACCATGTTTTCTGTATGGCCCATTCCACAGTGGTGAACAACACAAGCCAAGGTGAAGCCTGCTAGGAGTATGATGATGATTTCTCAGCCACACTGCATAGCTGGGAAGGTCATTCCTGTGTCTGGACGTAACCTAAGGGAGCCTCATTGACTGTGAGGAGCAGATCTGTCAACTGGTCTGTTATCGCACTCTTGACTTCAAAGGATTGATGACATTTTGCACTGTCTTGGGATGAATACTGTGCTGGTGCAAGGAACAGGTATCTGTGCTAGTGTTTAAGTGAAATTTCTCTAAGTGAGCTTCAGGTGTTTGGAACAAGCCATCAAAAGAAGGCAAGTCTGGGACACAAAGTACTGTCATGAGAGACAGGCTGAATGTCACTTCAGTGCTTGCACCAAGTCAGTGGAAAGCGTGATTCCCAAGCTGAGCTGGGTCCTCTGTGGGGACCAGCTGACATCAACAAGATAAAAGCACTTAGCTTGTGGAATGAGATAGGCTTTAAGCTTGTGGAATGAGATGGGCTTTAACTGTCTGCAAATGGCACAGAGGCTGTCCTTGAGATGCTTCTGAGCTTCTCCCAAAATGTCCATCCTCAAAGTTAAACCTCTGAGTGTTTTCCTTCAGCGGTGAAAATGCCCTCACTGGAGTTTTTCCCCAGACCCACTCCTCAGTGAGTTATTTCTTGTCCTCCAACTGGGCTTATGTAAATTCCTTAGGTTATTTTTTGGGTACTAATTAACTGTGCAGTAGAAATTATATTATACAACTGGTAAAGCAAAATCTTAGATACTCTCACACACCAACCAAACCTTGGCAACTTGTAATTAGCTCAGTATTTGATATTTTCTTATTCTGCATTTCTCTTTTTTTTTTTTTTTGTGAGGAAAAAAAGCACTACATAATGAGCTCTTTGAACCTAAATCAAACAACATTTTCAGTGGGGATAGGTAATGAAATGTTAGTCAAACCCATTGCAATGGACAGATCAATCACTGCCTTGTAAGATCTTAAAAGGAGTGCTGAGATAATGGTGCAGAATGGCTCTTGCTGCAAACCTTCCAGGCCAAGGCTTTGTGGGCTGCACAGGTATGTAGTGGAGAGCTTGCTCTTTCAGTCCCCACACACTCAGAAAAATGAGTTGCCACTTTACTGAAAGCAATGGGATTGAGACAAGAAAAGCTGCTTTCACTTTTGGATCAAGCCAGCAAATTCTCTGTGCCAAGAGGGAACCTGGAATGAGTATTAAGTCTTGCAGGAATGCTGAGGGAACTGAATATGTGTGCTTGGCCTCATGGCAACAAGAAGGGAGAGTATAAAGCAAACAGTTGTGAGCTACTGAGCTCAGTGGTTCACCAGGGAGATGAACGGTTTGCTGAAGCTCTAGTTTCCATATTAGCATCATACACCAGCCTCATCTATTAGCACAGTATACTCTCACGCCTGAGATGCTGCTGCAGCACTGAATCACTTCCCAAGACACTAACTTTTTAGTTTCTCAGCAATAAGGCTTTTTGGAAAACACAATATTGGTCCCCCAAGAAATTCAGATACTTCAGAATTTGGGTATTTTTGTCCTAAATTGTGATAAAAATCAAAATGTTGAAATGCTACATTGGACAAAGCATCTGAAATATTTCAGTTGGGAAAAAATCTGCAGAACAGCATTATCAAAACATTACCTTTCCCTAATACTGAGGCGTTTCTATGCAATAATTTCAAAGTGTCAGAGATGATATATAACAATAAAGTATATAGGGACATAGACTTCAGAATTGTAGGAACAAATTGTTCAGAAATATTCCTATTTCAAGCTTTGTTGAACTGCCCCTGTTCCCAGGGAGCACTTCAGTTCCTGATGAAACAGCAGTTCCTGATTTTTGACATTTGGTCAGAAGCATTCTGAGCATCTCTGCTCAGCGCGAGCGGCGGCAGCGAGGATGGGCACAGCTCTTGTCACCCAATTTATTTAATGTTTGCTTTTGCTTCAGCTGTAACCCTGGAAGCCTCTTAGACTTGTTCTACCTTTAGCATTATATCTCTCCGTGTTATTACTGCATGATTTGGAAATTAAATCCAGGCTGTGATCTTCTGTCATGCATGCTGGAGGACTTGCTTTCGGATTAGACAACAGCACTAATGGGATCAATAGCTATTTCAGCCAGTGTGCTGGTTCTCTTTGCTAACAGGTACTTCTCACATGTCAGTGTATTCCTTCACCTCCTCGAGGTCCACCAGGACACTGACCCATCTACCTTTTCTGAGAACCTGTTCTGTTAGAGTCTTGAGAGACAAATCTGATGATGCGTCATTGTTTGCTCAACCATCAGCAGATTTACTCAGCCAATCCCTATCCTGGGAACATAGCTACCCAAGAAATTCCTCAAGATAGAAGTGGCAGGAGATGCACACACTCTTAGGAGTGCCCCAAAAGTTCCCTGAGCAGGGCCTCTGGAACAAAGATGGAAAGGTGCTCTGTCCAGCCCTGCCTGCTGGCAGCACTGGCTCCATGTCCTCCAACAGGACTGCAGAGCATTCAGGCCATACAACTTGGGTACCACCTGATTCAGGCCTGATCAGCCCATGCTTTGAATTACTTGAAATACATAAATGTGCTGCTGGTAATTTGCTGTTGCTGAGCATTTCCCTAGAGTTCAGATCATTGCTGAAGGTGCCTGTTCCCCGAGGAAGAAAGGAAGAGCATCCCCCCAAAGCACCCTCTAAGGTGCTTTGCTGAACCTCTCTGTTCTACCTCCTTTCTCGGTCAGGGACCCTGGTGAAGATTAATCCTTCAGTTGGGTAGCTTCATCCTTTTATTTTATTGCCTGGTATATATTTTGCAAGCCAAACTGATTAGTGTTCACCAAGGCAAGAGCCCAAGTTGCTTGGCCTCGGCAACAGGCCTTCCCTGACATTCAGACAGCCTCAAGGCCTTTGCTATCTTTCTAAACACTTTCCTTCTCTCCTGTAGAGCTGCCTTATTACAGCAATAAAAATAACAAGGTCCCTGCAGACCTCTTTATAAAGAACAATTTAGAGCCGGGAGTAAGTGTGAGGATCAGGATGAAAATAGGCTATCACAGTGCTAATGTGATATACAGGAACGATTCGGGTGTTATATTGGTGCAGGGAAGTTGTGTCTTGGGAAAGCAGGGACTCAGGGTGGGACAGATAGAAATAGTGGGTTTGATACCCACTGTATGGGAACAGCCTAGAGTGCCTGGGACAGGTTTGAAATGGTTCTGCTAACTTCAGTGAATGCAAACAGCAAGTATCAAACAAATCTATCCGAGGACAGTATTCATGTTGGGCTGTGTTAGACTGGAACAGTGAACACGAAATGACACCCCAGATCCCTTGCTATGCACTCGCTTCTGCAGGCATGTCCAATGGCATTTCTCATGGTCTCTATCAGTAGCAGCTGGGCTGAAGAGAGACATGTAAAAACACTGCAGGTCTCACCTACCTCAAGTTTTGCTGTGTGTCTGCCCCTCTGAGCTGTGGCGATTCAGGTATCTGAGGAGACCAGAGGCACAGAACAATGGCAAATGAGTTACTGAGCTTGACTGGGACTAAGAAGAAGGTTAAATGGTAATTGAAGCTTTTGCTGGTGGTTTGGAGAAAGAGAAAAGGAGAATGGAGTTGTGCCCCCTTGGAAGGAGTACCTGTGACCTGAGAACCTGCTGTGGGTGGAACTGCTGTTTTCTTCCAAAGGTCAAAAATCCCAACTGGAACGTGCAGCAAGAGTCTGCTCAGCTGCAGTGGGGGCAAGGCCAGCCACACCGTGGGCACAAAAGGCAAGAAAGCTGCAGAAAAGGGAAGGATTTTTTCCCATCTTTTGCTTCAGTTCAAATGGAGGGTAAATAGGAGACAGGCTGGGATTCCCAGGGAGGCTTTCAGGCACGTATGGTGCACGCAGTGCTGTCAGGAGGGGAGCACTGTGAAGGATGGCTTGTGTTACTGGCACGTGCACAACACTAATGTGGTACCTTTATATTTTTTTCAAAACAAACTGTATGTATGCATTGGGAGATATATGAAAGTGCAGCAGCTCCCACCATCAAGTGAGGTGGAGCAGATAGAATTATAAAGGCTTAGTAATAAAAGGTTGAGGCATTAATCACAGCCACATGTTTTTCCCCTCCTGCTCTACACACTTTTTTTTTCCTCTCTCTGTTTTTTCTCCAGAGGAAGTGAGGTGTTCCTCTGGTTACACAGAAATTTTGAGTACCTGCTGCACTACAGTTTTATTTTCTGACCCCTTTTTCCAGGGTGGGTGGCTTCTTGTATCTTTCAGTCTGAAAGGCTGATGCTCTGCCTGGTAGCTGGAGCACTAAGTGCACCAAGCATGGGAGCCCTGACAAGGGGGCTCTTCTACTGACTTCCACTGAGGTGTGCTAGATTCCAGTATTTGCTCTGTGCAACTCAGGAGAGCAAGGCTCTGCTGTTGCAGCATCGTTAGCTGCCCAGCGGTGTTATTTCCTGTGTGACATCTGCCCTGCTGGTAGTTTTAAATAGAGCAAGATGAAGATCCTAGAAAACCCAGAATGTCTTTACTTGGAAGCCTCATTAAATAGAAATGAAATTGCTTTTGCTCTAACCACACTTTGTGATAACTGTGGCAGGATGGACTGTTCACTTCCTGTAGCTTCACCGCTACTGGGAGCTCGGCTTAGCTAAAAAGTTTGTGATGCCACATCTCTGTTTGTGAGACCAAGACCCACTCACATTTACCTGTCCTGTATCTTCCACATCCAGGTGATGGGATGCAAATTCTGGCATGAACACAGGAGAGGGATCAATGCCTGTTACTTTAATTTTTAAAGTGTAATGAGAAATCACAACCCAAACTAAGGAATGAAAAGATGAAGCTGCACTTTTCAAGTGGGGCTGTAACACCTAGCAGTCACAGCAGTGGCTCATTCCCCAGCACAACTGGGCTCTCAGTCAGACCCTGAAGGTATCACACAGCTTCATGTTAAGTGGCTTGATGTGGAAAAGATTATTTGTCCCTCACTGTGGCTGAGGGAGGGAAATCTGCACAGAGGAGATGCTGGTTACCATTGTCTGGGGGGATTCACAGAGCCACTGTTCACCTTGGTGAACATCTGGCCTGGAGGCTGTTGTGGGGATGGAGGAGGGAGCAGGAGGGTTGCAATGGGTTGGCAGGATGAGGATGAGTCTGAAGACCTCAAGCGATGTGAGTTCATAATGGAGAAAAAGCAGAAGGAATGCTAACCTATTTCATGCCTTGTTTTTGATGTCTTAGCTGTCATTTCTGTTAACAACTCTGTAGATAACTATTTTAGAACAGCAGACATGTTATTTGCACTGCCCTGCCTGTGCTCCGACTGAAAAGTTTCTGAGATGCCTTCAGCTCAACGGCAAGAGGGCTTGTTTGGACCTTCCTGTCTGAAAAAGCAGGGGCCCCTGTCTCACCCAGTGACCCTCAGCACCAGCCTCGAGGTTACAGCTGAGTTAGTGCCCTTCTTTCTGCAGCAGACCTCTGTGTCTCAGAGACCTCCTGCTCAGAAGAGCCCTGAGAGGCCCATCTGCACTTGGATGACCAGAGGGACACTTAGGTTGAAGTGCTTGGCAGTGTATGCAGGAGGACAGCTCCACTGGCACTGAGCTCTGCTCTGCCAACAGACTGTGCCCCACTGACTGCACCTCTGCCACAGCAGCGCAGGGCACAGGGAGAGCAGAGAGGGCAGAGCTGTTCAGTCTGTGTTCTCCCAAGCCCAGGGGAAGAGAGTCCTCATTTCGTTTGGCTCTGTAGTACTCCATTTCATCCTCTTGGTTTTGTCCTGGCTCATTCCTTGGCTCCCCTAAGATGTAACTTGGCAGGAGCACAATGCCCAGTGCACACACTTGGCGTCCCAGCCCTTGCTCCATGGCTTGAGTGTTGCTAAATGAATGATGCAACTGACTTCTGAATCCAGGCCTCTCTTGAATATTAAGTTACTGCTGCCTCCTCAACGTGTTTTTCTGTACTACAGGCAAATCCCTGTAGCCTTTCTTTCTGCTTCAATGAGGGTAATCTGCCTCACATAAAAAACCCACCAGAGCTGTCCAACATTTGGGCTGGTCCCAAACAAACTTAAGGACCCTCAGGGAAATGTTTCAAAAATATAAAACAATGTCTTTGTATGCTACCCTCCTCAAAGCTTCCTTCTGCTGCCCCGATGACATATGCTAGTGGCAGTGACTGCACAACCCCCCCACCTTGCTGATTCCTCTTCAGCCCCCCGTGCAACATGCTAGCCTGTGTCCAGCACACTTCATTTTTCGATCGCTCAGGGTGACTGCTGAGCTGTGCTCCATGCCTGCCCTGGGAAGAGGGGAGGACGGTTGTGAGCCCGGCTGGCAGACTCCTCCTCAAGTCATAGAAGGCTTGTGAGCACGAGATTGCTATAATATTGAGCAAGGTTTTCCAACACATGCTTTTCTCTGGCAAATCGCCACCCACAGCGCACTGTGCCAACATAACACTTTGACTTAAAGAGGGAAAACTGCCAGATAAATGTTTTAGTTGCAGGCCTGTTTCATTGTTGAATTCTAAAATCTTGGCGAAAGCCTTTGCCAGTGGCTGGGGAAGCAGGGTTGCTGTTGATGCTGGTGAATAGGGACTAAGGCAAACGTGTTCAGGAATGACATTTGGTGGACATCACCCGCCAGCTGACTGCATTACAGCCCTTGCTTTCTGCACCAAAGCCACGTGGAGCAGATCAATGACAGTGGAGAGGGGGACCCTGTAATTGTCTACTGGTTGGCAAGCAAAGGGTTTCTTGTGATTTTGAGTGATGTATCAGTGATGTGGGGGCATGTTCTGAGCCTGCAGCTTGCTTGCTCTGAGATGCTGGCTTTCCATAGTTATGGGGATAAGTCCCTGGCACCAAGCAGCATCTCAGAGGGCAGAGCAGTGCTAGACCAAAGGAAGTAAAGGAATCAGGGCAGACCACAGCTCTGCTCCCTGCCACGCCTGGAATTCATCTGTTGGGGTAGTGCCATTTCTGTGCTCAGCTAGCTGCAGGCAACCTCTCCAGCTACCCTGAACACAGTGAAAACTCTGTGTGTGCTCGATCCAGGCATAATGTCATCCAGCAGATCCTTCCAAACCAGCAGGGATTAGCACTCCTCTGCTTCCCTCTGCCTGGATCTGCAAGTGCAGAGGTGTCAGGGGGACATTCTGTGCTCTTCTGCCCCAGACCCAGAGAACCAGAGGATTAGCAAAATGTCAGTGTTAGGCAATAGGAAGGAAAAGGCTGAACTTCCCTGTCAAAGTACCACTTGCACTAAAAAAACCCCAGACTACTGTAATTGGTGATTTTCTAAAGAACCCCCTTGTTTGCATGGCCTGTTTCTTCCAGGACAGCCACCTACACAGCTTTGCTTCACCATGGAGCATTTATTTTGTTCTCTGATCATTGTCTACACTAATTGTCTTAAACATGACTAACTTCCTTTCTCTTTATTCCCTAGTGGTCTTGATAGGTTTTAATTACCTTTAGGTGGTTCCCCATATAATTGCACATCAAGTTCATTAATGATCACAATATGTTCACCTAATAGGTTTCCATTAAAATCCAATGGGTTCCCATCAAAATGAGTTATGGGAACTGACAGAAAACTCACTAAAATCCCAGTATCTTTAGTTACAGTGAATTAAACATTCTGTCTACTAAGAAAGATAAAAAACAAATGCCAAGATGAAAAAAATCCTCTCAAATATCAATGAATGTGTATCTGCAGAGCTCTGCAGAAACAAGCAAAAGGCTCTTTCTTCTCTGAGTCCAGTTACACAACAAAGTTTCAGCACTTTGACCTGACAGAGTGAATTATGTGACCAAGAGAATTTCATTAAAGTTCATCAGATGACTCATCAGAAAACCAAAGGCTGAGTTCATCCCAGTGCACTGGAGTTCTGGAGGAACAGCGAGGTCTGAGTGCCATGCTGGCTCCACTTCAAGTCTTGTCACAGCATCCTCAGGTTGAAGATGGTGTTAAACCCAGTAGGTTTAACAGCAGCAGTGTCTGCTGTTCTATTCCTCATATTTGCTCCACCCTACAGCCTGGGTGTAAAAAGAATCTAATCAGAAGCTCTTCTCAGGTGCAAAACACAGTGCCAGACTCTGGCCTGCCCCATCACTCTGTTTTATAACAAAACATAAGAAAGAACAGCTCAGGTGGTTCTCCTAAATCTCTCACTCCCTTGTAATAACTGTCCAGGCAAATGATCTTTTACTTGCTTCCAAATCAGGCAACACTCAGTCTTTTTTCTTAATTCTGAATCTTGCAGATTCTCTCCTGAAGTTCCCACTTCGTCTTGGGGGACCTGATGTCGAGGGATCCCAGACCCCAGGCTGCAGGTCTGGGACCACATGCCTTTTCCATGCCTTGTTTCATAGCTTGTTCTGTGACATGCACATGTGTTTTATAGCAGCTGAGAACTGTTCAGTACAAATCCACACAGCACGTGTGCTGAGGAGCAAAGATGAGACAACAGAACTGGGTTTTCAGGGGGTCATGCCAGGAGCATGCTAGGGCTGCTGGGGTGATGTGGCAGCAGGTGTGAGAGCACAAAAGGCAAGGCCAGAGTGGAAGGATGGAGCTGTTCCTTCCTCTGTCTATACACCTTCCACTACCAGCAGATCCTCCTTCTCTCCTTTGCTCCATCCCCTCTCACCTTCCCATCTTCCACTCCCAACTGCAATAACCTCCTGAGGTCCTGCAGCAAACTGCATGGAGGTATGGTTTTGGTTTTGCTCTGCACTCTTGACCCTTGGTCTCTTCCGTGACTGGCAGCCCAGGTGCTGCCCAGGGAGCTTGGAAAGGAGAGGTCATTCCTGCATTTTCAGTGCTGAGATAAGCCTGAGTTAAGTAGGGATGTCTCCAGGCTGTGGTGAGGTGATGTCAGCCCTGGGGCTGTTTGTACCCTCTCATTCCATCTGGATCTTGTAGGTGAAGAACATCTTTGAGCTGACAGAGTGCCCAGGACAAACCTTTTCATGTGCACCTGAGCTGCCCGGCAGTGTTGAGCCCCATGGAGTGGTTCTGCTGCTATGTACTGGCTTCTGCTACAACAAGCAGGACTTCAGAGGAAAAATCAAACTGCTCTAAATTCCAGTAAGCGAATCTGTGACTCTTCATGGCAACTCCACATTATTCCCTGGTTGTTTGCTATTTTCTCTGTTCTTCCTTCCCTGCTGCCTTCATTATCACACTGAATATCACCAGGGCAGCATGACAAGAATCTAGAGAGACACATTATTAGGACAGCCTTGTTCATACCTCTGAACTGTAGCATTTGTTAACATTTCTGAGCTTGAAAGGGTGGGGGAGGATGGCAAAATCTGCTTTTCAAAATTAGAAAAATGTATTTTAACAGTATGAGTGAGTGAGATCTGCACTTCACAGTTGCTAACAGTGACCATTCAGGGACCTCCCGATGGCTGTGCCACACAGCAAGCCCCTTCAGGCGCACGGAGCATGGGATCCACAGCGTGATCCCTGCCTACTCCTTGCACTGCAGGTCCCGTTGCAAGTGCTGAAGCAGCTCTGACCCTGTACAGGGGCGTTGCAGTGTGCTGCAAAGCTCTCTATCAGAGGAGGCAGTGCGGTGACTTGCAGACAGCATTTCGGCAGCAGTCAGCAATGGCTTCTTAAAGGAAGAGGGAAGCGTAGCACCCAGCAGTGCCTGCTCCATGCCCACAGCTGAGCCCTCTGCAGACCCTTGGCAGAGCCGGATCAGGAGTGGCAGGAACTTCAGGCAGGGGTGTCCGAGCCCGGGATGTGGACACTTTAATGTGACCTTATGTGTGCTGCCAAAGGCCACATTTTCCAATGAGTTCAGCTTTCATTTTGATGCCACAGGTGCTGTCTGTCGGTTAATGTTAGTTTGCAAGAGGGCTGCCTGAGCCGGTGGGAAGGTTGGGTCTAGGATCAGACTGTCTTACTGTGGTCCTGGAGGAGGATTCTGTGCACTGCCTTGCATGAAACAGGGCTCAGGAGAGGAAATAACGGCATTGCTTATCCTCTTTTAATTCCCTTGTGCGTCTCAGTTAAGAGCGCAGAACTGCAGGACACAGACCTTTACTTTCCTGTTTGAGCCAAGTGCCAGGCAGCCTTTCAGGGCTTCCCAACAACTTCAGCAGGAGACAGAAAGTGAACAGAACTGGCTCCCTGCCATGGCAAAAGTTTTGCGCCTGTTTCAAGCAGCTTCCTAAAGTTCCATTAGTGCCAAGGGGAGAACCAGAGGAAATTCTTACAGACAGAAATGCTTTATTACCATTTCCTGTTATGAAAACCCACCAAAGCACCAAATCTTAGTGGTTTCGTTTATGTCAAAATGAACAAAAAGGTTTTCTCACAAGTAATTAAATGATGATTTTCTCCTGCATTTGCTGGAGGTAATTTAGCATTTTAAATAACTCTAAGCTACAAACACATGCCTGACCTGAGAAAGAAACAAAAAACTCTTTTCTGGTCTCTGGCATTTACAAGTAAACAAAATATTCCTCTTCTCCTCCTGCCACTGACTTTTTTTTATCACTGCTAAAAAATACCAGACTGTCATCCTAAGAGATGAATTCTTCTCCCTAGTCAGGAGCCCATATCTGTTCAGAAGGAAGAGAGAGCTATTGCTGGAAGCACACCAGGTCTCAGCCAGTGCTGGCCTTACCTGGCTGTTGTGCTCAGTTGCATGTGAATAAGTATCTGGAAGAGAAGGCAGTGAGAGGAGGATGTGGAGTGTAGCCTGAGGTTTGCAGAGCCATCTTCTCCCCTCCTTTCTCCTTCTTCCGCAGTGCCCTTCCCTCATTCTCTTGCTGCAGAGGTCTCAAAGCCACCCTGCTCTCCAGTTGGTCACATCTTTGTTGACTGGCCCTTTTTCTCTCCAGGAACACAGGTGCTTTGCCTTCTCTCCAGCTCTGTCACTTTTTATTAACTCAGGCAAATCGCAGGGAAGCAAACACCTCTTTGAAAATACTTCCAGTAACTTGGTATGATACTGTCTGAGAAATGCTGAACCCATTCCAGGGCTCCAAGAGAGCAGACTGCAGTGGTGTCAAACAGGGCTTTACAGCACATGCAGCTGGGTCCACAGCTCCTGTTACAGCCTGTCAAGGCCAGTCTCTCCCAGCCCCACTCTGCTCGTTACCACTGACGAACCGG
The DNA here is from genome assembly GCA_013400835.1 of Zapornia atra. Classification (NCBI taxonomy): domain Eukaryota; kingdom Metazoa; phylum Chordata; class Aves; order Gruiformes; family Rallidae; genus Zapornia; species Zapornia atra. Next base: position 273,565 of record VZTU01007872.1, on the reverse strand, counting down.
AATATGACAAACAGGAATATGAAGTGGCTGGTGCTGTGTTTCAGGGTAAGGGGCAGGGCGTGTACATCATGCAAGTGCTCGCCCAGCCTGGCTTCCTGATAATCCCTGTCCCATTCAAGCAATCTCATCTCAACTTTCATGCAGTATTTTATATATTTGAAGCACTAATGTGGGCCAGACAGTGGCTACCGGTGTAAACAAGCTGTCCTGGTTCTGGCCAGCCCAGAGCTCACCTCCCCAAGCAGCCAGCACAGCTGATCTGAGTTAGCCCAGGCTGTTTTCTACCCCACCTGACATCACTCCCCCATAAAAAGGACTGGCTGGGGAGGGGTGCTCCTGGGTGCCTCCAGAGCAGCCTGAGTGTGGCTGGGGTGTTGAGTTGGTCCTTCTGTCATGCAGCACTCTCACCTTCAGGTCAGTAGGTTACTCTGTGATATCACTGGGTGTAAATGGAATTTGCTGTGGCTGTTATTGTTCCCCTTTCATGATGATTTTTGTCACTAGGCTGTCCTTATCCCAAACCATGTAGGCTCTTTTGGTGTCTCCTCTGGGAGTGAGTGAGCAGCTTGTGGTGCTCAGCCACTGTTTGGGGCTGAACCCCCACACAAGCTCATAGTGTCCTTGGTAAAGCTGGGATTGGAGTGCCAGAGTGAGTCTGTGTGGCCCAGCTGGTGTCAGTGGGGTATAGTTAAATTACATCAGCTGAGAGTACAGGAGTCTTTGGGAACATAGGGGCTGTGACTTCAGTACTGGGGAGAGGACTTGGAGAGCTGCACTTGCAGGGCTTGTGGTTTCAGGGATCTTGAAGCATCTCCTGACTGCAATGGGAGCTGTGAGTGCTCTGCACTTCTAAAGATCAGACCTGGTATTTAGCTTAACACACATACCGAATGCTGTGGGATGCTGCACTCAACTTGGACATGGCTGAAGGGAGGCAAAATACTTAACATTAGGAAGAAAATTGCATTGGTAAGAAAGGCTGCTTTGCAGCACAGGATAAACTACACAGAAAGCAGCACATGGGATGGTTTCTAGACTCTAGCAGAGGCCAAGGGATGGACTCTACTACCTACACTAGCTTAACAGGCCCTGCCTAGGACCTTGAGCCCTGGGAAATTTCCCTGCCTGCTTGCTTCCACAGCCAGCTCTGGCAGTAGGAAATCACAAAAGCTATTTCAGATCCTTACAGACACATCTGAAATAACCATGATTACTCCAGTGGATGAAATGAATTGGAAAATGGGCTGGAAGGATGAAAACAGCCAAGGATTTGTTTTTGAAGATGTGTGGCTCTGGCAGAGGGAAGAGTCAGTAGGCTGAGCTGTGCAAACAGTGAGTTCAGGGACACCCATTATGAACTGAGTCAAGTGCAGAGCTTTGGATCCAACCCTGGGCAGGAATGCTCTCTTCTGAGGCTTGTCTTCTTTGGATCTTTGAAAAGGAGAAGAATGCCTTCTGCACTTGAAAGCAACAAATGCAAGGACAATTTAGTGGAACTGCTTTTGTGTGAAGCTGAGCTCAAGACACAAGTTTCTGCATTCTGTACCCGAAAGGCACCTGCTCCTCAGAGAACAGCTCCTACATTCCCTTGTCCTCCACACCCTGTATATTATGCCCATGTCAAATAACCCTGTTTTCAAAGCCAAAGGAGACCTACACCAAAGAAAAGCTTTGAAGAGTCATTGCTACCTGTTGCATCTTTCTTAACCTTTCATCATGTCAGCACTAGGGCAATTTCCACAACTGTGACAAGTCTTGCAGACAGACCATGTCCTTCAAGCCAGGAATCCCCAGATTAACAAAACAAAAGAGTCTATTTTAATATAAATTATACTTTGAACCCAGCAAAATTGTCTGGGCCAAAAACTTACTGGGAGGACAAAAGGTAGTGGGCATCTCTCTGGGTTGTCTCATTACTCAAGGGTAATAATGAGTTTATAAACACCACATTGTTCTGGACTGGATGCCTACACCTTGCTGCTTTGGAGCACAAATTGCTCTCTGGCTGCAGGAGGCTAGAGAAACTTGCACAGAGGGGAACACATTTTGCACTTCTCTTTCTGTAAGTGATGGTGGGAAGCAGGAGCTTGGGACAGGTGACCACTTGCGTAGCAGTCCCTGTGCTCCTGGACCTATTGCTGTGCCACCACTCTTGTGGTGAGTCATGCTGCTTCTCAAACTGTTCTTGGTGCTTTTGAATATGCCTGTAGGATATTCAGGCATATTCAGGCATGAGGATCAGGGAAGGATTCCTCTGCCATGCAGGCTCCAACCCCTGTGGAAAGAAGGTATGCATGTTCCTAATAAATCATATACCGCTGAAGGTAGAAGAAACTCATCAGCTTACTTTACAAGCTGAAAACTTATCCTGGGTTCACTGAGAGGTTCCCAATCCCTCTGCTTAGACCTGGCTCTTGGTGCTTTGGGGAAGCTACGATACTCAACCCTTCAGCAGTGCTTTACATCACCATTGTGACATCTAGGAATATCAGCTAGGAGCTTTGGTTTGAAAGTCAGAGGTGCAACCTGAGAGTGATTTCAAACCTTAATGAGCAAAATGCTTCTTCCTCTCCTAGCCTTGATATATCAGTCAAATTCCAACTGTCAAAAGCCAAAGGAACCAGCAGGCAGGAACTGCATCCAGGTGCAGGTGTAACTTTGCTGGAGAACAGTATATTTCAGTGCAGAGATCTAGGGAATCTGGCTACGTACAGCTCCGACCTCTGGCTCAGGTTGTGGAACTGCTGCATGACTGACTCAAAGTATGTTGTTCCCACATCTTTCAGATGAAGGTCCCTTAGTTGTGAATAAGTCCCACATAAAGGAGGGCTGCAGCCTAGGCAATGTCTCAGATGATTCTGCCTGAGAGCTGGTGGGGCTGGAGAGGCAAATGGGGTGTTATGCTGGGGCTGAAATGCAGCAGAATCTGAGAAGGAAGAATTCAGCCTCTCTCCTGCACTGAGAAAGCACAGTACATAACACAGAAGGGAGATCATACTTTCATGTGATAGAGAAGGGGTGCCCTTGATCACTCTAGGACCAGCCACATTAAAGGATAATATTTGCATAAGAGGGGAAGAGAGAACTAAAGACACTTTGCCATCCTTTGGAATGAAGAGCTATTTTCTGCTGTCTCCAAACACTGTTCCTCAAGCATGCCTCTTGATGGCTTTCAACAAGCCCTGGAGTTATTTTACACACTTAAAAAGCGTTCCTGAAAACCACTTTTCAGTTGCACACCATTTTTGAGTTGATTTAGTTTCTGCAGGCTTGTGATAGGTTGTCATGGGCAGAGAGAGCTTCAAGTAGCAGGGTGTTGAAGAAACAGGCCAGCTTCTGTGAAGGAAACACACTCCTTGAAGTACTTCAGTTCTGAAAGCCTCTCTTATCCAGTGGTAAGTACTGCTGGGAGTAATCAGCAAAGCTAATAGCATGTGTTCAGAGGAAAGATTTTGCCTGAGTTTCTACATGTCTGTGTAAATCCAGACCCAACTGGTAACAGAAGATGAACACACTAAATGGAATGAGCTCCCTGTGCTCCCAGTAGAGGTGACACCCGCACAGAATGGGGGTGAGCACAGCATCCAGGGCTCTTTGGAGAGCTCCTTTCCTGGCAACAGACCTGTCTGATCTCTGCTACGGGAAGGAAACCAGGTGGCAGGAGTTCAGCTGGTCACTAGGGAGTTACAGGGAATGGCTACTATGCACAGGCAGGATGTCTCTGCAGCAGGGTGGCTGGGGACTCACTTTGGGATACCAGTACTGGGAACCAGCCCTTCATGGGCAGCAAGTGGCCTGGCTCTGCCAGAGATGTGTCACGCAGGGTTCCATGGCAGAGTCATCTCTGAATGTGTTTACAGGAGCTGCAGCTCCGACTTCAGCTTTAGACCTGTTCTTTGTGTGCTGCTGACTGGGGAGCTCAGCGAGGCCGGAACCGCAGCCCAAAGCGCTGGGTAAACACTCGGGGCTGAGCACTAACAGCACTGTTAGTCACAGCAGCATCCCACACAGTGCCAGAGCAGGGCTGCTGAAATCCTGCCCGGTGCCTCTGTCTCTTAGTCCACTTAGTCTCTGCAGTGACTGCAGTGTAGACAAGCCCCATTAGAAATAATGCATAAAGGTTAATGAAATACTTGTAGCTATTTTAATAAGCTATTAATCTTTTATTACATACTGTTACACAGTCCAGCAGAGCAATAGATTGCTTTTAATTGTAGCTTGTAATTATCTATGGTAACTTCCACTGATGTGCTGGTAACCATTTTGGACACATGCTGCTTATATATATAACAGGCCAAGAACATAAATTCATTATTTATTAATGCCTTTTAAGCTGCATAAAGCTGGTACCATAACACGAAGCATAATCAGGGCAGGTCTGCCAAGTACGTGCGATGTTGCAGAACTGCCTGGGAAGGATAACTGTGCCTAGCAGGAGCTCCCACAGCTGGCAGCCAGGAAGTGTGACCGGTGGGGCTGCAGTTTTGCCACACTTCAGGAATGCTGCTGTGCTTATATGGGAAATGCCCGGCTCAACTGGGTACATCTTTCCTCAGATGACTTCATAAATGAACAGCTGAACTGAGCCAGCCCCAACAGACGGCGGCCTAACTTTAAACTCTGCCCTATGCATCTGCCTTTGGCCACTGCAGGAGACAGGCCAGTGGCTAGCAGAACCCCAGGCCTCATCCAGCATAGCTCTGTGCCTGTACCAAAGCATCCTCACTCAACAAGTGAGTGTCTGTCTAGGCATTTCCGCAGCACTGATCTCTGAGCGCGCTGCCCGGTGCCGGTGTGGCTGCTGCGTGTTCCCAACCGAAATGGCAGTTCAAGGATGTGTGGTGCAGAAGGAGTCCATCTGTCAGCGAGATAACTTAGGGACTCTCCCTTATGCTCACGGTTGGATGCAGGCTCCCACCCTTCTGCTCTCGCTGGTGCCTGTGATTTGCCTGGCAGCCCCTTTGGTTTTCAAGTGTAGACCAGTGATTTGGATATACACAGACCCTGAGGTTTGCGTGGCTGTTCTTGCAGTGCTACCATGTGCATTCAGTTTTTAGGTGTCTGTGCACAGGGAGCAGCTTTTCTTTGTTACCTCTGATGAAATTAAAGCTGGTGAAGAAACCTCTGAGCGTGACTCACTATCTCAGTCTCTGGGTCTTGAAGTCACTTCTTAGAAAACGAAATGGGGAGATACTGTTACATCCCTCTGATAATTGTCTGCAAGGAGGTGATGTGAGTAATGATCTAATTTTATCATCTTGTGGTTTGAAGAAGCATCAGGACTGGTTGCAGCTCTGTAATTAGTGCATGGCTGGCAAAGGGTACCTGACGCAGTCATTACCAGTTCTGAGGCAATATGGAAAACAGAGAATTTGAGGGGGAAACTCAGCTCAGTGTGTTTATTGATTCATCAGGCAAATGCTGGCGTGCTCTCGGGGCTGATTAGCAATCCGGTTACCTGTGATCTCACTGGGCTTCAGTGAAGCCAAAGGTGGTCATTAGCTCTTCTGAACCTCTTCCCCATCCGTTAGCCATGTGTGAAGTGCTGCTCCGAGTGGTTCCCTTCCCTGTACGAGCCTGTGGGTGCAGGGTGGCTGGGTCTGACTGGGACTCCACTTACTGTCTGGCGTTGGCGTTGCATCTGTGCACCTGCATGGGATGGAATTTGCCATAGATCTTTAAAGCATTGAAGAAATGACATGGAGGGCAGGGTTCCTGGCAGTGTATCCCTTAGGAGTGCTTTCATGTGATTGCTCCTGCTGCTTTGCAAATCCAAGGGGTGTGGGGATGAGGATTCCTATGGAGTTGGTAGTCCTTGCCCCGCTGAAGATCCTGTCTATTTTAACAGCAACAATTTTCTTGATTTAGCTACAGCAGTGTACAAAAAATGTACAGGAGGTTTGCTTTGGTGCCATTTGCTGGCAAGCAAGGACATGAGTCAGCTATAAATAAAAGATTTGTAGGAACACTCACCCTGGGGCAAATGTCTTGCCTGCAGTCCAATGCCTAGGGATGCTGAGCTGGGACAAGTGGAGACAGCAGAGTGAGGAGCAAAGACACTGGAACCTGTAAAACCAAAGTACAGGGCTGCCTGAAGAGTGGCCTTTCTAACATGTTCCGTCTCCTTCAGATCAATCCCAGGTCAAACAACCCTTCTTCTGGGCCAGTCAGATGAGAGGATTTGTTTCTAACCCCATTTTAGCATGTTTTGGGTTTTTTTTCTCATGTCATTCTGCAGTTTGTTGCTTTTGAGGAGCCACTGACTGATGTGGTGCTAAAACAAGGGCAACACCTTGAATGGCAAGAGTGCCAGGTAAAGGATCTCCTTTTGTTCCAGAGCTGGGCAGAAAGCAGCTCCACAAAGGGCCCTCTGGGTCTAGGAGAATAAAGTGCAAAACAAGTTATTGCTGTTTCAGGGTCACAGACCCAGTTCTAGACCTTGTCTAAGCATCTTCTGAGTCCTGTGCCTATCCAGAAAGCCTTTCCTGTTAATCCTGGGTCCCATCAGGCAGTTTTCACAGGTTCCCCAAGCATCTTTGCTTAATGTTTCATTAATATTTTCATGCTGGAAGGAACCACATGGAGGACAAAAAAACATGCACAGAGAAAATGACCTCTCAAACCTGCACCTTCTGCGTTCCTCAGCTGGGCCTCAGGGTTTAGGTGCAAATGAGAAGCACCAATGGTCTCACCACCCCCTCCAAGTAACATTAAGTATCAATAATGGAAGTGCTTACAGATACCTTGTACAATTCAACCCTTATCTTTTATTTATAGCTGACAAAGCTCAGAGAAGGAAAAAATATCATCATACTTTAAATAATAGAAGGTGGAGGTATTAAAACTACCCAGGCAGTTACAGTAGTTGCAGAAATGTCTCCCAGCAGACCTGAGTGTGCATACACTGACTGCATTTTTAATTTTTAAAACATATTTCTTTCAAAATTATTCAGCAATACAAGAAAGCCACTTTTATGGGGTGATAAATTACTGTAATAAAGTGTCTTTTGTCCAAGCATAAGGAAAGAAAGCCATTGCAGGCAGCAAAGACAGGCGTTAGCCCCCAGAGAGCCAAGACCCATAAGCAGAGGAGCATGTTGATTTGTCTCACATGATTTTAATTATTTTTAGAGCATCCTCTCTGGTTTTTAACTGCAATTTTGCTTTCAGTTAACATTTATCTGAGGGCTTGATTTCTCTGTGAGTTTTGAATGCAGCGTTAGACCTTTGCACTGGTTCTGGAGAACTCTGCTGCCCCTTCCCTGCAGCCCAAGCTAAATGACACTGTACCTGTCATTTACATGCAATTAGAAATACTTTGATAAGATTTATATTCCTTTGAAACTTTAAGAACTTCTTGCAAGTATTAACTGAACAAGGAATCATGAGTGATAATTAGGGGTCTGATCCAGCTCCCTTCAGGGCCGGTGTGTTTTCATCCCAGCTACATCCATCATTTTAGCAGGCTGGTGTGTGATTACACATGCAAATGGAGTCCCTTGGTTCTCAGTGGACTAAGCACCAGTGGACACGGGGCTTTTTCCTTGTCCCTCTAGACAGGAGTGTCACATTTTCACCTTTTGCTTCTCTATTAATCATCAGCGTTGTTGTTTTGTAAACCCAAGCAGATTATCTTTAACCCCAGTCCTATATATACCTATATCCCTGTTCTGCACGTAATTCTTGCCCCCAAAGCTATGGCGTTTGAACTTCAGAGAATAAAGTACATTTAATTGGACCTATTATTTTCTTGCAAAGGCAAAGCCTTTCAGATCAGGCTTCAGCCTCTCTGTGCCAATGAAAATACACGTGCCTAATTATTTCCATTTTTCAAAGAACCTCAAAGGCAGCTGATGAAAGGAACCTTTTGCAAAAGCTCACAGCAAACAGAGTGAAGTCACCTAATGTGCAGAGAGAGAAAGCAGTGATCTCCTCCTGCGTGCATGGGGCCAGTGACGCTTTGCAATGCCTTGAAAGAGGGTGTCTCGCTGTTGCTCTGGAAAAGAAGATTGTTGGGAAATGGTTGAATTCATGTTGCCAAAGAGTTTTTGGGAGGCTTAGAGCTTTTAGGGCATGAAGCCTTTTAGAACATGACAATCTCTTTCCCTGCTGCTGATGCCTGGACTCACAGGAGGCACAGCCCTTGGTCCAGATTATTCAGGCGTGCTTCTTCCTCAGTTTGAGAACAATCCTTATTCCTTGCAATTTTTACTCTAACATCTTTGGCTTCACTGACAATGTACTTTTCCTTCTCTAGGTGTCGTATACATATTGGGTAAGAATCTGCTGTTGCCCTGAAAAGTTAATGAGCAGTTCTGCTTACTATCAGCAGAGGGTCAGTCTGAGTGGTGGTACTGGAGAGTTCCTCTCTTCTCTCCCGTTGTTGCCCACTGCAGCCCAGCAACCCCAGAACACCCTCTCCAGGGAGCCTGAGAGGCTGTCAGCATCTGTTAGTCGCTTGCATGTGTGTGAGCTGAGACTCCTTTCTTTTCTGTTTGGGTGCCAGGTGCTGTTATTTGAAGGGTAACACAGGTTACCTCTGCTTAAGAGCAGTTGAAAAACATTCGCTATTATTTTTATCTTATTCTGCATTTAAAATACTCTCCTTCGGGCCTGGCAACACTACTTTGTATTCTTTGCTGTAGCTAACAGGTGATGCTTTCACTCAGACAAGTCACAAACCCCCTCCCTGTTTCCATGGGCTGGCGCCAGAACTGGATGCAGGCTCAGACACCCACACCAGTGCTGACGGACGGATGGGCAGAGAGAGGTTCTCCCCCCTTACGCAGTTGAGCCACGGCTTCATCGCCTTGATGGTCTGTAACAGCGCTGTCACTGATCAGTGAGCTGAGAAATGGGAGAGCAGTCTGACAAGGCACTGCAGAGCCTCGGAGGGAGCCACAGCAGCCTGCCAGGTCAGGGATCTCTGTACGTGCTGCCCACAACCACCTTTGCATCGGCGTCTGTCACTGGAAATCACCTCTCGCAAAGCGAGTGCTGTCCCCATAGTGTGCAGGGAGGAGAACTGCCCCTGCAGTTGTGGGAATCCTTTCCCTAGCCCTGACACCAGCCCTTCCTTTGGATGGGAGAGCCGGAGACCTTCCCCACATCTTCCAGTGATGACAGCATATTCCTGGCTAGGAGGTTGGGTAGGGAATCTGGTAGTCAAAGCTCTGGACTGCCTCCCAGCTCAGGAGGGAGAAAGGAGCAGGTGGAAGCCATGGCCCCTTCCATTTCCCCACACAAAACCGAGGAAAAACAGCATCCCATCCCACTCAGCTCTCCACATGCACCAGTATGCTCCACTGGGCTTCTGCTGGTGTTACCAGTAGCTGCTCTCTCTTTTTCTGTCAGGGGAAGATTGATACAGTCTGGCAGGTTTTGTCCTCCACCCTTCAAGGACAGTATTTATTACAACTTTATTTACCTCGGAGGACTTGTTTGGGCCTGGACAAAGAGATCTGTAACAAAAGAACACACTTGACTTGAAACAAAGACTGAACTCAGATTAAAAACTACTCTCGATTTTTGGGCAGCCTGAAATCATTTGTTCAACTTTTATTGGCTTTGTCTTGACTATCAGAGGACTTTTCTTCATCTGGACTTAAGCCCAGCTGGACTTAAGTGCATGCTTAAAGCTAAATACAAGTTAAATTACTGTGCTGAATCAGGGCTTTTCTTCTTCAGGAGTTATTTTGCTGTGAATGCATTTTTGGTACACATGAATATAAACTGGAGCTGTTATGCTAATAAAGTTGAAACTCCTGATTTTAATATTCTACATTTCTTTTCATTCTACATGGAGACGGTGATGACTTCTTTTGTATCTGAGATTTACATGCAGTCCCATATTTTAACAGTGACACATAATTTACATGTGATTAGATCAAAGTATTTACTTCCATGAGTTTTAAAACAACAAAAACTGATACTGAATATGCCTATTTTCCACACCTTTTAAGTGAATACAGAATAGAAATAGCAGGTTGAAGCAGCAGAAATTTCAAGAGATCTGAGTTTAAGAGAGAGGTTTCACTGCACTCTCCTCCTTTCAACTGCTGCTGTCATGACTGGGGAGTGAAAGTGGCAATGTTTTTAGAAATGTTTCATGAAATATTTTATAAGTGCAGTTTAAATTACTTTTTAAGTTGGGTAATCTGCCAAAGCTTTACATTGTTAACAGAGAAGGAGAAATTGCTTCAGAACTGACTGGTGTGCTCAAGAGATGGGAAAGCAGTTCCTGCCATGAATTCACTGTGCTTCACACAGAGATGTATTCCAGCATCTCTCAGCTGTGTCAAGAAGCATTCCTACCTGGCAAAAGATAAGCATGTTTTCTGAGCTGCATGGGGAACGTGAGCACCTCTGCATGGAAAAGAACCCAGACAACATGCCCACATGTCAGGGCTCTGCATTCCTCCCATGAAATCAGTAGAGAGGCAGGTGTCTGGGACATTCCATCCCATGTGAAATACAGCTGGAGAATTCCAGCCTTCTTGAACAGCTTCTTCTGACACTGTGCTTACAACGCTCTCTGCCTGTGGGCCCCTTGTCCTGATGGTTTGTATGAAGCCCTCTGGGTGTCTTGTGTTCAATTCTGACTTACCAAGTCCCACTGGAATCCCAGGTGGGTGCCCTGGCAGTGGCCCCACATAGTCCCTGTGCTGTACACATGCCCCACCTCATACTAGGTGCTAGGCTACAGGGTTCATTTATGGTGTGCTGGCCTTTCTGCTCCTTTTTGGTTAGGACCGAGCTCTGCAGAGCTAAGCCACCGCTGCCTGCTTCACAGGCTGTCACTGGGGCAGCACAGCCAGTGCCTTCACTGCAGGGCTCACGGCAGCTGGCACTTCAGGCGTTTGTAGTCACGTTGCTGGTCCCCAGGACTGCAGAGCATGGCTGAAGTCACAAGGTTTTAGTCTGTAGACCTTTGCTGATCAATAGGATTCGTCTGAGTAGTCTCAGGCACTTGCAGGAGAAACCCTTCCTTGTCTCAGGACAGCTCTGGGTGTGTGACCAACGCAGCACTCTGTGTATCAGGTACAGCGTGTGGTGCAGACCAGAGCTGTTCCAGGCTGGGCTGTAATTGACTTTGAACACTGAGCGAGACCTAATTTGTCTGTCTCACAATTCCTCTCGTAACACAAAGGAGTCATCTCTCTCCACTCTCTGCCCAGGCACAAGGAGCAGATAATTAACTCTCTGGGGTAGGGATGAGGCTCTGGGGAGGTTCCAGAGGCAGAGTCCTGTCCTTGGAGAAGCAGGAACAGCTGCGCTGGCCCTCCTGGTTGGGGAATTTTTTTTTTTTTCAGCTTACCCAGATAATAAGATCCTTTTTCCTCTTAACCTCTTACCTAGAGTGCAATTAGGGGTAAACAGAACCGGCTGCTCTGTAAAGAAAGATGTATCCTTAACCTGGCAAGAACAACTTCTTAATTATTAAGCCCACAGTGGGTAGAGTGCTCTGTCTGAGCCAGGTGAGCAGGAGGGACTGCAAGGCTTACCTGACTCCGTGCATTGATGAGACTCCATCTGCTGACCAGGCTCGGTGAAGCAATCAGCTCACTGAGGTTAGTCCTGGCCAGAGTACAGTGCCCACTTCTCCCTCCAGACCTGCTCCCAGAGGCTGTCCCTGGTGTCCATACTGGTCCCAGCATCCTGCTGTACCACCAGTGTGTGTGTCTCTGGTGTTCTCAGGGAGCAGACACAGTTAAATGGATCACAGGACACTTTCCACCTCTGTTATCTGATTTCCCCTGAATGCTTTGTTCAGTCTCTGCTGCAGGGTTGTTTGGTGACACCTGTGCTCAGTGAACCATTGTCTAAGAGCCGAGCACATCCAGGTAACCATTTAACCTGTTAGAGCAATGGTAAGAGTTTAACTGGGAAGCTCCCGGCCTTGAGCTGCTTCTGTCTCTGTGGGAGTTAGTTTGGGTGCACAAAGTACAACTGGTGCTGCAGGGTCAGGTGGACTTTCCAGCAACATCTTCCCAGTGCTGTGGTCCTGGGGTGTTTCTGTGCAGGACTTTTTTGAGTTTTCTTTTTCCCCACAGGCAAATAGCAGACAAGATAAGCTGCTAGTGCAGCAGATGACTTACATAAATGTTAATGAGCATTTAATGTGTACATCATTTTCCTGCAAAAGGTGATCAAAGGTGGAGGGTTTTGACAGGTCTCATTCCAGGTAGCAAAGTCAGCCCATCTCAGCCCAGGGGCCAGAGCTCAGCGCTGGGTATTGTGGCTCCATGTGCAGCTTGCATCCTGGCTCTATTTATTTCTTTCAGTTCCCTTTTTAATCTCTGCTGCCTTTCAAGTAAGCAGGATTTCTTTTTTCCCCATGAAAGAATTATTACTCTCTCAGGCTCATTTTTACAGCGTGTGGCTGGTAGAGCAGCATCAGCCAGTTCCCACCTCACGCTGCACCACCCACCTGCCTGGAAGCCGTGAGGACAAGCAGCATGTGGGCAGACCTGGAGACACGCCGGACTCGCTCATGTAATCCTCTCCCTCCTGAGGGAAGCTGGGTGGCTGAAATGAAGCCCTTTGTGGTCAGACAGAGCACAGGGAGGATGTGGGGCACATCCCTGATTTTTGTGAGGGAGTGGAGGTGTCTTCAGCACAGCATCCAGCTATTCCCACTGACAGTCACTGGTTTGTTGTGGTAGTGTCAGCAAGGCCAAGGACTTGTGAGGCTTTACATGCTGAGCTCCTCCAGCTCTCCTGGCATCTTGCAGGGCAAGGTTAATGCCTAACTTGGCTTCTCTAAACTCTCCCCATGCCCTGTCCGCTCTGCCCAAGTCCTCATGTTGCTGGGCTGCAAACCTGCTTGAGACATGCTGTCTGGTTACCAATTTTACACCTGCCTTGTCTGGGTGTCTTCATTATTCATCAGTATAGCTGAAACTTCCCCACACTCACCCTGTGGTGAGTGCCAGAGCTTGTGGGCTTAGTTTGATGGTGTTTCAGTTTAGGGCTACAACCTCCATACTGAACTACTCCAGTGTAGTTTGAACCGATATCTGCAAAGGCTTTACAGCTCCTTCGTTACGTGAAAGTCGAGCTCTTCATCCTGAATAGCAGCATCCTGGTGCCTGGAAGGAGAGGGGACTTCTGTGGCACTCTGGGGGGAGCGCCCGAGCCCAGCCTGTCCTCTCTGGACCTGGCAGAGTCTGGGCAGGAGGCCTGGAGTCACCCCGGCTGGTGCAGATGATTAAAGGGACGCAAATGATTTAAACATCCCATTTCCCATTTCAAGACGTCCATGACCCTGTAAGGCAAGATCTGGGAGATTAATTATTGCAAATACTGTTGTCAGCAAATTATGCCTCTTTCTCTGTTGTCCCTGATCAGATCACGATAATTACATTTACGCTTTGAAATGACTGAGGTAGTAATGAGGAGCTCTTGGTCTGCAGTTTGTTTGTGACAGGAAACTGCCAGCCTGTACAATTGAAGTTTGCGTTGCTCTGGCTTGACATGCAGAGCACGTGACAGCATTTCACTTCCCAAACTGGGTAAGCATAACTCCTGGCATCAGGTGCAAAAGCTGCTTTATGAGCCCCTAACTCCCCTTATGGAACAGCCTTTTAGGATGTTTTAGGATTTGCTGGTTTGTGATCATTCCTACCAGTAACTGGCATTCCTGGGATGTTCACGGCAGGCTAATGTCAGAGGACCATTTTATCCCACAAATAACAGTCTCTGCGTTGTTTAAAAACCTTCTTCTATAATGAGAAAGAAAGAAAAAAAAATAGTAGTACAAAATCTGAGGCTTTAGGCCTTTTTCTTAAAAAAATACTAGGACCATTTCCACTAAAAACATTCCCTAAGAAAATGAATATTTTAGTTCCAGGCTTCTGATAAGCACATTTTGCACAGACAATACTTCTCATTTCCTGCTTGCTTTATGAGCAGTCCTGTGCCTGAGTCATTCCCATCCACAGCACCTGGCCACCCGCTCTGGTAAGGAAACAGGCCAGTGGATATGGGAGTGACCAGTTCTTCTCTCAAGAGGGCATGGGATGTCTTGCTCTTTCCCGTGGCTGCATTTCCACTCTGTTTATTGAAACACAAGTCCACAAACAGCACCACTCTCCTGGAGGCTGAGAGGGGACTGTGGAGCAACTTCATTGCTCCTCCTCAGGTGGCTGAGCAGATCCCTTCCAGCTGGAGCAGGAGGGAGGATCCAGGGGTACATGTGAGCCTGGGCACTTCAGTCATCTCTGTTGTTGGGTCTGAGGTCGCATTCTGGCCAGAGAACAGGAATGTATGGCTAAAAAGAAGGAAGCTGTATCTGATGACAGACTAGGCCTGGGAAGAGATGGCAATACTTTATTGTTCTGCTCTGGCTTAGCTCTTTCCATGTTCCCTGGGTACGTGTCACCTACCAGTGACATGACACAGGTTCCAACACAGCTTCTCTGGAGTGCTGTCTGCTCGCTTAGATCTGCTGTGGAAGGAAGCTGCCCTGGGGAGCGGGAGCAGACCCAGATGCAGCACTGCTCGGCAGCTGGTCAGGTGAGGCAGCTCTGAGGGGAGCTGCGTGGCCAGGCTGGGAGTGTGGCAGGGAACAGCACGGTGGCAGTGCCTCCTGGCAGTCAGCAGAGGTGGAGGACTGCCCTGCGGGCTCTGCAGCCTTGCCCGGAGCAGTAGACGCTGCTGCAACACGGTTCTCTGGCTCCACAGCACACCAGACCCCAAGATTGAGATCCAGGGCAAACTCTTCAACTCTCCCCTCTCACTAGGTCTGCAGGGACCAGCCCTGACCCTCTTCCCTCTTTGCTCAGCAGGTTGCTGACTCTTGAGGACACTGACATCCCCTGTTAATACCACGGGGTGAGTGATGTCCATGGCTGGCCCGATGGGACTGGATTTCCTGCCTGGCCCACTCAGCAGCAGATCCTCCCTGGCCAGAGTAGCTGTGGGGTTGCTCACAAGGGCAGTCGGGGAGGGCTGGCCCCTGCCTGGGAAGGGGACAGCCGCTGGAAAGCAGAGTTGGGGAGGCAGTTGCATTTGGTGTGCCAGGTCCTCGCAGCCTCCAGGAGATGTTGGCACAAACTGCGGTTGCCCTGCAGTTTTATGTCCGAGTCTGGAGAGGTCAGAGCTCTTCCCTGAAGCAAAGCAGAGGGTGTTTGGTGAGGAGACAGCCCTCACGTTCTCCTGCCTCCTGCAGTAATCCCCTCTGCTCCCCATGTAAACTGGGGCAGAGACGCACCCTCCTACCCGCCTTGTTTTGGGAGGCAGCAGATTGGTTTGCCTCCTGGTGCTTCCTAAAGGAGTTCTGATGTGGCAGGCTGCCTCTTGCAAATGAGCTGAGCTGCAGCTGGGCAACTAAAATAGGTCCCAGTTTCCACCGACAGACCAGATCTGGCTTGCAGGTGGCCTGCGCCGCGTGCCAGCATGCTGGAAACCGCTACCGGGAGCAGGGTGGCAGCCGGAGCTCACTGGACGAGTAGCAGCGGCTCCATTATCTGGCACATCGGAGCCAACTCTTCGCCTCTCAGCTCCCAAGCACTGTGACATATGCTGTCTTAATGCCTCCGGCAAATTGGAATCAGCTTGGCTTTTTCAAAAGCCCTTTCATACAAAGGGCTGACATTTTCTGTGCTTTATTCTGGAGCTGGTTTGGGTTGTTAAAAATTATACCCAGTGGGTAGGAGCTGCCATACCTCCAATTGCCTGTGAGGCTACTCTGGATTTTGTCAGCCAGGGTTCTTAGGTTTTCTTTATTTTGGTGTAAGGAGAGGGGACCCTTGTTTTGAAACTGTAACAAGACTTTCCAATAGATCTGGAAATGTGCTAGTGGTAAATACCTATCTGAAGAACAAGCCGCCCCCCGGCACCTCAGGGACAAGGCCTCCAGCTGTTCAGTTATTCAGCCTGGATCCTGGGC
Organism: Zapornia atra; assembly: GCA_013400835.1. Classification (NCBI taxonomy): domain Eukaryota; kingdom Metazoa; phylum Chordata; class Aves; order Gruiformes; family Rallidae; genus Zapornia; species Zapornia atra. The sequence goes on along the minus strand of VZTU01007872.1, from coordinate 257,673 downwards.
TCCAGCTGTAATTTCTGTTCTGCTGGCTTAATTCTACACCATTTTTACACTGGCTTTTGAAAAATGCATGTTTATTCTCTCTCTGCCTTCCCCCATTAGCTGTAAATGCCTTTCAGAGGGTCACACTCTAAAGTGCACTTGTCTTAACAAAGCTGTTCCCAGTGCTGCATCAGGACACCTGTCTGCAGCGAGGAAGGTGGGAGTCATTCAGGGAGGATCTGTCCAAGTCCACTCATGGTGCTCAGTAAAATGGAGCAAACAGCAGGAAGAGCAAATCTCTGTGTCCCATCTGAATGTCAGCATGCACATAGGCACAGACCCATGTGCAACAGCATCAAGTGCACTGCAGGACTTCCTGCTCATCTTCCAAGGCACACTGGTAACACTGGCCTGCCTCCTCCTTGGATCTTCACCTGATAATGGGTTACCTCACTTACTCATGGAGCAGCTCTTCTCCATTTACATTGCAGCAAGGCTGGTGTGGTCCTTTTCACAGCAGGGGCAGAGAAATCAAGCAAGGTTGTGGAAAGAGATGTGGGAGAAAAGCATGAGCTGAACCCTCTGGCGAGTCAGGCTGGGTGTCCACAGGGTTTCAAAGGGACACAGCATTGGATTAATGGTAAAAATAGAGTGGAGTTACGAGACACCACATTGGCCTGGGAGGTGGGGTGTGCTCAGGCTTCTGAATCATTTCTCACAGGAAATGGCATTGTTTCAGCCCTGTGCCTCCCGGCTGGCCAGAGCACGAGGTCAGAGCTGTGACTAATCTCTACAGCTCATTTTGCTTCTGTGCCTGTTCCAGGAACAAGGTGGTGTGTCGAAGCACGACTTTCACTTCTGTTCTACAATAACTATTTCAGTCTCTCTGGTTCCATATATTGATCACAGATATTCCAGACAGCAGCTCTGCACTTTTGGGGTGAGCGGTGAGATCAGACCCAGACTTGTTGCTGGTGCCTACACTGGAAAGTGTCTCTGTGGTGATGGTCGGAGTGCCTGTGTGGCTGCCATACAGGTCAGGCTTGGGACGATGCTGACTCTGGTGACTTTGAAAATTACTTGTCCTGATCACTTATGCCAGGGAATGGTCCCAGAAGTCAGCCAAGTGCTCTGCTGCCTCACAGGGATGAGTCAAAGGGAATCTGGACTGCTCTAGCTGGTGCGTGTATTGTGGGGGACAACATAGAGCAACCTGGGGCTGGGCTATGGGGACCATCTCTCATCTCGGGTGTCCTCCAGCACGCAGCCTGGACACCTACAGCCTCCACTGAAAATGCAGCAGTGTCCATTTCCAGGACGTAATATGAGCTGGGGAGCCTGCTTAGGCAGGGGGGTTGGACCCGATGATCTCTCGAGGTCCCTTCCAACCCCTACGATTCTGTGATTCTGTGACCTGGGCCAGGGAAACTGTCCCACAGGCTCCTCAAACTCCCTTCCTATAGGATGAGATGTGGAAAATCTCTTTCCCCTGCTACCTTCACCACTGAGCTCCACTAATTGTGGCTCTCTGCCACCGGGTGTCCTCCCAGTGTCCCTCTGTCTTGCTTGCAGGGAAGCATTCTGTCCCTGAGGGAAGGCAGCTCCTGTCATTAAGGGACTGCATGCTTGGTTTTCTATTTGGCTAATTCTTGCATTAGCTCAATCCCATGGGCTATGCAGAGGACCTGAAGCTAAAAAGGGCTGATTTGTCTTGTTCCCGAATTGTCTAATGGCTGTTGCCCATTTATACCATGCTCTGGAGCTTTAGTGAGTCTGCTCCAGTCCATTAGATCACCCCACTGAAGTGGAGAAAATGAAACACGTCCTTCCTTTGGCAGTGACTCTGTAAACAGTAAGGAAGAAGGAGAATTAAACCCTCCCAGTAAAGAGATTGCTCTAACAATTATTTACTTTGAGCAGGCATATCTATATTAATTTGCGTTGGGTTGGCTTGATTTTCTTGATGAAGATTACAGTAGACGAGTTTTAGAGGAAAGTGAATTGCTTAATTGCCATTCAATACTGGGGGTACATCTTGCCTTTCTGCATTGGTAGAGCTTTTTAATAGAAATACTTAGTTTGGGATGAATGAAATGTGAATGGAAATGTGTATCTGTCTGTGGGTAAGCAAGTGAGCAGTAGCTTATATTTGAGCACATTGCTAAGTGAGTTAGTGAGGAGGGTTGAGGGGAGTGCTGCTCAGCTGGCCTACTCCTCACTTCCACAGACCTGTATGAGTATGGTTTCAAGGCTTTCGTTGCAATTCCCTGATGAAAAGTAGGGAAGAAATAATCACAGCACTGTGGAAGTGGCACCTGAAACACTCTGGAGGATTGTGGCAGTTCAGCCTCATGTTTAAAGACAGCAATTGTTATATTTCCTCTTTTGACTTATCCTGTGGAAAACCTTAAGTGAAAGATTGTCCTGCGATTGATTGTGTCAGTGTGATTCTGCCATTACCCTCCCAGATTTCTGTGGTCTTACTTTCTCCTTTTCATCGCTCAGCTGCTGAACGTGCAAATCAATAACTTGTTATTAATTCCTTTGGGAAATTTAATAGCTATTAATGGGATTGGACTAGATGTTTACATGGTTTCATTTTCACATTCAAATAAGAACAGCAGAGTGAAGTTACAGTTCAACAGTAGCTTCACCTTACGCTTCAGTTTCAGACTGTCCTTCAAACTGTGGTTTTCACTGGTGAGAAGTTGCACAGGGGAGGTGAAGCAGAAGGCTCAGCTGGCCTCACAGCCCTGCACAGATACAGACACATGGAAGGGCCAGCAGCCAGGCTGCATCCCAGGTTTCCAGGCTTTGATACTGTGATACACAGCAAAGCAAAGAGCATGTGCAGAGAGGCAGCCATGAGTCGGTCCTGGCTGCTGGAGCTCTGGGCTCCGTGGCTCTGCAATCCGAGATGAGGCAGAGAGAACTTTTTCCATTCCAGAGTTGGAGCCCAGCTGCCCTCCTGGTTATTGCAGGTGTCACTCAGCCATGACTGGCACTGCCTCTGGGGAGCTTCTGACTGGACAGAAAAATAGGCAGTCTTGGTAATCGCCTGACGTCTCTCATCTAGCTCTGCAGACCAGAAAGGGAAAGTTTTGTTAAAAACTTTAACTTTCCATTTCCAAATGGAAAGCGCTACCTTGAACCTGAGGAATTTTCCCCATCAGTGTCTAGGGAAACAGCTCCTCTCCCCTGGCTTGCTGGGTAGGGTGAGGATCCTGCAGAGCTTTCTTGTTTGGGACCACATGGGAGTTCTTGCAGCTGGAATTGGTAGCACTGAGCAGAGCAGAGCTGTGTTGGAGCTGGGGTCCCACTGTCCCGAGGCCCTGGGGCTCACCAGGGAGCTGTCAGCATGAGTCTCGCTCTGCACAAGCTCTGTGACTGAGCCTCCCTTGGTCCAGCTCCCACCCTAGTAGATCAACTTTGAAAAAATGCCTAAACAGATGCTTCAAAGCTTGATAACAAGGTGATAGGTGTCTTAGAAACACCCCAAACTGAAGTTCATTTTGCCCTGTAAACTAGGATAGACCAAGATAACTTCAGCATTTAATTGTGTCATCTTCAGTTTAATACACAAATTGCTTAATGTGGAGTTGTGACCGCAGGCACACATTGCTGTTTCCTGTCCTGGTCTCAGCAATATTGAATTTCCCCAGCCCGACCAGGACTCAGCTCCTCATGCCAATCACAGAGACTGGTCATTAAAAACGGGAGAGAAGAAAAAAAGGGAGCTCTTCCTGTAAGCCCTGTGCTCCAGCTGACGGGGAAGGCAGGAAGGAGGAGATGGGCTTTGCTTCTAATCAGCCAGAGACATTGCTCGCTGCAGAGACAACCCTGCTCTGCTTGAGACAGGCCTGAGCCACATCCCGACTCCAAGTGACCTTGTTTAAACTGTACCTGGACCTGGCTTACTGGTCTGGGCTGTCTCTGCTGTAAACAGGTCCTTGCTCAGGAGCTCTCCTGACATATTGCTGACATACCCTCCTTATCTCCCCTCAGTTCTCCCACTCCCTGGCGTGGCTGCGCAAGAGATGCTTTCATCTCCTATCAAAGATAGGGACTGTGCTGTTAAAGGCATCGCTGCTGGTGAAGAGAAGAAAAGAGCTCACATCGTGTTACAGGTGAGAAGCCAGGGAGAAACCATGCTCTCACCTGGAAAGTAGGTCTCAGCCCTGGCCTGAACCGAACAGCCCTCACAGCCAGTGGACATGAGGCTGTGTAGACACATACTGTGTGTAGACACATACTGTTTGCTCTTTGCTCTTTTATCTTCTCGTTTGCTGAAAGGCAGAATGTGAACCGGAGAGTGAGAATGTAATAGAGGAGAGCGGTGTGAGGGCTAGAGCAGGAGAGTGCAGGGCCTGACCGGAGGCTCTCCTGCCCCAGGCACGGGGACCTTGGCTCCTGAAGGCACAGAAAGCCCAGGGATGTGGATGTGTACCAGAGGATGGGGGGCACCAGACCCACCCCAGAGATGATGAGAGGTGTTTGATTTGGAATTGAAGGAAAGCTTTCTGTGCCATGTGGTTGGCCAGGGCGATGGTGGCGGGCTGACGCCAGGCTCTCAGGGTGTGCTGCGAAAGGGGCACGGTGCGCGGGGCTGTGCTCCCGAGTGCCTACAGCGGGATACCGCGGGATACAGCAGCAGTGGAAACACTCAGCCTGGGGCCCCTACAGCAGGTTGCGGGAGCACAGCAGGCACTGCTCCAATTTGACAAGCACAGTGAGTGATTAATGAGCCAGGGAAGACAGGGTGACACATGCAAATACTAGAGATCTACAGAGGAAATTCTGAGGATCAAGTCCACCTTTGTAAACAGAAATATCTCTATTATTGGGGAAGACAAGAAGGGAGCAGAGAAGCTCTGTGACTTCCCCAGACAGTCTCTAATGATACTTTCTGCAGTTTGCATCAATCCAGATTAAGCTTTGGGCTGACACAGACGGATCTTAACTAGGCTCTTGTCCAATGGAGTTGCATGTTCCCCTGTCCCCCGCTCTCTCTGTTGCTGAGCTAGGCTCCACGCCTGACACAGGGTATCTGCACATCCCTTTGAGCAGCTAACCCCGCTCCCCTGATTGCTCTGCCAAATGAGGCTCTCGTTTCACTGCGATGAGGACTGCTGCATTGATGAGGACAGTCCATGTGCAGGAGGAAGTGGGTTTGGTCTGACTTTACTTGTTCCAGGCAGAAATTGGAGCAGCTCAGAGAAGTGCTGAAGGAGGCATTCTTAGTCTGCCAGGGTGCCCCTGCCAGCAGAAGGCCACTTACACTGCCGGTCCCTGAGAACAACTGGGCTGGGCCTTGAGCAAAGCTTGGTTGGGAAGCAATGTCAAACAGAGTTGTGGTCAATCGGAAATGCCATTGTGGTGGCCTGGGATGGTGATGTGCTGATCTGGGGCAGGATGAGCAGCGCAGAGCACTGCTCCTTCCACCCCTGTGCTGAGAGCTGGGAATATGGCTCCCAGCCTTTCCTACCCCTGAACAAGGCAGCTCAGGTTCTGTGGGGGCAGCACACACCACAGACCAGCCCTGTTACCACAAAGCTGTGCAAGTGAAAGTCTGCAACGGTGCTCTGGAGGCACCACTAACAGCTGCTTCCCCCCAGTTCACACAGCACTGTGTTCTCTTTTAGAAAGAGATTTCCTTGTGGCCTCTAAAGAGGAGATCAGCAATTACTTCTCTGCTCTCCATCTAGGGAGGAAAGACTTGACCTTCTGGCACATGGTTAGATACTGAAAACAGTTTGCTGCCAAAACAAACTTCTGAAAATTTCCCATGTGGCACAAGAGAAGTTTTAGGATGAGATTTTCTGGGCTGTCTCGGAGCCCATTTTCTTCAGATAGCAACTGCAGGTTTGAAAATCTGTACTCTGATGTGAGGTTAAATAATGTGGAAGCTCCTTGAGCCCTGCTGCAGTTTTACTGGCACTCATCCACAGATAGTTGTGGATTTATTTACATCAACTTGAGTCTTCATCCTGTACCTGCTGCTTATGCAAGTGATCCCAGGAGTCTGGGGTGCCCTTTCCACCAGGGTACAGTACAAAAGCAGGACCTTAGCACAGGCTGGTAAACATGGAGTCATTATTCTGGGGAAAGTGGGGACATAGGAAGCGTGATTGAACATGTCATGTGTCAGTCAGGGATGCCCATATCTTTACCAGATAAGGGAGCAAAGTAATTGACTTTTCTAGGCTTGTGTTACCTGGAAGCTCTCTCCCAGCTGGTGTGAGTCTACAGCAACACAAAAGTGGTTGGTAATTGCAATCTGCATGATGCACATGCTGCTAAGGTGAAGCCTTCTACTCCTTGAGAAGGCGTGAGCTTGGAAGGGTTCTGGGCTTGATTGTCATTCTAGACAAGTGTATCCTGACATCCTTTCCTTTTTACTATAAATCAGAAGCAAAATGAATAAATTAGTTATTGAAGTTCCTTGTGGGCTTCATTGATGCAATTGCAGGTGGAAAAGACAGGTAACATAACCAGAGGGAATTGGTGTCAAGGCTGCTCCTTACAGACCCAGATTATGTCACCAATCAGCTGGTGAAATAAAGAGATTTCCCACGTATATTTAGTAAATCAACATGACAATGTCACATACAATCGGAGTTAATTAGGCAAACCTTCTTGCTGTGTATAGCATACCTCATGCCTTAAAGGTGGAGAGGCTTCCCTCATCGCTGAGCTTTGCAAGTGTCAGGGGGAGCTGGTTGGTTGCAATTCTGCCTTGAAAGGCCCCTACAGCATCCTCCTCCCTGGGCTGCTGCTCAGAGCGGAGCTGGGCAGCTCTGGGCTCTGCACTTTCACGCCACCAACCCCAAGAAAGCTGAGGCCTGGCCTGTAGCTCAGGGTGCAAGGAGACACTGCTGGGGTTTGACAGCCCAGGAATCTGGGGAGACAGGAATCATTTATGGAGGCCTCGTGTCTCCCGTTTCACCTCTGAGCCCTCCAAGCTTCCTGAGCTCCCTGTGAACGTGACCTGCCGTATTGCCAAAAGTCACTTGTCCCCCAACAGCACCCACTGTGGGATGCTGCTCCTGACATACATGTGAGACTTGCCTCTCAGGTCAGAGAGGGACAGAAGGGACAACAACCCCTGCCCCTACTCGAGCTGCACACAGCTTCCTGGCGTGTCTAGGGCACAAGGCGTTTGATCTCTGAAGGCCTCTTCCTTGCCTCTGCCCCAGGGAGGAGAGGGCAAGTGTAGGGCAATGGAGTGACTTGTGCAAGGTCAACCCATGTCAGAGCCAGGAGCCTGCCACCATTTCCTCGCTCTGACCGTGGGACTCCCATCTGGTTTAATTCAGCTGTCAGCCCCAGAGCAGAGAGTGGCAGTAACAAAAGGCTTTTTCAGACATAATCCCACTAAACGGAGACAATCCTGTTATGTTTCCAGGCGACAGGAATTGAGACTTTAGTGCCAGAGTATGAGGACTCTGCCCTAAGGGCTTTGTCTCAGGACTTAATGTCAGGTGATCTCAGGGCCAGCCTGGTCTTTGTGCCCTAAAGCAGCACAGATTAAACCCTAAACATGTATTTTTTAACTGAGCAAAACCCAAGAGGTGTGATACACAATCTGGGATGGGGAGTAAGAGGGATTAGTCTGGTCAAGACAATAGCAGCCGTGAGTCTCCAAGGGGCATGGCCTGACATGCCAGCTGAGGGCTGGGTTGCCCTCCCCATGCCAGCTCCACCAGCCTGCCAAAGTTCAAATGTCTGACAAGTGTCACACTGCAGCTCCTGTATTCCCAGCCCATGTGTCCCTGATCCCCAGCAGAGGCCAGTTAATACCCAATTAACAGGACTCTTTCTAATGAACTGAGCCTTCACCACCAGCTACTCCATCCTTTAATCTCTCCCAGCCAGAGTGGAAGGGCTTGGCAGGTGTCACTTCAGGCTGGGGTGACAGGGCAGATCTAGCCTGCCAAAGCACTCTGCAGGCCTGACAGCCCCGCACCGAGCCCCTCCCCGGAACACCATTTACCCTGGGGCAAACAGCACCCGCAGCCCTATCTCCATGTTCGCCCCTACAATCTCATCTCCCTGCCACCCCACACACAGCACTTCCCTGCCCCGGGGGGTCCCTGAAATGACAGTCTTGGCCAGTCACACTCTCTCAAAGCTGTTCTTCTGCTCCTGCCTGCCAAAGCCCCTTTCCTCGCCATGCTCGGTGTGAAGGGCTCGGTGCCACCACACAAGCCCTGGCACCCTGTCCCCTCTGTGGCACTTGTTCCCCAAACAGAGGAGCAGAGTAAGGCCCAGTGCAAGGAAATATGGACCTCACTTCAGCCCAGAGACCTCATCCAGCAGATCAGGCCCGGGTGTCTTTGGCTGTTATTTCTCAGAACACAGGGGAGACACACACCCCTGTGCCATGGGGCCCCTCAGCACCCCAGAGCACTGGACTGTGCTGTAGGGAGTGCCAGAGGTAAGCGGTTCAGGAGTTAACTTGGCTTTGGGAGCAGCAGGCTGAAGCTGTTTCTGCTCTAGGGGAGCGGCTGCCTTGCTTTACAGGGACTGTTGTGCAAACTAGACTTTCCCCTCTGTGCTGATCTCAAAAGTAGAAATCTGAGATCCTGTTACAGGCTAGGAAATCCCCCTGCATATCCTAGCGCCTTACCCCAGCCCTGTCTCCACTCGCTGTGTGCACGCAGCACGCATCCCGTGGCCTCGGGCACAGCAAAGTGTGGGTGCTGTGGAATTTGGGTTTTGGGCCAAATGGGGCCCTAGGGAAAGAAAGCACACAAGAACAGTAATTCCTAGTGGCTCAAGACATCCCACCCTTCTCCTGTGCCTCTCTGGCTGCAGGTAGCAGCAGCAGAAGCCAGGGGTGTGCTGGAGCCAGTCCTAACCTGAGCGCTTGGCTTTCCCGGAGCAGCTCTTGAGTTTCTGAGTTCAGAAAGCAACAGGCAGGCTGAGCCCTGCACAGGAGCTGGCTTCATCGTGAGGACAAAATAAGGATCCTCTGAGAAAACACTTGGGCTACATCCAGGCTTCCAGGCAGAGGGGGACCCACTCTCAACCTTCTCTGTGTCATGCTGGGGAGGGTAGGAGGATGGCTTAGAACCACCCAGAGTAAGTCCTACCTTGAGTTGTTTATCAGAAGAGCTGAGGGGCCAGAGTAGGCTCCATTGTGAAACAAGCTTCCCACCTCTCCGTGGCATGGCAGGACACGGCAGGTGGGAGGGGATCTCCTCTGGGGCTCTAGGGGTGGCAGTGATATCTGTGCCGTGGGCATTTTCCTCCTCAAACTGTTCTGCAGAATTAGAGAGCAAATTCAGGTGTCTTTGCCCCACACAGTTGGAATTGGGATTTGACAGCCCTGTAGACATGAAAATATTTACAGTTGTACTGGTGCTCCCAAGGAGGCGGCTGCTCACCCCCGCAGCGATGGTACAGCTGTTGCTGACTTCCCCCTCATCGCTCCAGCTGTTTAACTGGTGTTTCTGGGGATGCCAGGAGCTGCCAAGTCTGGATACGGGGTGAGGACCGAGTCTCTGGCAGATAATCACGCAGTATCACTGTGTTATCGTATTTCTTTCATCTGCAGAGCTCGGCATGCTCCAACTGCACCAACGAACACTAACACCATCCCAGGAAGGGATGTGATAGCATTAACCAGCTTACAACCAGGGAAAGGAAGACTCTGTGAGAAGGAATGCATTTAGGCACTGGCTCCTGTGTCTGTCAGGTGCCTGCGAGAAGCTGGGCCAAAAAGGATTTGCTTAAAGCCCCAGAGCAAATTGCTGGAGCAGATCTAGGACTCTGCCCCAGCCGCAAAACGGCTCAATCCCCCCAGGATGGGAGAGGAGACAGTGGGAGAAGAACATTGCCTCCTAAATCACAGGGTATCTCCAGATTTTGTGGGAATCTGTAAGGATCAAACCTTTGAAGTTCTTCACTGTAAGTACTGGGACAGCCCCAGAAGCTGGGACACCAGCCGCTCACATTCCTGGGACTGTGACAGTCTCTGTCCTGGTCCGAATTTCTGTTGGTGTCCATTGCCTTGATGCAGCTGCCAGGCAGCTCCCATTGTGCAACTCGGCTCTTCTCCCAGCCCAGAGGAGAAAGGTTTGACCTCCTCAGCCATTGCTTTCTAAAGGCCACTGGCCTAAACCAGAGGAAGCAGATTGGATCCTGAGGGATCACCGAAGAGCAGTAGACAGGGCCCTGTGGGATCTGTGCAGACATATTGCCGGAGCAGCTTGTGCAGCTACCAGTGTATCACAGAAGGACGGAGTGTGAACCTTCCCCACAGACCCCATTAGCCTGAGCTGGAAACTGCCAACATAAGGCTGGGCCCTGCAGCCCTGGAGAGACGCTCGAGCTGCTTCGGCACATCTTGTCCGAGCTTCCCAGCACAAGCGGAGTCACTGAGCAGACAACTGTACTTGTGCTGCTCTTGGGCACAGAGCCGCCACTTGCCTGTTGCTTCCAAGCAAAGCCTCCTCCCCTGGCTGACGGGGAAGCACGGCCGAGGGTGTCTGTCCTTCTGCCTCTGGTGGAGTGGGGCTTCTCTCTGCCTTAATTTTCTCCCAGATGAATTTTCTCCTGTGCTTCTAATTAAGCTTCCCCTTTGGTTAGGAGTCTGGACAGTCTGAGCATTTGTAAATTACCCCATCCACCAGACAGGCTTTGTCCAGCTCCCAGACCTCTAATTATTCTATTCAGCCCCCAGAGAGGAGAGATCTTGCTGGAGACAGACCCAGCAAAGAATATCAGGTGCGATAGGCCCTGCTTGGACAGGAGCCCTGGAAACATGGCTGCTGCTGCCCAGCACAAAGAGCTCTTGATACACAGCCTGAACCTGTACCAAGCAGAGCTCTGTGTTTGCACACCAAAAAAACCTCTTCCCTGCTTGCTGGGCTGTGGTCAGTGTCCCCCCCGCTGTGTGTCCCTGGCCCGTGCCCGCCCATGGCAAGTGCCGGCACTCAGGCAGGTCTTCCTGGGCTCCGAGCCGAGTCTCTTCCTCTTTGACACAGGCACTGCTGCGATGCTCTGGTGCCAGGGAAAAGGGGGTGACTGTCCCTGCGTGAGGAGGTGACCAGCAGCTGGAAGCACCAGCAGAGATGACTCCTGTTTGCCATGTGGATGGCTCCCCAGCAGCAGTCCTTCAAGGAGCTCTTTGGGTGGGCAGCACAGCACCTTGAATGCTGTGCAGCAGGCTGCTTCAGGCAAGTTTAGGCACATTTATTTAACGTGGTGTATGAGATTCAGCTAGTAATTTGAAAGAGACACGTCAGGAGTCGCTTTCAATCTCTGCAACTCCTTCCCTTTGGTCCGCATGAGGATGTGGATTTGTTTACAGGAAGCATTTGGAGAATGTGGCCAGTCTGGGCTTTCTGTTATAAACAGACACGGAGGCAAAAGAGCTGCTCTGGAACGCTGGGCTGTGCAGGACAAGGAGGAAAACACCAACCTGCCCGGCTGGGCTTGGCTGGGGCGGCATAGGGACGGCCTGGCTCTCGGGAAGGGAGGCAGAGGCAGCCCTGCCTGTGCTCCCTGCCTTGGCACAGCACAGGAAGGGAGCATCTCTGGGGGTGAGGAGGCAAGCAGTGTTTGCCCTCTCCCCTCCCGGGCAGGGCAGCTGCTGCAAGATCACTCTTCATGCAAAGACTAAAAAAAAAGAATGCACCTCTCTGAGCTTGCTGCTTTGTCTAAGTCTTGAATGATTTTCTGTCACTAGGTATCAAACTGTAGTTGAAAGGATTTCCCGTTGACATTTAGCAGTATTAAATTACAAAATAACCACAAGTCAGCCACTCAGTATGATATAAACAGTGGGATTTGACAGAGCTTTTTCTGGCCTTGGGGACCAATTTACTCATTTTTACAGTCCCAACTCCAGTCATCCGCTGGTAATGCACAGCGCCTTTTGGACACCATCTATTTGGAATTAGAGACACATATGGCAGAGTGTAATTACCTATTTATTCTGCTGCTGAATCAGCAAACTGAGACTAGTTAACATTGCAGCTCGTAAGCCCCTTTCATAAACATGGGTCAGTTCTGGAACTGGGCAAAATGAATGCAAAAGAAAGAAAGAATTCCTGTCGAAAGGGGAGCCAAAAAAATCAGATGATTTAACAGGGAAAAAATGGACTCTCCATGCTTTCTGTGAGGAAGAAATCTGAGGAACCACAGCCAGGCTTCTGGGAGGAGGGCCTTGGACCATCGCTTATTCCCACTGGTGTAAATCGGGAGTAGCTGTGGAAATGTCTAAAATAAATGAGAGGGAAATCAGGCACGTTGGCCAGAGCTCCGGCTCAGCTCCCTGAGGAAACAGGCAGCTGGTCTCAGCTCCGAGCCGTGTGCTGCCACCCCACAGGGTCCAGCTCAGGCCGGGGTTTGTGCCGGCTTTTGGGGTCGGGCTGTGGGTCACACTTGCTTGCACCACGCATGGCTTTAGCCCCTCGCCAGCAGCTGCGAGGCTGTGGCTGGGTGCTCACAGGGCTGCCTGAACTGGGGCTCAGCACACCCCCGGCTTCCTGTCCTATTTTCTGCCACCCCTTGCAGCTCTGCATGCAGGTTAATAACCAGAGGCAGAAAGTGCTTTGTGACTCCCTGTGAAGCTGAAACGTTTCCTGGTGTGTAAATGGCAAAGCAGCGAAGGTGAGGAGAGCTGCCGGGGCAGGAGTGCTGCGGAGAAGTGCTGCTTGGCTGACACACGGCAGGGGCTTCCCCAGCCTGCAGGGCTCCACCTGCCTGCCAGCTGCACACTGTGGCATTAAATGCGGTGCAGATGGAAGGGTCAACTTCCACCAGCACCCACTGCCCCCAGCTAGAAGCAAGGAGCAGTGTCCTGCTCCATGTGTGCGGGGTTTGGGGAATCTCAGTACCCATCCGCTCTCAACTGCAAGATCGAATGGCTTCTGTGTTAACCCAGGCACTGGCATGTGGCTGTGGGCACCGTGTCCTTTTCCTGGGGTTGAGACATGAACAGTTGCTGGATATGCAGCATTGTAACTGCGCAGCTCTCTGGGCCTGCCTGCGAGTGGGCAGGCACAGGGCCGTGCTGGCAGAGGTGATGCTCGATGCTTGGCAGAGGTGACAGGAACAGCAGACCCTTGGGAGGGCTGGGAGGACAGCTGAACACCATGGATGCAGAGCTGGGGCTCTGCAAGGGCAGGGCTGAAGCCTCCCTGTTTTTTCTGGTTAATGCAGCAATGTGCAGGGCTGTGCAATGCCACACACCCAGAGAGAGCTTGCTCTGCGGCGAGGGCTGGGCAGCAGTTTGGCTGGTCGAGGGCAGGGGAAGGAGACAGCTTCCCTTTCTCTCCATATGTAACAGGCAAACTAATAGCAGGAACCTAAGCTGCCAGCAGAAAGGCAAGAGACTATTGTGGAAAGCACTGACTAACGCTGTAGGAACATGTCTTTCCTCCCACTAACTTTAAAAGCTTTGCGGTGATTAAGACACAAATCACTGCCAGGACTCCTCAGTAAAGCTGCTATGAGGTGGTTTCCCTGTGGGACAGGGTGAGGAACAGGACTTCACAATGGTCTGAAGTGAGATAGAAGGGGAGGTGTGCGTCCCCGTCTCTATCCACAGCTGGTCCTCACTTGGGCTTCTTCCTTGCAGGAAGGTTTGTAGGTCTGTACATGGGACAGATGGTGGCACATCACTACACCAGGCCTCACCTGGTATCTCAAGTGGCTCCTGCTGTTCCAAAATGGATCAGAGCTATCGTTATTTCCTCCCTCTGCAGTAAATTCGCCAGTGTCCAGCCACTGCCCCAGTCAGGAGGGAACTGAGTTCCTTGGCTGAGCTTTGAAACCTGAGGGACCACAGCTGGTGGGGAAGGGGCAGCACTCTGGTGGGCACAGCCCCCTGGTGCCTTTCCCTGACAAACCCCATCAGCTGGACAAACAAGCTCCTCGCTCTGCCCAGCACTGTGGTTCTACATTTATCAATGGGGGCAGTAATGACCAGCGTCACTGCGGCGCTGCAGAGGCTGGTATTGAGGTCGTGCTTTTCAGCTGGTCAGGAAGAGGCATTGCCATGGAGTGTGTGTGGCATGGTAGCGCGGGGCCCTGCCCGGCCGGCCGGAGGGGCGAGCAGCCCCCGGCCTGGCAGGTGCACACGCTCCTGCTCGCTCCCTTTTCATTCCCACTGCTCAGAGGGCCGAGCATCCCGTACGGGGCTGTGTGGGGAGCTGGGATTGGAACGCATTAGCTTTGTGCAGCCTGCACCTGCATCTCACTTATGTCTGCAGCCTGTGGGGAAACAGTTTTGTGTTCCTTTTGCCTGTTTTTGTTTGGTTTGTTTTGTTTAAGAGAGGAGAAGAGGGAAGAGAGAAAATGACAAGCGCTCAGGAGGACCAGCTTGGTTCTGGGCCAGGTGCTGCACAGTAGGAGCAACAGAAAATGCCTTAGAGGTAGCTGGTGAAACTGTTCCAGGGAACGTGACTGAAATACCTGTGCCTCTCGTTGTGCTGAGGCCTCATTTGCCTTGGGACCACATGCAAGAAGGGATCGTGCTGGGGGAGCGTCTCTGTGCCTCCTGGCTGGGTGTCTCCTGCCTAATGTGTCTGCCAGACCAGCCCAATCTTACACTGCCAGTTGTGGATGGACCTTTTTTAGTACAAGCAGAAAATAACCCCAAATTTCTGCCTTTTCACCCCATCCTCCCTGCACAGGGAGTGTGTGGAGAAGGAGGAGGGGTAGACTGTAAAGCTGGATGGCAGGATTTGTATGTCCTTATTCTTCCCTCTGCTGTTATTCACTCCTCTAGCACAGATTTTTTTACTTGAAGCTTTAGTTTCCCCATCCGTAAGAGATGGGGGAACCCTCCAGACAGTTTGTCTCATCTGAATTCATGGCTACCTGCTCTACCCCCTTGCTCTCTATCTTTTTCTTCTCTGTGATTTCAGATAGACTCCCATAAATCTTGTTCCAGGCCTAAATTAAATGGCTGCTTAGAAGTCAAATCCCATCTGTGGCATGCCCTGTGACCTGGCAGTCTTCCTTTTCATCGCTTCAAGCTGGCAACATCCCAGGGTCTCAGGGAAGTTCTGCAGAAGGATTGTCAGGCTCCTGGGATTTCGTTTAGATCAGTATTTCCATCCCCAAAACCTGCTTTTGGGGGAAGGGAGAGAAGAAAGCAGTTTGATGCGGGGTTTTAAATTGGCCATGCAAAGTCCATACACTTAAAGCATGAAGCAATCTGTTTTATATCCGAATTTGTTGGATCCCATTAAAAGCTATGGAAACTTAAATCCAAGAAGTCCTGTTTTTCCCACACTTGCTGTTCTTTGGTTACCCACTCCTGCTACTAAGGACCCTGCCCTGAGCGTGCAGCCATCGTGGGGACCTGCTGGGGGCCCTGCTGGGGGCCCTGCTCCAGCATGGGGCTGCAGCTCCCAAATCTGCTGTGAAAAGTCTGATTTTTATCTCCAGTGAACATTTTTGCTCAGTTTAACCCCAACCCTGCACAACCCTGCACAAACTGTACCTAATGAACATGGAGGAACAAAAATAACAACAGGAAGTTGTCATGAAGCAGCAGCAGATGTGATGTGATCTGCACCATGGCAGGATCAGGCCCCAGCGTGCACGCAGACAGGGTGCCAGCAACATCCCTGGGGAGGGAGACAGAGTTGGGACACACTCCAGCACTTTTCCATGGGAATTCAGTGAGCCCTGTGTTCGGCAGGACATGGAGTGAGCCAAGGAGTTCACTCCAGATCATGGTGATTTTTAATAAAGTCACAATTGCTGCTCTGTGCTAAATGAGTCATTTTAAAGTCAGCCTCTCATAAAACAATCTCTTCTCAGATACTGCTTCCTTCTATACATGTTTCACCAGCACAGCATACTTTTATGGTGTAAACACTACCTTAACTTGCATTGCTGCCCAACAGTCACTGCTTGTTCCCCCAGGGCTGCTGCGCACAATGCCAGCGAACAACGTGTTTTCCATCCAGACCCCAGCAGTGTGAGCTGCAGTTACAGTGACAAGTGCACTGACGTGTGTGTGACACAGCCCTTGCCTGGGGACAGCCCCCACCTTGGTCCCCAGCCGGCGGGGTAAGGGACCGTGCCCTCCTGGCTGTGGCAGGGCTGGCCAGCGGCACAGGCAGAGGTAGCTGGCGGGCTTCGTTCCTCAGCAAGGACACTGTTTGATCACTTTCTAGGCCACTGATTTTTCATAAACTTTGTCAAACTGAAAGCTGTGTCGGAGCCTCCTCCTGCTGCCTGCCAAATTACATGGAATTATTTTACATTGGCCAGCGACTTAAAAAGATAGAGGGGTGGAGGAGGTGGGGGGCGATGACAGATGGACAGTGTGAACCCAGAAGTCTTGTGTCCTCAGGAAACCAGGCTGAAAACATCCAGAAAACCGAAGAGGTCTCTCATCCATAAACCCCTTTGTTCCAAGGCACCGCTCTACCCACACCAACCAAGCTGCAGAGCTGCAGGATGGTTTAGCTTCCTTGGCTTTGTTTATTTGCTTTTTCGGGACGTGTGGGCTGCAGAGCACACAAAGCATGTCTTGCTTTATTCGGCTGCGGATCACAACCTTGTAAAACAGCTTTTTTTTCCCCAAAAATACACAGTGTGACTATTTGTAACCTGAATGCAAACTGCCAAGCACACACTCACACAACTCTGGTATTTTTGTTTAATATCTATATATTTTCTTTTACAATTTGGACCTAATGAAAACCATGTGGATTGTGCTGAGTAACAGCAGTAACAGAGCTCGGTGAGGGCTGTGTCGGTTCCTGCTGGGCATCGCTGACAGCGTTACTCTCTCTCTGGCTTGTGGCTCTCGACACTGCAGCGTAACTTGAACACGTTCCTCATCCCCACCCAAACCTGAACACTGCGGTTTTCAAAATGCTGTTGTCTTGGAAACCTTCCAGATCCTTTCTGGGCATTTCAAACTCTGCTGGAACGAGTGGAGCAAAAGCTCCATGCAAGTGTTTGCCCAGGCTTCTCACACAGCACCTGACGCCGACTCCACTTTCCTCCCAGTAGCACCAGTTGTCTTTGCTCTTATCTCAGTGGCACCTCTGTGGTACCTCCCCGTTTCCTTCCTGTTTAAAACAAAGCCCCAAATCTGCCCAGCATTTGAACCAGGGGCACCGAAAAGTTTTTGTTCTGTGGTTATTCTCAACTGAGAACTGCAAACAGTGAGGACAGAGAGCACCATGGGCTCTCCAGAGTGCTGAGTCAGCACTTCAAACTTCCTGAGTGGTACAGGCTCAAGAGGGCATGAAACTGGGTGGCTGCTTCAGAAATGGCACCCAAATCCTACAACTGCAGAAAACTGCTCAAAGAAATGTACATTTGAATGCGTGCCACTGAAGCACAGAGAGAAAAATCCTTCATTGGGAATGCAAATTTAAACCAAATCGTCTCCCTCCTGCCTGCCCACACAAAGGAACCCGCTGCCTCCTCCCTAGGAGAGTGTTTTACCAAGCTCGCCTGAAACTCTTTTGACAACATCCCTTTGTCTCTCTTGGAATCTGACCAAGAATTATAAGCCTTTAAAGAGAGCTTTTTGCTTGTTCAGGCCCAAAGGGAGTAGCTGGGTATAAATAATAGATTGGCCTCTCCGGTTTCCAGTGTGTCTGTTTTGCTGCTCCGCACAGACACAACCTGGGGAAGGTGTGGCAGTGCCTCTAGCAGCAAGGGAGCAGTTATCTGGTCTCCCTCGAAGGAACATGATGATAAAGTGAGGAACAGCTGACAGGACCAGAGCTGGTATGTGCAGCCCCGTGGACATGACGTTCCAATTTTAGAAAACTACAACTGGAGAGACTCGCTCGCTGGCTGGACCTTGCTGCTGTTTTCCATACAGGGAGCCTTGGGAGAGCAATGTCTTATCTAACCAGCCTACTCAGCAATAACAGCCCCTCATCCAGGCAGCTGATGGTTAACAATTAATACCTCCGGAGCACACACCTAGCTAAGGAAAAATGTTAGGGCTTTGCAATTCACAGCCAGGCAACATGAACCCCTTGCTTTTCCAAGGTGAACAGCTCTGCCACGTCAGCCTGGAAGGCCACAGTTCTTTGTTTTCAGCTTTGCCAGTATTGTATCTTCCCTCTCTCTTGCATGTGAGCACCAGTGTTGCAACCCCAGTGGTCTGAGCACTCGTGCTTCCCACCCACCCCACTCCCAGCCATCCCTGCCTTTCTTCTCCTTCTGTCTTCTGCCTTCTAAGCTACGAAAAATAAATCTCCCCACTTTTCCTAAAAGATGCTCTTAACTGCTCCCTCGTCTGCCCCAGTGTCAAATTCTGCCTTGAACTGTCACATTTGACACTGGCAATCTGTCAGGATCCCAGTTCCCACCCACCCCTTTCTCCATTGCTGTGGTTTGTAGGGAAGGGAGTTACAGGCTGTTGTGTACTCCTGAAAGGAAAGTCTTGTATTTATCTCTTTGGCAAGTCGAATTAGGAACCTGAGTGAGAGTGAACAGGCTTCTGCTCTCTTCTACCCTTCAGTTGCCTTCTTGGTCTCTCTGGGCAGATTAAGGCTTTTGTGCTGGTTTTACCAAGGTCAGCGAACTATTCTTTTGTATTCACTGTACTCCACTCAATTAGTTGAGGGCATTTAACATGGATTTTTCATATTTGCATCACAAATTCTAAATGATCCATGAAAAGCAGCTGTTCAGAAACTTCTGAGTTCATTATCCCCAGTGTCTTGGAGTAAAGAAACTTTGCCAGCCATTTGACTGGGGCTCTGTGTAGTCAGTATGATGGGAAACTGTCAGTCATGTTTGGTCTGCATTGAAGAAATTATGTGATGCTGTGGCATCTGGTTTCCATTTTACATTCTCTACAACCCCTTCTCCACCCAACTTACTAATAGTCATGTACTAATAGTAGTGTCAACACACCAGTAGCTGAGGACCCGCGTAGCAGCACCCCCAAGGGCTTCCAGCACTGGCATGATCTGTGCAGTGATGTTGCATGGCACAAAACCATTTCGGTATCATTCCTCCTCTCTCCTCTTCCCCTAAAGAGAAGGAGCTTTAGATTTGAGCTGGAATGTTTTACTGTGCCACACAGCATTCCTTGGTCTTGTTTTCTGGCTCTTTTAGAAAGACCCGGGACCTTGACCAAGCAACGTGGTGATGTGTATAGAGAACTAGAACAGTAAAACCTTGATGCCTGGAACAATAGTGGTGAGTTAAAGTTGGGAGAGGTTCAGCTCAGGGTTGTAAGGATTGCTTTCCAAGTCAAAAAGGAACTGCAAGAACAGCAGGGGAAATGCAGATCACAGAGCACGCAGGTTCCTCTTCCCTAAAAAAGCAACACTGGGGTCTCCAGCTCGTGCTCGGGGCCTTAATTTATTTGGGGCTCAACTTCCTTCTGGTTTTGAGGTCCAGTAGTTAGCAAAAGGAGAATACACCATCTTCTGACCTGATACTAGCTCCCCTAGCATCACTTAATCATTGACAAGCTCAAAAGGAGGCTGTGGAGAAGGACCATCACATTGCAATGAGCCATGGCCATCACTTTTGCACTGTCACTTTATTTTCTACACTCTTTGTGTCAGTGGTTTTTCCCCACAGGCCTCGGCCCTACAGGCACCTGAGATTATTTCAATGGTTTCCTGTGCAGGGATTGCCCAGTACGTTTTGGAGCTCACTAATCATGCTGTTTCCCTGAACTCCTGCAGCCCTTGGACACCTCAGTGTCGTGCACCCTCCTGTGCAGCTCACAGCACCACACACCTCAGGGTGCAGGGGCAGCCCAGTCCACACCTCCTCTCAGCTGTCTGGCATTCCTGGACACACAGGGGTGTGCTGTGGGCACAGAGTACAGCTAGGGACAGCTTCTTATGCACCGTGTGATTCCTCTGTCTTACACACATGCAGGCACCACACCAAAACTCACACACATGGGGCTGTCCTCAGCCCCTCTGCGTTTCCCACCCACCAGCCCCTCAGCCATTGTGTTCATTCGTGCAGTGGCTGAGAGCCAGGGGCTGCTCTTGCTTTCTCCTCTGTTTCCTTCCTTCCTTTCTTCAGCTCGCTGGGTGTGACGCTCTGAACACAGTTGTTTATTGCCTTTGTTTCCACATCTAATCAGATCTCTTTCCCTGACATTATGCAGCTCAGCACAAGCACTCCAGGTGGGATGAATCCAGTTCAGTGCCCTCCTCCCACCCTAGGCTGCTCCTGCCGCTAATGAACTGCAAACAACCATGTTCCCCATGTTCAACCTTCACCCTGCCCCATGCATCCATAATCTAAATATAGGCCATAATTATTCCTCTGGCGTCTGTAGACCCATTGACAGAACTGACAGTGGCAGAGGTCGGGAGACCCTTTGCACCTTTAATATATTCTCTTAACTCTTTCCATGCCACTGATGGTTACGGTCTCCCTAACATCCAATAAATGCCTGGCATTTGTCCTTTGACTGCTCCAAATCTGTTTGTTCCTCAGTCCTCTCGGCTCCTGTACCACCAAATGGCAGGCTGATTATTTTCTCCCCCCTAATTGGGACACTTTGTTTGTTTATCTGGTTGTGCAATCAAATCGTGAACCCAGAATGCTCTTTTCAAGCCAATGACCTGCATCTCCCCCAGATGCAAATCCCAATGCCTGAGAAAATGAGTGCAGGAATTGATCTGCTGGCCAATGTGCTGTTTCCATGCTGGAATGCCCTGGAAGCAGAGGCACTCACTTTCCATATTATTATTGTTATGGCCCCATGGAACAAACAGTTGAATAAGGTGCTGTGTGAGTGAATAGCGGGGAGAGAAGCTAATCTGTGCTGTAAGTAATTTGATCACAAATCGTTTAGAGAATGTAAATTGTAGGGGAGAGATGTCACTCCTGGCAGGAGGTCGCCTGTGTCACCTGTCAGCCGGTCCCCAGTGGCGATCATGAAAATTTCGTTGCGGGATTATTAATAAATAAACATAATGCTCTGCATTTCTGCAGCACCTTCCACTGGAGGGGCAGAGAGCACTTTAACATTAAGAACTATGCTATGCAATTACTTTAACTGCCTCTCAAATTACTGTTTTAAAGGCAAAACTTGTCATTTGTTTTCTAGGATCCTAAAATGGTGTTAAACTTCATGGTTCCCACCTCCACCTCTGCTCATTTTCAGGTAAGGTATAATCTCCATTTTACATCTTTGTAAATTAAATTAAATGTCAAGTCATTAGGGTATGCTAAGTCTCTGTAGTGTGGTAACTCTTAGTGTAACAGTGATCAGGAATCCCAAAGTTTTTGCCTCACAAAATTTATAGTTTAGTTCAAAACTAAGCAAAGCAGTAGGAGAGGAAGGAGGAGGCTGGATGAGACCAATCGTGACTGTTTAGATCCCCTGTAAGCATACACCACGTAGGACATGAGGTTATAATCATAAACCTGCAGTGCTGTCATTCAGTGTGTGGTGATATACTGCTGCACTTCCAGAGAATTGGGTCCTGGCTGCGCATCGCAGTATATGTATCCCCATAACTGTTAATAAGCTAGAGGAAGACATGGAGAAGGTGAAGAACAGATGGAAGAGGAGCTATTGATATTGTATGATCCCTCTGTGTTATGTTAACCAACACTGCCTCGTTTTTCATTTGCATTCTTTTGTCTCTCTGTATCCATATTGTTAGTCTGCAATGTAAAACTTACCAGTGAGCTGCTTCTGGGCAGGGCTCTCCTTTTGCCCTGTCTTTTTTGCACCATCCCAAGCACAGCCTGGGGCCTGACTTGTGTCCTACGATGCTGCTCATCTGTCCTGCTGCCACTGAAGTTCATGGCAGATTCATCCCACTTTAGCTGTGAAATTACATAGTGCTGGTGCTATGAACAGACCTTAGGAGTGAAGGAGAGAACAAATCACACAAGTATTGCCTAGAATAGATCCTTCAGAAACTATCCCCGTGAGCGGGGGCTGGGAGCGGGAAGGTGCATGCAGGCAGCCTCTGGCAGGGTCACACTCCTAACATCTGGCTGTGAAAGCCGGCAGGCTCTGCCAGCTCCCCCTGAATCACAGGCTGCTCACGGAGCGAGCGGAACCCTGCATTCCTGTGAAACTCGCCCAGAACACTTGGAAGGGGTCAGCAGGAGGAATGTCAGGGAAAATAGGGGAAGGGCCTGGGCCTGTTAAAGCCAGAGCTGCTCAATCTGGCTTCAATTGCTTTTCTCCTTTCATTTTTCTTTTTCTTTTCTATTTTCTTTTATTTTTTCTCTTTTCTTTTTTCCTTTTCCTTTCTTTTTCCTCTCTTCGCTTCCCTTCCTTTCTCTTTTCCCCCNGACTGGAGCAGGACACTGAGGTCAGCACACTGCTTATGCTCCCCTGAGGAAAAGGATAACAGAGTTGAGAGGTCTTTGATTTTCCCCAACAGGCTTTTCTGACAAATGGGAAGAACATCATGTGGACATGTGGTACCACAATTATTCTTGTGACATAGCTTTTCCCTTCCCTTCCCTTCCCTTCCCTTCCCATCTTTACCTATCTTTTCATCTTTCTTTTTCAAGAAATTCACTCTTGGGGCTGCAAGAGATCAAATCTCTGCAAAAATACAGGCAAACTGGTGCAGCAGATAGCACACCATGGGATGTAACAGAGGAAGTACTGAAGCAACTTGCCACCATCTCCCTGTGCCCGGTGCCACACAGCCTCTTTCAGATTTGTGACCCTCTGATCACAGGGGGGGTGGGTGATTTTCCCCTCCACAAGGTCACCTAGCAGCCCTCACCACACATTTCCTTACTGAGATGTCTCTGGGGCTCCTCCCTGCTACATGGGAGGTGGCTCGGAGTGGCTGCAGCCTGCAGCAGTGGCACAGGACATGGCTCAGATCTCATCCTTGGGTTCCTTCCCACCACTGTCCTTCCCTCTCTGCTCTGCTGGACTTGTACCAGCTGGCCAGCGTGTGGTGATGTGGAGGCTGGGTATTTGCTTCTCCTTTGACCCCCTCTTACACTGCCCTTACACTGACACACAGACTACTTCTGGTAGTAGTGATGCCTGTTGTTCAGCCTGTGCTGAGGTCCTGCAGCACTGGCAAGGGCAGCCAGACCTGTGTTTCACCATAGCTACACCTTTCTAGTGGTGATGAGGGACTTGTAAGGAGCAGGCTCTAGCTGCTGGGGATTATCTTTTGTGTGGCTTTCGCTTTGAAATTGAACTCAAGGAAACTTTTTACTCCTTGGCATTATTTGTCCTGCTTTCTCCCTCCATATCAGAAAGCTCTCAAGAGAGAACCATGGGAGATGCTGGCTGCAGGGGAGATGCCAGTGACCACATGCTGCCGAGGGCTGAGGTGCTGAAAAGCCAGGGAGTTGCGAGCTGGCAGAGCGTGGTGCAGGATCTGCGGAGACACAGAAGGGAGGATGTGCTGGTTTTGGAGCAGAGAGGAAGTTACATGAGTGGAGCTGCAGAAAGGAAAATGAGTGAGTCAATATTCATCCATATATTCATGATCTGTAGGCTTGAGTGCCGTGATGCTCATTATCTAGGCATGACCTTAAAAACTGCAGTTGATTGAGAACACGGCAGCCCATCTGCTTGGCAACCCAGGCTGCTGGGGGCCTCACCCCAGCACTCTGCTCCCTGCACTACTTCTCTGTTCTTTGTTTGAATACAAATTCAAGGGCTCATGCTTCATCACCGAACCCTTTGCTAAGGGCTGAGACAAGGCATCCACAGCTCCTCTCTCAAGAGCATGGTGAGAGAAATCTCCGTGTGCAGAACACAGAGCTTCCTCTGTGCCCCAGCTCCGGCTCTGTACTGCAAACTTCCTCCCCCACCATCTCTCCCCCGAATTAGCAGTGACCACAAGCCTGTGTCCCTGAAGAACTCCTTCTTCCAGTCCTCCTTCCATGAAAGCAGCAGGAACAGCCCCTGCTAGGCAATGGGAAGCTCACGCCATGAGCTCTCTTTGCAGTTTGGGGTGGTGGTAGGTAGCATCCCGACAGCTAGACGGGGACAGTCCTACAGCCAGCCTGGGTGCAGCAAGGAGGGGGGCTATGGCCGACACAGGGCCTCCGTTCCCTCTGCCCCTTCGCTGTGCGGAGGGGCTCTGCTGGGGTGAAATGTCTCTCCCAGGCTGTCCTCTCCTCACTCCCCCTCAGAGAATGAACAAATTCAGGAATGAAACTCACAATTTCCTGCCCTGCTAGCAGGGGCCAGCAGGACCCTGCTGGGTTTTCTCTGCCGCCCTCCCCTGTTTCCTACTGACCAAAGAAATGAATGAGAACTGTCTGCTGCCACTTCATTGTTTAAAATGCACGATGACCAGAAGAGAGGAAGCAACGTTACATGTTCTGTGTGAAAAATCCTTCTGCTCCTTCCTCCAGACACCTTCCCAAGTCTTTCTGCCATCCCTTCTTCTTTAAAAGAAAACATGTCTTTCTTCTAAGCAATTAAACTCTATAAAAAAGGGACATTTTCTCCATCATACTTTCCCATCTCCCCTTTCCTGGATGGCAATCACATACTCCAGATCTCACGCTGCGAAGGATATTCTGCCACTGGTCACATCTGGTTCCCTGATGAGATCCGCAGGCGGCTGAGCTGGAGCCTTTGCTGGGTCACGTGGCAGCTCTAGGTTGCCTTATCTTCCTGAAGACCAGCGCTTTTTAATCTCCTTTGATTCTGTTTCTCTCCTTTTGCAGAACTCTTATCAGTTTGAGACTAAACTGCTGCACAAATGCTCATGAGATCAATCTACAGATCTTAAATATAGTAAAAAGAGGTGTTTCTCTGAGCAATCTGTTGGAGAGATTTTGTACTGACTTTTAGACTAGTTCCACACTGGTATGCATTCCTTTAGCATTAATGCTTCCTCTGGGACTCAAACCTTACAGAAATATGAGAAGCGAGCATGCAGGCTGCAGACACAGCATGAAAGTCAGCCTGCATGGAGCGTGTGTGTGAAGACACGCTGCAGCTATGTTGGGGGAAGGAGAAATTTGGAGCCTGCCTTCTCTAGGTACTGCTGGAAAACCGACTCTCAACCCGGGGATTTTCAGTTGAGGAAGAAGGTTGTTTGGATTTTTGTGGTTTTGGGGTTTTTCTCTGAAGATAACTTCTAGCAGAGTCTCCTTGGAGTACGCTATTAAGAATGGAAAATAACAAATAAATCCATAGGCATATTAAGTCAGTAAGGCCAGGAACTCATCGATAATGGACTGAGGATGAAGGATGCAGTGACAGTTGCATTTAGTGCTCAGAATAAAGTAAATCAATCACATTGACTGTATGTTGATTTCAAATCCTTAAAGATTTGGACCAAGATCATTCTAGTTTTCCCAAAACAGACTTGTTACTGGCAATCTTCATACCCGCAAGTAACAGAGATGTTTTCCTGTTTAATTTTCTCAGCCTCTGCTGATGTTATTAGTTGCTATGCTTGGTTGTGTTTGAACAGTTGAAATCAAGTGGCCTCACTAGCCATGTGTACCAAAACATGTGGGCCGTAAATAACAAGGAGAGGGTGGTTGCTCTACAACCATGTTAGCCATAAAAGCTTCAGAGGCATAACAGACCATTTCCTCCTACCTTAGATTAAAAATTAAGCTATTTAAAATACTTTCATTGATGTAGTTCCCTGGTCCTTAAAGGCTGATCTTCAGGCTTACACTGGCTATTGAGTCCCTTCTGGCAGCTGCATCAGTGGGATTTTAAACACTGCAGGTTAAAATGCACGTCCTTGAACTGTATAAAACAATTAAACTGATATATGAAAGTGGTTAGCTGAGATCTGTGAAGGGGGCAGCCTTCATGTAGTGGGTGTGTATAAAAGGCACTTCCCATACTTCTGGACACTCGACCTGGAGATGCAAAGCCCAATCTCGCTGTCCTTGGGCGCAGACCATCGGTGTCACCGCACAGGGATGTGGTCAGTGCCTGGCCTCAGGCATCACCCAGGTGCACCAGGCTGCAGGACCAATTCCTGCCTCTTCTTACAGGGAGCAAGCCAAGGAAGAGGGGAAGTAAATGTCTTCTGAGAGTTCTCACTCTGTGGGTGTCTGAAGAGAATTTCACGCAGAACCATAGCACAGACTCCAACAGAAAGTCTATTTCTGTCAAGACTTAATTGAGGAAATTTCATTTTCTTTCCTAACTGAATTGCTGTTGATAACCTAAAGTAACTCTGTCTGGTCTGTCTAATTTAGCGATGAAAAACCTGGATCTTGAAGCTGTGCACAAGAATGTAGCAGATTTTTAAAAACAGCTTTTCTGAATAGAAAGACAGTAACTTATGGCAGCCTAACCAGAGAGTTTTAATTTTTTTTGCTGTTGTTTCAATGTAAAACACTGAAGTTCTTATACCTCAATCCACTGACACTCTCCTTTTAAGAAAAAGAAATGCACTTTTGCAAATGGTACATCAACAGACCTTGGGAAAATTGAGTTTGGAGAAAAAATTGAATTCATTTTGTTTCTCTAAGCGCTTTCCCATGTTTCAGATTTTGTACTGATAGATTGATGATATGATTTGCTTTAAAACCAGGTGGCCTCTTAGTTTCCATCTGTTGTGTCTATTGCTCTGTCTCTAGTGAGAAGCATTGCATAGCTGTGCAGGCATCTGTACCCTTGAGAGAAAACTCTTTACGCTCTCTGAAATTCTCAGGGAGAGAGAATCTAGTTTTACAGCATCTCAAACGTGAGACGTATCAGAAACTCAAGCCCCTGGAAGGATCATGTTTATATTCACTCAGACCGAATGCACTGAATTTATATTAGCTTTGTGTAAACAACTTTACAACAAACCCAAAACCTGGTGACATTTCCAGCAGAAACAGTTCAAACCCACGTGAATATCCCCCAAGCATTTGCTGCAGTTTTTTGTCTCTCTGGACGCCACAGGTGGCACGGCTTTAGCAGGAATGTGTTCCCAAAAGTAGGAGTTTCCATGGATAAACAACGTCATTTGAGCAAAGGCCTACTGTGATTTTTGAGGTTCTGCAAACAGAGACCTACTTAGGAGCTTAAACTACGTGAGTGGAGTCTGCTGGAAAAAGTGACTTATTTGACCCAAAATGTCTTTGGTGGCAGGTTCCCTGCAGCTCTGGTGTAGGTGTAGGTGATGCAATCAGTGGAGGGAGAGGAGATGCAGCTGCTGAGCCTCACACTCCACACAGGCTGCAAGCACTGTGCTAGAACTTGCACGCCTGTGAAAGCAACGCATGGACTGGGGAATGTAACAGCACACACTGCTGCTGGGAGTGGTGTCCAGCTGTCCAGCTGTCTCCTCTGGACAGCTAAGGATGGCAGCGGGACACCTGAAGGAATGTGGAAACACGTGGAGGCTGAGGCACAGGCCAAACAGGACAAAACCACCAGCCACGTCCCAAAGCACGGGGCTCCCCACACGCCCGCAGTTTCGTTCTGGGTGCTGGGTGCTGACCTGCACCCCCCAACCTGTCCCTCTGTCCTGAGCTGGGGTGGTGGCTGCAGCCAGCCCCTCAGTACCAGCCTGCAGCGACTCAGCGGGTCTCGCCCAGAGCACTGGTTAAAGGGGGAAAAGCATTATTTTCAGCTGGCAAAGCTGAGCAGAACCGAAGCGATACTGGCAGAGGGAGCTTTCGCTTGCACAGCGTGTTTCATTGCTGAGCTGCTCGCAGTCTTGCTGGCATTAGCACTTTCTGCTGTGACAGCACCAGGAGTTTCCCAGTCGTACCAGCAAACACCTTCTGATGGAGCCGGGCCTTGGAGTACACAAGGCGACAGAACACGAGGGCTTGTGTTTCTCACTGGATACGCTGGGATCGGGCGCCTTTTGCCCAGCTCAGGCCCTCGGAGGGGCCTTGCTAGTTTGGCTTTTACCCATCGGAAGTTTACTGACAGGTTTTTGTTCACTTGTAAATCATCCCCCGAGCTTCAGGGTCGGCTCACGCTGAGCACCGACACTGCCCTTCCTCTACAAAACACAGTTCGGGAATTCGGGGGTTGCCATCTGCAGCGCCGAAGGTATTTTGGAGCCGGACCCGGTCAGACCGCCCGGTCCTGCAAAGCCACGTCGGTGCTTCACCTGCGTGACCGCCCCGAGCCCGCTGGCAGCGCAGGGGCCCCAGCACTGGCTGAGCGTCCCCCGGGCCGCCCCTCCGCCAAAGCACCGCTGGACGAGCAGCCACCGCGGCGGCTCCGCCGTTATGCGCGGCTCTCCGCTTCGGCCGCCGCCCCGCGCCCGCCGCGGGGGAAAGGAGCTAATCACNTCGGGGCGGGGGAAGCCGCGGGCGTTTCTTCCGACACCCGGGGCGCGGGGAAACCATCGTTTTCCGGGGGAGGAAGGGCCGCGGCGGCGGGAGGGCGCCGCTCACGCTGTTCCACGGGGGCCGCTGGGCTCCGGGGCTGAGGCGCGGCGGGACACGGAACCCCCCTGCCAGTCCGCCCCCAGCAGCGGGCCCTACCCCGGCCCCAGGCAGCGGGGCCCCGGCGAAGCGGGCCGGGCTGTGCCGTGCCGGGGCAGCAGG
>VZTU01007872.1:198354-228451 GCA_013400835.1 Zapornia atra | reverse complement strand
GGGCCCGGCGCCGCGTCCCGGGGGCGGCGGGCTGGGGCGTACCGGCTGTGTGGGTGTGTGTGTCCCCCTAACACGTTACTCCCCCCGGAGCCTGGTGCATGCTGCGTTAGAATAGCGGTGGGTTTCTGAGCTCCATCTGTTTGTCTGTCTGTTCGCACACACGGAGTGTTGCTGCCTGTGGCGTTCTGCAGCGCAAGTAGCTCGGTAGGAAACGCTGTGGCAATGAGGAGTCCGGTGATGCAAGTCCCGGCGGCTGATGACGGGCTGTCACTTCTGTCTCCTCTCAGAGCTCGTTTTTGTGAATCACTGTAAGCACCCCTGTAACTTCTGCAACGTTTCTTAAGACATCCCTTGACATTGAGTCAAACTCTTTCCACTGTTATTTCGCCCCGCCGACGCTCTCTGTGACGCTCTCGTTCCTTTAAGCAACAACAGGAGAAATAAAAAAAGGGAACTGCTTTTAGCTAAGAGTGCTGCTGCCCCCGAGCCTATGGCTCTGTGCCTCGGAGACCTAAAACAAGTGGGGTCTGGGAGGAACTCTTATTATGGTGGAAAAAGAGCATCTTCTGTGGGAAGTGAGACTCGCAGAGGGAGTGTGAGTGACTGCTGTCACCCAAAGGAGTTGGCAGAACAGAATCAACCTTTTGTTTCTTACCACCTGTGGTGTGTAAAACACGTCTGCTTGTTTCGTTTTCCCTCCTTCCTCTGGAATTCTGTTTATTGAGAAATACGTGTTTTACGAGGATGGACACATAGCTTGAACACGAGTTTTAATACACCTCTTGAAATAATTCAGTTTGAATTGTGTTGGGAGAAAAGCTTGTGAAGATGACGCCAAGTCCACGCTGGGAAAGAGCTTCTTTTTTGTTGTACTCGTCTTCTCTGTTCTACCCAAAAAGTTTTGTGTCAATGTATGGTACTTAAATATGCAGTGAAAATATTGAGCCTGCCCTGGCTTTCCTCATTGCTTGTAGTAATCCAGGCTGTGGTGGAGAAAACTGGGAGATTGATCTTCCAGCGTGCTTTTGGGTTTTATTGAGACCTACCTGTGGGTCTCAAGGCCTCTTTCAGGGGCTTTAAAGAGTTTTTGCTTGGAGGATCTATTAATGACTGTTTATTCAGAGTAAAATGAGCTCATTTGTTGTTTTTTTGTATGGGGCCAGGAGCCAGAAATACCCCTGTGGGGTTTTCTCCTGCTCAACCCCTGCTTTTGGAGCTGTGAAGTGGGGGTAGCTGCGAACAAGTCCACCTCCTGCACGCCCGCAGAACACGCGTTCTGGATGTGTAGAAGACAAATCAGAGGATACAGTTTTTCCTACTTTGTGTGGTGCCAATTATAGTTAACCTCAAGGCTCTTAAAAATACCTGCAGAACAGACAACAAGGCAGTACAGACTTTGAACTGCAGCAGCCAACAAGTGGGGTGGGTGGTAGGGATCCCGTGCGCTCAGTCCCAGCTTAAAGGAAGAAAATTCACTGTGTGTTGCTGGAGGAGCAGGGGAAAGACTGGAGGAAGATTTCCAAACCAAAACAATGGAAGGGGGCATCTGTATGACCACTGGAGCTTGACTTTTGCTCTGTTCTGAAAGAACACTGGGTTGGGATATGGTCCTTGCAGAAAACAGGTTTAATAATCTGACTTGTGTCTTATCTTTTGGCATCCTAATTTGCTTTGCTTAGATAGCCTTGTTTATGGAAGAGGTGGTTCCTGGTGATCTCTTAAATGACAGAAATAAATAGGTAGAGCCTCACTTTAGAAGTTGGGCTCCTCTTCACCATTGAGTGAACGTGTTTTTAATTGCAACTTCCTTAGTATTACTAGAACACTTTGTCTGGATGGACAAGGGCAGTGAGAGATGCTCTGTGTGGTTTGAACAGAGTTGTGATTAAGGAAGTCATGGACAGCGTGCTGCCTGTGAGACTCCTGCATTTGTCCTGTAAACTCACTTAACCAGTCTGGTTTAGCTGCTGTGGGAATGAGGGTGACTAATGCAGTGTACACCTCTCCAGGTGCTTGACTGCATTGCTTGTAGGAAGTTAGGTGTATACGTCTTTGTGTAAGTTCAGGATGCAAGGAAAGTGTTCTTGCTGTATGGAAAGCAAACACAGAACATTCATGTGGTTGAAATGTAGCTCGTGACTTGGTACCTTGGTGCTGCTGATCGCTGAAGACCCTGAAAGCTTGACTTTTGGCTAGAAACCGGTGAACTGCTTGGCCCTGGCTGCAGGACAGGTGTTGGGGCAGAGGGAGCTCAAGTGTCTCCGTGCCACGCTTTGTGGGCAGAGGGGCCTTTCCTGGTGTGAAATCACAGGGATGTTACAGGCTGTCTGAGCTGGGCAGGACTGGCTCTTTGTCCTGTTACAGTCCAGAGACCTTGGATAGAGTTTCTTCTGTTGCCGAGCCCTGTTACTGGTGTGTTTGTAATACCCACCCTTCCCTTCGTAAAGCCTTCAGTGCAAGCACGTGCAGGTACTCGGCAAGTTCCTTGTGCTTTTCCTGGGTGGATCTCCAGGTGCCCTAGAAGGTAAGCATGGTTTATCTGCAAGCTGGGGGTAACTCACTCGGGAAGGGCTGGCACATCTCGGCATCACGCAGAGGCTCCTCTCTGTCCCCCTGTGCCAGGGCCGGCATCCTGACCCTTGGTGAGGAGATTGGTGTGAAACTGAGGAACCAAAAAAGGAGAAGGGGGAAAAGAACAAACAAAAAAGTTGGGTTTAAATAAGAGAGTTGAAACCACTTCACTCTCTGTGGCTTCTGAAAGGCGCTTTGTGTTCTCCCTAGCTGTGTCCTTGCCTTTTTCCCAGCAGGAAAGTGGCCTGTGGAGGGCCTGGGGTGTGTGTGGGGAGAGCGGGCTGGACCCTTCTGGCCTGGTGCTTGCAAGGGAGCAGTGGTCTGTTGGCTGCAGAGCACGTTGGACGTGCTGCAATCGGTCTCTTCCACTTCTGACTTCCACGTTTCACTCTAGAGCTGGGTCTCCGAAGTTAAAAGAAGGAAAAAAATATTTTTTAAAGAAAATTGAGATAGAAGAAGAATGTACTCACACTGAGAAGTAATGCTGGCCCAGACAATATTCTTCTTTTTGAAGAACCCCCCCGCCCCCCGAACCCAGAAAATTTGCATGCAAAGTCTAGATCTAAAAAGGGGCTTGGAAATCATGGTGGTTTTGTCCAGCAGGTTGAAATTGCTGCAGTGTGTCAGAGTTACAGAGGAGCTGAGGCTGAGTAAAATCCTTGCTCAGAAATTGTGTGGGGGGGTGTGGTCATTGCTGCAGCCAGGTTGGGAGCTGCTCCCTTCAGACGGGGAGCAGCGAGGAGCAGCGCAGCGGGACGGGGTGCAGTCCCAGGGTTTGTGAGACGAGTTTTGCTCAAAACCAGAAACCAGCAGGAGAGATTGTTTTTAATAATGGCTCAGATGCAGCAGTCTGTAAAGCTGTCAGATCTCTTTATGGGTAGATCGGTCTCTTCCTATCTTGGCTTGTTTTTTACGTGCGTTTGGATTGGATCAAGTTCAGTTCAAGTTCTAACCTGTGCGAAGTATTTGAACATCTGGGCTCGCTGTAAGCACCCTTGCCGTGCGGGCGGGAGGGGCCTCTTGGATCCTTGTTTTAACATTTAAAAACACTTCTCTGAAATACTTTTAAATTTTAAATACTTTTTATTCAGTTAAACCCAGCATATTGAGCTTCCTGTGCTCAGTCTCACTATTCAGCTTATCCCGTGGCACGGGGTGGTAAATCGCACACAGTTCTATGGTGTCAGGACAATCAGAGAAATTAAATTTCCAAAGTGTTTACTTCAGCTCCTTGGAGTGCCTGCTATCCTAGATGCCGGGCAGCAACCAGCTGTCTGTCGCAGATGGGAGAGGGGAAAAAAGCTTCCCCTTAGCTTCTTACTCCTGAGGTTTCCATACAGAACCAGTATAACATAACGCAACCTTGTCACATCTGAGTTGCCTGTTCTGCATTTAGGTGAGCTGACAGCAGACTCGATCTCTGCGGAACCAAAGTAAATGAGACTTGAGGAATTTCCTTCTCCAAAGCATTCCTGAACCCTCCCAAGCGCTTGTTGAGCAGCCAGGATGCATTATTTATTGCGCCTCAGAAAACCAGACTTGCAGGTAGTTTATGAATGACTTTCTTAGTCCGCAGTGTTTCGGTAAGATAAGGTGGCATTGTCTGTCCTGTTCTGCTGTGCTTTACACCACAAAACTGGGTAGGAGAGAAACTGCTGAGGAAGCATGTGGCCAGTCTGTATTTTTAATAGAGTCCAAGCACGTGGTAGTCTGGAGAAGTGACAGTATGAAAGGCCACTGGCTTCTGTTGGAGCGGAGTGTTTTCTGGGATCTCCAGGCAGTAGAAATGGAGTTGTGTGTGGAACTACACGGACTTGGCTGTAGATTGTAAACTGGTTATGCTGTTTTATTGTTCTGTGAGTTGGTACAGCACAGCATTTACAAAACTTACTAAAATAGTTGTGACATGTCTAATCACAAAATGCAGAAGATGGGGAGATTGTTGATTTTAATTCAAAAAGTTCCTGCTGCAGGCATAAAGCTTTTCCCTTGTTCCTGTCTCCTCAGTACCGGTTTTTCCCTGCGCTATTGACAGGTTTATTACAACCCCAGGTTCCCCTGGCAGCACTCCCCTGTTCCAGCACTCCCTGGCACCTTTTGGCCAAAGCCAGTTGGGTGAGCTCTTGTAAACCAGCCTGAGGAATGGAGGGCAATAAACCCTCCAGTGCTAGAGGGAGAGGCAGGGATTCCCCTTGGAGGAGAGGGGTGATGACGTCTTGCCCTGCCGTAGCTATTTACGAAAGGAATGGCTGTCAGCAGCCTGGCTGCTGCTTTCCCCCGACACGCGTGTCAGCACTGCCAGGAGACAGCTGAGGGACCCTCCCAGGAGGTCCCAGTGTCTCCTTTCAGCGCCACATCCCACCTTTCAGCCGGTTTGGGGGATGCTGTCGCCATCCCACCGCTCCGTGTGCTGTACCCAAGTGAATCATTGTTGCCTCACCTAGTTTGCTGGCATTTCAGGGGTCAAAAACCAAACTGATAAGGGCTGTGCCCCCGCGCCCAGCCCGGCCTGCTGACGGAGCAGGTGCTGCTCCACACCCTGGGGAGGACTTGCAAGTCTTTCATTTTACAGAGCTCAGTGACAAATACTGTTCTCCAGTTACTTTTGTGGTTCTGGCTCTTGAGAAGAAGCCCACTTGCTGCGAGGTGGGAAATAGCCACCAGCCTGTTGAAAACTCATGGTGTGCCTGAAGCGAGGCTCTAAGTCCATGCTGACAGGAAAAATGGGTGATGGATATTTGGGATTGCTCCCTCTTGGAGCTGGTGTGCTGGGAGGTAGCACAGCCTGAGCTGTCTGTCCATGCACACCACCCAGCAGTGCCCGCTTTGTGGTGGCCACTGGCTCAAGTGGCTCAGGATGGTACAAGTCCCAGTTCTTCCTCCTTCCATAGAACCAACTGTCTGCTCTTACGAAGAACTTTTCTCTGAACCTAGTGATTTTTAAACTGTGAGCTTGGGGATGAAAGTCGCTGCAGATGGCTCATTACTTGGGGAATGTTGACCTAGGGGATGGATTGAACTTCCCAGTACAATCCAGTATGATTCTCTTCAGGATTTCAGTTGGAGTCTGTCCTGTTCGTAACCTCATGGACACGTGTCTCTGCCATCCTGACAGCGAGTAGGTTTTCTTCTTGCTGGAACAAACGCTTGTGTAGGAACACTGAATGTCAGACCTGTTTTGGGGAGCTTGTGGTGGGTCCTGACTCTCAGGGCACACTTGTGCTGCTGCAGGGAGGAGATGGGGAGAAAGCTGTGGGAGTTTTAAGGTTCGTCTCTTCCAGATGTAGGGAGAATAGATACCAACAAACATGGATATCAGGATTCCCCCCCTTCCATTCACGGTAGGACTGCTTTCATTCTTCGGTGATGTCAGCATCTTGTCAGCTCTTTGGTCAGACTTGTGCAAAACCTGAGTCTCAAAACTGGAAGGAAAAACCCTTGAGGAGGTTTCTAGAAACAGCTGAATCTATTCCAGAGAAGTGAGTGAGTCCCCAGTGTGTGTCTGTGCTGCCGGTATCAGTCGGGCGATTGCGGCAGTGACTTTCAGCTGTCACTGTATTAAGAACCAGCGCTGCCTTGTGCAGCAGTCTGTATATACTGAGCTGGGGACTATGTAGTAAATATTCTTGCTGTGTTTTCATAATCATTCTACTTAGGGTAAGTGCTTCTTGGGTGGGTATTACAAATCTGTTAATCTTTATGGTATTTATAGGGTAATTTTTAACTCTCTTGAGCTCCTTACGTCCTCATGGGTCAATTACTCAATTTATAACATTATGTCAGTTGTAAGGACTTTACCATCCAAGGGTAAACAGTGCTGGGTATGGTCCTTTACCTGTGTTTGCTCTTAGTTCTTTGTATATTGAGGTATGCAATAACTTACTGTGTGACTTACTGATTGGGATTTCTTTTACTCTCTCTGGTTTGTATTTCAGAGTGACTCTGAAGGCTTGTTTTAGCTTTTGTGCTTCATCACTAATGCAGGGAGAGGGAGAACTTGCAGCAGTTCTCTCTGCAGAAGGCTCTTCATCCAGCTGCAGCTGCTGGAGTCAGAACTGCTGCAAATGGTGTTCTGGTATTTGTGATTGGCGATCGATGGAAAGGTTTGGAAGTCACACATTTTGCTGTGTTGTGAGCACATCTCTCTTGGGGAGGTTTGGCTCCGTAGTAGGGCCGGACAGCTGACTTGATTTCGTGTTCTCACTGTAGCTGCCCGTGTTAAGGTGAAGCCCTGTCTGGCTGTGGGCTTTCAGCTGGCCCAGGGAATAAAGCAGGTGCCCAGCACTGGAGTTTTTCTTCTTGAAGTTGTCTTTCCCCTCGCTCCTTTCTCTGCCTTTTTGCATACCTTTGGGAGACGTATGTGTAGTACAAAAACTGCTGGTGGCTTGAAAAGCCTGGGTTTGGGAACGTCCCTGATGCTGTTCCCAAGGGCTAGCGGCACCGGGAGCCAGAGCGGCAGGAGACTTTCTGGGAGGTCTGAGATAGGTGAGGCCAAAGATGCTAAATAGTCCAGTGCTGAAGGCTCTTCCTTTTGTTACCTGTGAACACATCTGCTGCCTTTTTTTCTCTTACACTTCTCTGTTGTGTATTTTCAAGATGCAGCTTCTGCTGCAAAAGCAGCTTTCAGCATCTGTGATGGCTTTTTGAGGATCTAACAAGTCCTTGAAGGAGCCTGTGTTCTATTTGCACATTTCTTTGTTCCCAGGGGTAAACCATGATTCATTCTTGTGGACAAACAGACCTTGCAGCATTTTCGGTGTAAGGTACTGTGGGTTGTCACTCTCAGTGCGATGTGTGTTGTTTTCAAAGATCCAGTCAGGGTTTTTTGGAGCTGGTTGTTCTATAAGCACATCACACCACAGTGCACCCAGTTTGGGTTTGGGGTTTTTGTTTGGTTTCATTTTAAGCTTTGAAGTTTTTATGGATTAGAAGAATGTCAAAGGGGTAACAAAGGAAACTTTAATTTCAGAATAGGAGGGTCAAATGCCCCAGCATTGTTTCTGCATCAGTAACAAGGCACTGACAGCCAATGTTTCAACGCTGCTTGGACCATCCCCTCCAGACTCAGTTGCTGCTACCCGTAGATTTTCCTTTATGCTGGTACCATAGTGTGAAACACTGGTGCTTGCAGGTACCTGGCTGCACACTCTGGTGAGAGCACATGGCAGGTATGTGCTTCTGTAGACTCACTATCACTTTACTAGTAGGTGTGCTGCTCAGTTGAGGCTGTCAGCTCCTCGGGGAGCGAGCCGTCGTGCTGTGGAGCTGGGTCGCTCGCTGCTGTGCTGCAGCAGCTCTCCTTGCTGTCCCCTGTGTTTTGGAGGTTGTGACCTCTCAAACTGGACGGTGTAGTCCTGCCTCTGCCTCCCTGCTCAGAGGGTTGGCATCTCTGGGACTTTGGATTCACCTCTCTCTTACCTTGCTTTGAGGTGAAATAGTCCGTGTCTGTCAGCCAGCTGGTAGGTGTTGCAAACACATTAATAAATGTTTTCTATTGATTTAAATGTTTTTCCTCTGCATGTTCCTCCCTCTGTCCATTCTCTCTTGTAAAAGGAGCGGTTACGCAGCTCTTGGCTGCAGCCTGGGGATGGTGTCCGCTCTCAGGAACGTGTGCTGCCCAGAGAGCTCTGTTGTTTTTATAGAAACCTTGCCCACACACTCCTTTTGCTTTCCAAATATCTCTAAATCCCTGCAGGACCCAGTGCTGACATCACTGTGGTGATCCATGCTTATTTTGGGATGCTGTCTAGAGGTTAAAGCAGAGCATAGAGTGGGGACAGGCCTGTGTCACCCCCACCTCTGACTCCAGTGCAGTTTGGGCACTGGATGCAGCGGTTCACGTGGACTTATTTTGGTTCTTTTAATGGCATTAGCACTTTAACCCTGAGCGCTCCTCTTCATGGCTGGGAGGTGGGTGTCTGGTAGTAGAAACACTGCATTTTGAAAACATAATGCACAGGCCTTTGCAAACAACCCCAAATTCCTTGGTGGTGTCCTCTGTTACACAAGTGCTTTTTAAATTGCTGTAGAAGGACTGTGGTGTATCTGCAAAGCAACTCGGAGACGGGCCTTGGATTTAGGGGGAAGGACAGCACAGGTCTTCCCTTCTCCAGGGCAGCACAAGTCTTCTTCAGTCGTCTGATTTCTTGTACCTGTCTGGAGAGAAACTGCTCGGTCTCTGGTGGACGGACATAGTGCTGTAGAGCTGGGAACCTCTGAGAGGCACCTGGTGTGTAGAGCAGAGATCTTTCAGGCAAGCTGGAAGTGAAACTGTGGAGCTTTTGTCTTGGTAAGCAAAGTGCAATGTTTCTGGCTCCCTCAGATAAGTGAATTTGTGTTCCAACAGCATAGTATCAATCCGAGCTGACGGCGGTGTCCTGGCAGTCGGGAGGTGGGGAAGGATGTGCAGATGAGAGGAGCTCTGTGTTAGCATGAGTAAGCTTATGGCTTTTAATAACCCGCGACTGCTGAGCTTACGCTTCAGCGTCGGAGCTTATTAGAGTAACAGAAAATTGTTGCACAGAGAGCAGAATATAGCATGAAATGTGATTTGCCTCTTCTACAGAGCTTGCACATTGAGCTATAACTTTCTTGAAAGGTTAATTCCCAGTTCTGCACAGAATGTTCTGAAGAGGGCCTTTCTGTAGGGGAAAAAAGACTGGACCCAGTTTAAATAGACAAGTCTTGTGAATCCTGGAAAAATTTGGGCATTTAGCCCAGGAAAGGGAGAGTTCTCTGCAAGAACTTCATTAACCCTGTCTGTCATCACAATAAGTAATGAAAGTGGCTATGCAGACTTTATAAAGAACAGATCTTCTTTGTTTTACCCTGTAGCCTTGATCTCCAAGGCACTGGAGAAAGAATCTTGTTCCTTAAGGAAAACTGTGCCATGTGGGAAGGGAGATGGAGGTTTGTGCAGTGGTCTGGAAGTGTGGATATGAACTGGAGAGCTGCCTTCCTTTTTGGAAGACTGGTGCTGGTAGTTGCAGATACTCAGGAATGTGTCAGGAAGCTGATGATTTTATTTAGTATAGGTTAGGTACGTTAAGCAATATATGATAATACAGTCTTATTTAGTGTATTTTGAAGCAGGAACAATGCTTAGGTTTCTAATGTGGTTATTTTTGTAAGTAGAGAAAGGTTAAACCCAGGGAAGAGTCTCTGCTTCCGTCTGGCTGTTGGCTGCAAGATCCAGATGCTGTGGGAACTCTTCCTGCAGCGCTGGCATCTGGCTCCTCCGAGGTTTTGCGTAGGGTTTTACGAGGTGGCTTTGAAGTTGCCTTTGGAGTTGAATCCTAGGAGCCTTCAGACTGGCTGGGCTGCGCAGCTCCTCGCATCATTTCCTCTTACTTCTGATTAGGAGAAATGTAAATACTTCAAGCTGTCGTTCTGATGTTTTGAAGTTGGGTGGATGTATATATTTCTACACCTTCCTCTGTTCCTTCTCCCTGTGTTTGAGGCAGACACGTGGGCTGTTAAAGACTCGTGGCTCTAAGCTGCCTGCGCCCCCTGGTCTCATGGAGTTTGAGTCCATCTGACACAGGCTGGCCCATGTCAAAGCTTTCCTTGAACAGTTGAGAAGTTAAAACACTATTTCAGAAGTACCTTTGTGAGGTTTGCTTCATATTTGTCAGGTGCTTGGAAGTGTGCTAATTAAAAGGTATTAATCAGTGCCAAGTGGTGGTGTTTCTGCTCACACACATGTATATGTATTTATAGAAGACTTTGTTAGTATTTAAGGTGATATGTTTAGTAAGCTTTCTGAGAGCAGAGCAGGCTGAAAAGTTCCCACATTCAGGTTTCGGGGCTGTAGCAGCACATCTGATTTAATTTTATTGTTTATTTTGTTTTTGTATTTGGGATGTGACTTTTGGTTTTGTCTTGCTGGCTGAAGATGACCTGTTTGCCCCTGCAGTGCTTTGGGATGCTTAGCTGCTCAAGCTCTCTTGATAGGAACAAGCTGTGGAAGGTGTTTGTGGTCTGTGGTTGAAACTTATTTTGGGGTTCAGCTTAAATTGCATGTTGTTGCCATACGTGGGGAACAATCAGCCCGCCTTCCTACTTGATTTTTGGCTCTTCTTTTTTTACAAGGGCTCTTCAGATGTGGATCGAGAGTGGAAACTGTTTGTATTTCATGTGCAGATTGTCAACTCCCTGGTAGGACAATTAAGCCTGCTTACTTCCGTGCGAATCACTGATTGTTCCCGGGATGGGGAAGGGGCCGTGCAGCCAGCACCATCACAGAGCTGACACGGCTGGTGCCGACAGCGTGTGTTTCCGAGCTGTGTCTGATGTTACTTATTTCAGTCCTGATTTAATGATGTGGAAATGTCTGGCAGTTTCTGGGAACGTACACCTTATGAATATATTCCCAACCTGTATTTAATTTTTCCTTCATCGGAAATGAATGAATCCTGAGCAGGGTAACAGAAATGTTCTTCGATAATTTGGCTTCAGGCTTGAAAGCTTTATTGCATTATGAATTAAAAGGTGGGCATGTTGTTGCATGCTTAGTAAGCAGGCCAGGTAGATCTAGTAAAAAGTAATAGAGTGGATACTTTTGGAAGGCTCAACATTGCAACTAGAAGAATATAAACCTGTCTGCTCTCAGGCAACTCCAACACTTGGAAAATGGCTTCTTTACCTGAGATATGCATAAGTGAAAACTTGTTGGGGGGAAAAACGCAACCTGCTGTTGCCGTGCTGTGTTTACACTGTGATCTCTTCTTGTGTTTTCGTATTGTGAGGTCAGTTCCATCCTATGGATATCACTAACTTCTCTCAACACCGGTTCGGTAAGGTTGGATGAGGAAGTGCTTCTGAAAGGTTTCGGTGTGAAGTGAAACTCAAATGAAGGTTGAGTTAAACATATCTGGGGTCCTTAGTACTTAAAAATGCTGATAAAGGCATTTTTATTTTCTGAAACAAAGCTATTTAACTGGGCTGGTGAGTGACACTTTTATTACTGTGGTGCTCGATCCAGGGCCTACCCTTTAAAGCTTCCCTGATACCAAAGGCTGGGAAAGCTGCCAGTGTTCGTTTGTCCTTTAGAGCTTATGTCAGTGAGGGTGACATAGATTATTAGATGATATATTAGCCCTTTGGTCAGGGATGGTATTACTGAGCCTAACAGAGTTGTGTAACCGAGTGACCTCAACACAGTGTCTTTAGAGCCTTTTCACACTTCTGTGTATTTCAGGGTTTCCTGGGCTCTGGGTGTGTGCAACTCATGCTGTGCTACATTGGTGTGCTGTATCTGTAGGTACAGCTTCGTCTTAGCGCGGAGCCATAACTCGTTGGAGCCATTCATTGGTGGCACATCCACGGTGTGTTGGGCAGCCGCAGCCAGCCCCGCACCACGTGGGCACCTCTTCCCCAGCCAGTCTGCACTGAATGCATTACCTAAGTCTGCTCCTGCAGCCCTCTCTCCTGTCTCGTGCCTTTCAGTGGCAGGCCTCATATTGTCTGCTTTAACATTCATATTCATATTTCTCCCCGTGTTGGCAGGTGTGTATTTCACATTAGCGTGAGGGGTTTGGGGATGTTAGGCTGCTATTTGCTTATGGTAATTTCCAGTCATCATGACGTGACTGTTGAGGGAGATGAGCAGAGAGAAAAAAATTGTCAAGCATTTACAGTAAATACTCTCTGCTTTTGGAAACGCTGTCAGAAGTTTAATTGTTAGGTTCAAGTAAGTTTGT
Source organism: Zapornia atra (assembly GCA_013400835.1). Classification (NCBI taxonomy): domain Eukaryota; kingdom Metazoa; phylum Chordata; class Aves; order Gruiformes; family Rallidae; genus Zapornia; species Zapornia atra. Next base: position 216,179 of record VZTU01007872.1, on the reverse strand, counting down.
CATGTGCTAGACAGAATCAGTCTGCTGTAATGAATGGGTTACGCACTTCACCAGCAAAAAGGGAGAGTGAGAAACCAAGGGATGCTCAGGTTTTCCTGTCACCTTGCACTGCAGAAGGAATGGGGTAGGCTTTTTAACCTAGCCTGTAATTAGGTTTTGCATGGAAGCATATATTACTGCACTTGCTTTGCCAGAGCTCTTCAGTATGATGGATGAGATTTAAAGGTTGATCTGACTAAATTGCAATGAGAATACTAACGACAAAGATATTTCTGTTGTGAACTATTCCTACAAGGCATCATAGCTGTGACAGAAATGGTGTAAGATAATGGACAATAAAAGTCACTCGAAAATAATACTCTCCTAGGATTGGGCTGCCTTCCCTGCAGCACGTACCCTGAACCGCAGCGATAATGTAATCATAAGCCAAGATCATCATTTAAATATATAGGTAATCTCATATAGTATCCTGACAGGTTTATTTTATGAGCGAGCGAGAGGAAGGATATTATTGGGCAGCAGAGAGGGAGAAAGTGTTACCAATGTGGTTGTGTTTATTTTGTAAAACAGTTTGCATTGCTCTGGTCTTTGGGGAGCCTACAGTGAGCAGCATGCTGGTGGCTCAGGGGAGCTGGGAGAGCCTGGGCACCCTGGTCCCCGTGGTTATTGCTGCCAACATAGGGACCAGCTTCCTGGTGGATTTTATTACACACCATTCATCTCGATTCTCTGTATATGTCAGAAGATGGGAACTTCTGCAGTAAGTTCAAGTAACGTACTTGACTGTGTTTAAACAACTCCTGGGTTTCAGGAGCTGTGGAGGACTTGGTTTGTTTCACATGGGGTACCCAAAGAGAGCTGCTTCCCATCGCCCCCTCCCTGTGCCTGTGTAGGGAGTAACTGAGTGGAAAAGCATATATATATATATAAAATATATATATAAAACTATACATATGCTGTGTCATGTTGTGCATTTACAAAGCTGTTTGCTGGGAGGTCTCTGCTGCGTGTCGTGGGCAGCAGCAGAGCTGAATGCTGGACATGTGGAAGCAGCTGCTGCGTCTTGTGGGAGGGTGAGGAGTGTTGGTACCGAAAACGGTTGTAAGGCTGTGAGTGCTCATGCTGCTGCTTTGCTGCCTGCTTTGAGGCGCCTGGTCCTACTGCGTTGATTATACATCTGGGAGCAAATAATTTGGCCTTTGGTTAGGTTGGAGGCACCCAGAGACACATGGTGATACCCAAGAGACTGGTCACAGCTGCTTCACTGCATCAGTTTAGAGAGGAGCTGCACCCGGGGCTCAGTAGGGTGTGTGAGGCTGAATGCCAAGATGCTGATGAGGTTCTGCTCCTTAATGAGTGTCTCACAACTAATGATCTTGGCCTTTGCTAGCATGTGCCCTGGGCTGTTCTGCTCTGAGAATCCCACCTGTCTGGTACCTGCAAGATACCACAGGGTTGGATGGGGTTTGTGGCTTGCTTTGCTTTCCACTGATTCAGGTTTTGGAGGGACAGGATGGTGCGTAAGGGCAGTTTGGCATCCAAAAAGGAGTCGCAGCTTGTGATGGGGTGGGGGCCCAGACTGCATGTGAGGGTTTTCATTCCCCTTGCTCTGTAAAGACTCCAGGGTCGCTTTGGGGCCTGCTCCCATACCCGCTGCTGCTCCAAGGGCTGCTGGAGGGGGGTGGGAAGTGGCAGGGTGCTCCAGGTCTGTGGTGCCACTCCGTCGCGTCACGGCCTGCACGGGGTCGTTTCTTTTTCAGGTGTTTTGGTGTAGTTAGGCAGGTTTTGTATTTCTCCTTGTTGCATTATTCCCCTTCAGAGCAGAGGGCACATGGTGACATGCAAACCTACATGGAGTTGGAGTTTGAGAGAATAAGCTGATCGTCACATGTGAGCTTTGGTCCTGTTCCCACTATGTTGTTAAATTTATTCTGAATCCTTGGAGAGTAACTGAGCTGCCTGCAAAACTATGGAGATACAAACCTGAAGAAAACGAGGTGGAAATTTTCACTGCCTTGAGAATTTTCTCTTTCCATGCACTGTTTTCAGAGTTTCCCAGCTGATGTCTTGAGATCTGCTGGGAGAAGCAAGCACACTGTGCTGTGTTCACTTATATTTTCCTCAAATATTTATTTATTTTAAGTTGGCTTCTGATTTAATTGGAAATCTTTCCCTCCCTCCCATTGTTTTCAGGGGCTGTTTCCCCCAGTGCAGGCCAGCAGCCTGCACCAGTCTGTGACACGGGAGCTGCTGGTCCTCTGCGTGGCTCTGTGTTCAGAGTGTTAGAAAGTTGAAAGCTTGACCAAGACATCATACACCTCACTTTATTTATACTGTGCAGCTAAGTATAGGTATTTTATTAATTGTCAATACCAGTGGATTCTGTATCTCTGGGAATTCCCCCTGGTTTTGGTAGGACAGGCGTACTTTTGTGGTGGGTGCAGTGCTTGGGTGTCCACTGCTGTAAGACAGGGATGGCACATGTACGAGGCGATGGATTTTGCTGATACTGAGTGATCGTAAACTCTGGTACTGGGAAGTCACTGAGCTGCTGACGCTGCTGCTGTGGGAAGAGTTACTACACTTCAGCAGCCCCGCTGAGTGATTCGGAATCTGGCTGGCTGATTAACATTGATCCCAGAGACTAAACCAGTTGTGATAGATCCTTAACACGAGAATCATGGAGGTAGGGCTGCATCATCAGGCCTTCAGTGAGATCCCCCTGCGCCAGGAGACACAGGCATGGTACGAGCTCCGCTTACTGGCCGCTCTCTCCAGGACTAGAGCCCAGTTGCTATCACTGGGTTTCTTGTTTAGTGTACAGTTCCCAGAGCAGATAACTGCTTTTCTGCAGGTAGAGGTAAATGCTCCAGTTTGGGCTAAAACAGGGGGCAGATCTGTCTTCAATGGCTGGGAAATGCTGCGAGAGAATTCATGAATTGGGNTTAGCGGGGGTTTGTGTGTATAAGGTTGCGAGCATTCACAGTCGCTGTGGAGAGCTGTTAGGTTGTTCTTGTAAAGCCTTTCGCCACTGATGATCCTGTCCTTTCATCCACCTTCTGGAAAGGTATGTGATGCTTCGTGCAATTTAAAAATGGTTTAATTTACTGTCGTGGTCAAGACCCAGTGTGAAACTGTTTGACACTGCAAAGCTTTGTAGGAAGTTTGGCAGCTGTAATAAAAAGCCTGTCGCTTGGGAGGAAAAGGTGTGGAGCTACAACAGTGTGAGAACAAGCCTTATTCTGAGACCTCTGGTCTGACTTCCTACGGTTGTCTTTGGCTGTTAGAAAATTTTCACTCCCTTGCCTGTGACTGCTCCTCCCTCCACCCCCCTGTTTGGGAAGGAGGAAACAAGACCGAATCTGGAGCGGTGGGTGGTGTTCCCGCTCAGCTTTGAGTCCAGTCGCTTTGCTTCCTTCCCTGTTGGACGACTTGGATGCTATACTGCATCAGCAATGCTGGTGCTGCAAAGTGACAAGCAAAGTAAATTGGTTGCTCGTGGTGCAGTCGGAGTGACATCCTGAAATACAGCAGGGCAGTAGGTGCTGTTTGTCCTACTTCTTGTGCAGGTCAAAGACTGCGGGTCAGAACTCTAGCGTAGGCATGGTGACCACTGCTCTAGATGTCAGTGAGTTAAGACTGCTACTTAAAATATTGATTAAAGGAAAATCCATTAGCTATTAATGCTGCCATCAGTTAACGAGGCATTGCCTGTTTAACTAGCCTGAAATGTCCCGTAGTGCAGCCTTTTACTGCGCCGTGCTCCACATGCTGGAGATGCTCTGTGTAGAAACTGGTACTTCATCCTGAGAGGTGGGGATTGGAACTCATTTGAGGAGCTGAGAGAAGATTCTTCCTTTCCAGTGAAACAAAGATACGGATTTTGGTGTAGTCCATCTCAAATGCTTATGTTAATTACAAGTGAGAGTTTCATGCTAACTTTTGGATTCCAGGAGATAACTAACAACGCACAGATGATTTAGCCTGAATGGGGGGATGGAGTAAGGACTGGCTGAACAGATTTAAATGTGTCCTGTGTGCCATGGCTTTCTTCAGTTCTATGGAACGTGTTGCAGCTGGTGGCCAAGCTACCTTCAGGATTAGCCAGATGAGCTCAAGGCATGATCACTTCCTCAGGAGCATGTCTGGAACAGAGGTGCATGTCCCTGGATTTGAGTAGCTGACATGACACTTCATGTTCTTTGTTCAGTGGTTTTGTATTTAATTGCTATTCCTGTTTTGCAGTTAGACTTTTCTAAAGAGAAAAATCTCAAAAACCTCGTGGAATTTCTCAGCATTACAGGTCTGCACAATCAGTGTACCTTTCCTGACATAATAAAGTGCCTTTGTGGTGTTGGCTGCTACTGGAAGCCCCTTCCTGGGCATCCCCCTTCCACTCTACCTACCAGCTGTGCTTGCCAGCAGCCCAGAATAGCCCAGCTGAGCGCTTCGAGCAGGACACACTGTCCCGTGGGTGTCAGCGGGCTCGGAGCTGGTGTCATGTGAGCTCTGCTGGATCTCTTTTCAAAGCTGATATTTTGCTCTTCCTTCTCCCTTCCCTTCCAGCCCTAGTGCTTTACACCCAGTGACCAGACCCAGCGGCTCTGCCTTATTCATTCCCACACACGCTTGTGGCACCTAGGCTGTCCTGAGCTGTTAATCGCCTGCCTGCTGTCCTGCCCCTCGTGGTAGGTAATTGCACCTTGAGTTTCCTCATGGCAGCAAGAAACTTATGGTTGGTCCTCTTAGGAGTAACCAGGATTGCGTATGGTGAGGTGACGTGGGCTCTTGCATTCACAGATTATTCCCTTTTCCCCTTCTGGAGCCTGTGTCCCTTCCAAAGGCAGGACACAGGAGGTACAATGTTTGCTCAGGGTTAGACTAGGTACTTAGCATGACACTGCCTGGACATGCCTCTTCCCTCGAGGATGTAAACATGAAACTTTGGAATTCCTTTGGAGATGAGTAGTGAGATGCAAGCTGTCAGTAGCCTGCAGTCCTCACACTGTGTTCTCTTGTGGACTCAGAAATAATGTGTTATGTTCTTCTTCAGGTAAGCAGCCTTTCTTCACATGAGAAGTCATTAAATAATTAAGATAGTTCTGGCAGTGTGTGTAAGGTAGAAATGTATAAAGTAGAAATTTTGTAGGACAGGTTAATGTTGATATCAAGAGATGTTTTTACTTTTTAAGTAGTCACCTGGATGTTAACAAACCTGCAGATGCCTGATACTGAAGGAATCTTAAAACCAGACTTCTTTGTACTCGTAGTGAGTTCTCTCCTCATAATACTGCTCAAAATAAAACCAGTCTTGTGGTACTGTGAAGTCATTTAAGGCAAACCCAGGATGTGATGTGTAGAACTTCTCTGTTGCAGGGGCTGGATTTCACAGCTCTTCACCCACCATGCTACCAGCATAAAAGAAGGTGAAGTTTTGTTTTGTGTTGTGGCTCAGAACTTCACAAACAAGATNGGGGAGAGAATGACAACACTAGATTGGTCTGTGTGGAGTGAAGGATAGTTTTTGAATGAAAACGAAGAATCAGTGATGCAATCAGTGATTGTGGATTTGCTTTTGCCTCCTTGCAGTAAGCTCTGTATCTGGGAGCTTCTGCTGGATTCTCTTTTCCAGTGCCACATCCTTTTAATTTCTGTAAGTTTTGTAGGAAGTTCTGCAGGACAACGGTGTTTAAGTGCTGCAGGTGAAACTGGAGCAAACTAATTCATGGAATGTTACCTTGTTTGTGTATTTATTCCTAGAATAATGCTTTGATCTCCTTGAATCTGATGGTTTCTCGTTGCTGCTTCCTGTGGCTTACCAACCTGCACGAAAGCTTTGCTTTGGGGGTGGGAGGAAAGTGTGTGGCTAAAGCTACGCTGGCCCAGAGGAGCTGCAGCTGTCTGGTGAGGCAGACTTGTTGCCAGGTTTGTTGTACAAATGGAGGTGTCCTAACCTTCAGTGGGCCATCCCTGAAGGGTCTAGTACTGTTAAGGATCACCTAGGTTCAGCAGTGGTGGGGGAAGTGATGCCAGCTGCTGTTAGAGCTGACAAAAGCAGTAGATAATGTACCACTGATCAAATAAACCCCTTCTCTGTTATTTGACTTGTTATGAAACCACACCAGTTTTGTGCTGATGACACTGGTGTTGGTGTTTGTAATCTCTGGAGGGTGAGGGTATGTTGGACCCGTTGCTGTGCCCCTTCGGCTCGCGGGTGCGTCATGCTGTCGATGGTCTGAGCTCCTGTGGGGCTGGCAGCATGTCAGGGGGCTCTTGCTTTGAGGGTTGTTTGTGTGAGGTGATCAAGGGAAGGAAGGGGAAGAATCTGTTCTTGCTGACTTGATGTGTGAGCACGTGTAGGCACAGCCCTGCAAAGAGCTCCTTGCTTTCCGTGCAGGATGGACAGCGATGAGACTTCCCTCTCCCCTCTTTCCCCTCCAGCAGGACTGTGAGACCGGGTTTGGTATGATACCATGGAAGGGCAGCACAACCATCCGCATCATCTAGGGGACCAGAACAACCCTCTCTGCAAGCTGCCAGGACAGGAATACCAGCATGATCCTCAGGTAAGTGCATGTCTCTCCAGTCTTTCTCTCTTTTCTTCCCTCCCTCTCACAAAGTTCTATGGGTTTCTTCAGCATTTAGCCTTTTTTCCTTTCCTCTTCTGTTCATAGTGCAGTTACAGCAGTTTTAGGGTATATCCAGTCTGGGATTCAGCCAGCCAAAGTTTCCTGAATCGTTTTGGGTTTTGTTTTTTTTTTAATGATACTAAAAGAAAAAGGAAATACTTTAAGCAGAATTCAAAGTGAGTATTTTTAAATTATCTTATAAAAACAAGTACAGTGTTGGCTTTCTCTTCTTGGGTCTTTGAAGAGAAGGCCAGAGAAAAGCTGTTGCCTCTGAAAGTGAATAAAAGTATTTTATCTCCTTTCGTAGTTTAATAATAAATGCCAAAGAGGTAATTACCAATGCAAGATGATGTTCATCCTGTGTGAAGCTGTGGGCTCTGACTTTGTTCCCCGTGAGCCCCTGGAATCTCTCCTCTGATGTATTTTGTCTGTACCATCACTGAGTTTCACCCTGGTGACTCGTATCCCTCCCCTTCATTCCTCAGAAGTGGGCTAAAACTGGGCTTAGACCCACGTTCCACCCAGCCTCCAGCCCTTCCCTGTAACCGTGGAACTGGGATTTTGTGAATTCTGGCTACTTGCCTTTTTTAGGCTGTTTTATCTGTTTATCAGAGCAATTAAGCTTTATAGACCCCTATTTTAAGGAGTAAAAAAGCATTGTGGACAAGCTGTCAGACTGGGGAAGCTGAGGCCTGGCATTACCTGGGGAGGGGGCTGGGGATGGTAATTTTTCACTCCAGGCCTGCAGTCTGGGGGTGAAGCAGGGTCCCTGAGCAAGGGGAGGTCATTATGAAGCTGTGTCAGAGCACAGGGCAGGACTTGCAAGTACCGTGAGTTGCCTACACATAGTACAATGGTGAATATATCTTACACAGCGCTGCTGGGCAAGCAACGTCGTATGGAGCAAAGCCCCCCTCTCCTAATGTAGCAATTTGTCATATTAAGTCATTTAATAATAATTGAATCCCCTTGATTAATCTCCTAGAATTAGCCAGTTGCATTTTGAGCAATTAGGGTTAATTACTGCCTCATTTGGCAGGATAGAGCCCCTGTAATTATTTCATGAACAAGATTAGGAAGTGTTCCTGTGCAGCAGATACATTCATGGCATCTTGGAGCACATGTTAGAATTTGTAATGACATAGTTAAGTGTAATTAGTAGCTAATAATCCATGTTCTGCTGTTATGCTGATGCTGAGTGGGCTCATTTTGCTGTATGGACATTGTTCAGTGAAACCTCCCCTCAACTCTGTTAATACCCGAGTTGTGTTAATGGAGGCTCTGAGTGTATTAACTGTTCAGAGAATGATCTCATGTGGAATTAGGATTGCAGGAAGACTTTCTTTTGGGTTTGCTGTTAAAATAAAGGAGGGAAGAAAAAAAGAAAAGCAAAGCTGAGTAACAAGAATAATGCAGTCTACTGGAGAATAGGAAAGATGCTTCTCCTCTGCAAACTCAGTGTAGAAATTAATAAAAAATTGTCCCATTGAGAGGGCAGCCCCCTTACCTTGATGGCATGATACGATTGCTTATTACATATTTCTGATTTTCCATTTCCAGGAACATAATTATATATCATTTTCAATTTTCTGGTGCCTATTACCTGGAAGAATCCAAAATTACATCATTTCTTTCTTCTGAAGATACAAGTAAAGCAGGCATGCTATATAATGGCTTCTGGAAGAGAAGGGTGTTTGGGAAGGGAAAAAATGACCAAACGTGTCTCACAAGAGGAGTCATGACTGGCAGGGATAAAAGCTTAGGAAGAAAAAACACAACTTGAGCTTTTAGAGCCTGAAACGAAGAGGGTTTTGTGTGGAACAACCCTCTCCTCCCTCCAGCCCTTTCATGCAGAGCTGCTGTGTTGCCCCCAAAAAGGCAGAGCCACCCTGTGCCCCGCAGCTGCAGACACCGGGAATTGCCTGCCTGGAGCTGCCTCCCCTTCCTCTGGCAGAGGGGTGACTCCTGGCTTATAGCCAGCTGCTGCTCAGCGGTGTGTAAGCACATCAGGCTTTGCTCCTGGCTCTGCTGTAGCTCAGTGCTGAGGGGACACTGTTGAGTAGTGCTTTGTAGCAGGAGTCAGTGAAGATGTGTGAGTACAGAAAAGGCCAGAGAGGCCCCCGTCGCCTCTGGCTCCCTCACCTGCTCAGCGTTACCCCGAGGAAGCTCCTCTGCAGGAGACACAGTGTTTCTAGGGATGTTCCAGAGGGAAAGTGTCCCTGGTTTCAGCCTCTGGATTACTCAGGGTTTGTAGCAGTAAGTGATGAAAGTTACTTAGGAGCAAATCAGTGTTACAGAAATACAGTTACAATTTTGACTTGGCTTTTGTACTATATAAATGTAGTAACTCCCTGTTGAACAGTGGTTTGTGCCCTCACACAGCCTGGCAGCAGAGCTGTTCATGGCAATTCCGTGTCATGCTGTGAATCGAAGGTAGATTTGAGCTGCACATCTAGCAGCAGAGGGTCCTCAAATGCTCATCTCTGCAACACTTTCTAAGTTAATTTCTTTGGGAAGATCATCTTGATCTGCTGTTCTCAAGCTGGTATTTCCCTCATTCCATCAAAAGCTGTACAAATACCTGCTCAGAGGGATGTTCAGACTGAAATTCAAACCAAGTTCTCCAGCAAACTTTAAATTCTAGGTAACAGCCTGGGTGAAGGGTTTTACGATGGCTATGTAGTCTAGTTCCAAAGCTGCAAATGTATTCTTCAGCGATTACTTGGCTACCTTTTTGAGGATAATCCATATTTTAAAAGTTTCCTCATCTCTTGTGAGCTGAGAAGTTCTTTTTAATTTAATCAATCTGTTCTAATGTGTTCTCATAAATTCATGCTGGAAGTTCCACCTCAGAGTATGCGAGATTCTTTTCAGGTAGGCATTATTGAATGGAGATGGGTGTATAATTTGGGACATCATAAAGAGGTTTGAAACGCTGATGCTGATAGTAAATCACTGCTTATAATGTACACATGTTCAACTGGAGGGGCTGGAGCCTCCCCATCTACCGCCACAGATGTCTTCTAAAGGTGAAATTAGTTTACGGTAAATGTCATACAGATGAAGTATGCACTTTAGAAGCAAGGAAACCATTGCTTTAAAATTAATGATGCGTTGCAAATATCAGGAAAAAAACTTATATCCAGCATAAAGATAATTAAAATTCAGGTCAGAAGTGTATGACTTAGTCGGGCTAAATTTTTTAATGAGATTTCAGAAAATTAATTGGGCGAGTACGTTTTTACTCTTCTAAAGAATATTTCATTTCATGCTCTACAGGAAAGATGCCTTTATTGGCATCTAAAGATTGTAGTGTCTGACTTTTTTAACTGTTGGTTATCCAGTCTTTAACAATCATTAGGCTGATTACAGCTAATCTAAATGTCTCGTGACCCCGTAGCCGTTTGTGCAGAATAACTAGTGCTGCCTTTCCACATGCCAATCAGCCAGCAGTGAAACAACTGACTTTACTATTAATTAACATTAGCACTCTGGGTTTATATATTGTGCAATTAGCAGAGAACATTCCCCTTTTCTCTGCTCATCTAGGCTTTTCCCCCCGTGCCTCTGGGAGAAGCAGTCACACAGGCATCGCTCGGCAGTGTGACGGCATTTGACTGATATTTCTGTCTGGGTCTCTGTGCCTGAAACCTCAGGTTAGAGGCTGCAGGAAGGGGGCTTGGACAGTTTGCTCAGGGCTCTTAATTACAAAGAGGTACATTTATTGACCATTGATTATTGTGGAGATGAAAGTCTTTTCATGGAACAGATTTTATCTTATGCATCCTTATCCCAAATCATCAGCTCTGAGCTGTACAACTGCTCATTTAAGTAATACAAAGCTCTGTCGAGGTTAGGTAGCTGTCCTGCCTGCACATGGGTGCAGTGCAGTATGAAGGATTTGGGGGAAATGTTATCAGTTTTTCAAACTCTAGCCTGTTTGTACTCCTTCATGCTCAGAAAGTCACCTCTGTTAGCACTTGCTCTGACAGACATCATCTTCTGACTGAAGCATGAGGAGACAACTACATCCTTGCACCAAAGAGCAAGTGCATAGCAAGGGATTTTCTAACACAGTCTTCCGTGGGGTTGTTTTATATTCTGGTGTGTAGAGACTCCTATTAACCTGTAATTAAGTTTCTTATCCTTGCAGCCTATCTGCTCAGGTGCTTACAAGGTAATACAGCTGAAGTTTTCATTTAATTGTATTTTTTTTATATTAGAAAACCTTACTAATTCTGTTTTGCAGAAAATCTCCTAACACCTCAAACCCTGAGGCTGAAAGTTACAGCAAACCTCTCCATTGGTGTTGTGATGAGGACTGTCCCTGCACACTTCTGCCAGCTTCCAAATTTCTGCTCTTACGTCAGCAATTACATCTAAAAGAGAACATGTGGGCCAGAGATGTCATCCAGAAGAGCTTGTTCTTGGAATAATCTCTGCATTTCTTCTTAAAAATGAATAGCCTCTTTATCTGAATGAGGAGTTAATTGACTTCAATCTTTGGCTTCTTTTTTTTTTTAATGGAGCAGCAGAAGAGTGAGACGTCATTGTGTGGATGAAGAGAACAGCCTTTGTCTCAAAGCTAGCTCTTGCCAGACTGTCCTCTTCCTACAGCAGCTCTGGGAACAGAAGTGTGTAAACAGCCCAATTTTCATAGTACCACAGAGGTCCATCATAATTTTCATAGTACCACAGAGGTCCAGTGGTTGGGGGGTGCTTATTCCCTCCAGCACGACCTTTTTCTTTCTTCTTTAATTTAAGCTTCATCATTGACCTTGAAACCAGCCCAGCAGACAGGGGGGCTTGGTTTTCCTCTGTTTGTGCAGACCTGAACCCTTGAGTGAGCCTGAATCAGTCCTGAAAATGAGAAAATCTGTTTGATGAGTGGGTTTGAAGAGGATGATACCTAATTTTACACACAATTTATATCTGTGTGTGAAAACTCTTGAGATTTGCAGAAAAAAGACCATGTTTTATTGGAATGAATGGGTCTGAATTCTCTGACATCTTTGGGAAAATTGTAGTGGTCAAATGTGGAAAAACTTGAGAAAAGTGGAGATCCCCTTGTTGGAAGTCATGAAATAAGTGAAGTGTATGTGAGGCCAGGCTATAGGGGTGATAGTGTGAGGAGGTGTTTCTTAAGTGCTTTGAACAGGGTCCTTGTAGCAGTGTTTAGCAGAGCTACCTGCTTATGTTTAAACACAGAAGGTTAATTTTAGAGACGTATGGGAAGATGTGCTGCCATCATCCACAGGGAGCTTCCTGGTAAGGCTTGGTCTAACCTGGGCATGCTCTCCAGTTTATACCACAATCAACATCTTCTAGCCTGTATGAAAGCTCCATTACTTTAATTAGGTCTGATAGGTTGTGATAGGAAATGCAAATCTAGGTCATTGCATATGTAAATGTGCAGCTGTAGTCCTGGAGGATGCCAGAACATATCAGCTAAGGTGTCCAGTCATCACCAAGCATTAACTCAGCACAGCAAGCAGACTTTGTGTGCTAACCATGTGAAAGTGGTTAGGACACACACAACCCTGTCACTTGCCTAACATTTATTTATATTTTCAAGTTAAGAAGTTGCTAGATAGTTCCTGGCACGTGCTTAAAATATTAATTTACACTTAAACACTCTTGGTTTAAGCCCCCAATTGAATGATTTATGAAGGGCAAATGGATGCCTCCTTTACTGCAGCATGGATTTCTTCCTTAAAAATAAAGTTTTGTTGTAGTTGCTTCATAAAATCTCCTTAAAAACAGCTGCCTCTATTGTGACTGTTATCTCTGTGTTAGAAAAGCTTTTCCTCAAACTTTCCTGCTGCTCAGGAAGAGTGTGGCTCAGGAGGCACCCATTCATGGCTAAGGAAATGCTTTGATTCCTTTGTATTTTTTAATTAGGACAAAGGGGTATGCAACATTATCTATCCTGGCACCTTTGTTTTGGCTGGGTGAAGTGATTTGACTGGACAGCTCAACTAATTTGCTTAGTAGCTCGAATGTAAAGAAGTGGGGACCCAGAGATGCTCCCGGTTGGTTCCCAGTCACATTGGACAAACCCTGGTGTCCAGACATCCTTCTGAGCACAGAAAATGCACGTGAGCAGCAGCTTCCTTGGTGCTCCCTGGAACAAGCTGAGTGTCCCTGCGATGTGTATTGATGAGTATTACTGTGTATCAGATCCCTGCAAAGAGGGATTGCAGCCAGTTTAAACTGAGAGAGCTGCAGGGGCTGATTACCTTGAATATTTGCTTGTCTGGTTTCCTGTGTCCTTACTCTGCTGATAATTTAGTAACTTGAAGTGCAGTGTATGTAAATAACAAAGCAATATTATCTTAACTTCCAGCTATTTACCTTTTTGTTCATCAGAGGAAGGATACTCCCATTTTATTGTGTAGTATCCACCACGAAACTTGGAGAAATGAATCCTGAATCTTCATTTTAACTTCTATTTTGCTGTGCTATAGCCTGTAAGTGCTATAGCCTGTCACTTAACCACAGCACAGGGACTGTGAGGAACTGTCCTGTGGCTGCTGACACCGTGGCTTCCTGCAGACTAAAGTAATCTTAAAAGGGAAACAGTCCCTGAGCTGCTCAAAGGAAATACTTGATGGAATGAGCTTCCTATTCCAGGGTGACTTGCCTTCACCCACAACTGTGAATTGTAACGCAGCCGCCTTCCTCGTGTAGGTTATTGTTCATGGAGAAAAGATGGTGTCAGCTTTGGCCTAGAGGAATGAAACCCATCTCTCATAGTATCAGAATGCTGAAGTGCTCAAGGTGATAGAAAAGCTCACCCATGGTCTTGGCACTTCAGAAATAGTTCCTCAAAGTGTTGTGTTGTCTGAGAGCGAGTAGCTTTGCTCTTGCAGGGAGCTGAAGCTGAGAAAGCTGATGATCACGATGGCCAGGAGTTAAATTTCCAGCTCTGTGCCTACTTGAATTAGCAGGCACTGGGGGGGTGTTGTGGTGGTATCACTCTCCAGAGCTGCAGAGCTTTGTCCTGGGAAGTTCTCATTGCCTGACACAGGGCCGTGGTGTGGAAGTGCTGGGCAGGCTCTAGCAACAAGCAGCCTTTCTGCCAGGGCAATGAGGGGAAGGTGATGGCAGAAAGACCCAGTAGTCTTTTTGCTGTCTGTTTAGTGACTTACATCTGCACCTCATGTCAGCGTTTATAAAACAAAATCATTTTTCTCCAGTGAGCCTACCGTGGAACAGCTTTTGTGCTGGGGATTTCTCCTGTCTTTGTTGTGATAAAGATGCTGTAGATGTGACAGGTTTTGGAATAGCTTGTCATGGTTGATTGATGCAGTTTGTGGGTCAGAAATTAACATTTAGGGGACTTTACGGGTGTGTTTTCTTAAATACATTGAATTTTACAACTTTGTTTACAAAGACTCTGCCAGATAACTGTGACTGTAGCTCAAAGTTGTGCAGACACCTTGAAACCTGGCAGCGTTTCCCAGTGTCTGATTGATTCTGTTTATTGTTTGTTGAAGAGTAGTCATTTTTATGTCTGTGGCAAGGATGTGCAAACTTGTCGACATAAATAGACGCTGTGAGAGTCCCTCACGCTGTACGTCGTGCTGCCAGAAGGTGCTGGGCTGAAGGCATTTAAACCTGAGCACCGGTGGTCTCCTCACAGCGTGCAGCCCTCCTGGGATGCTCTCCCTGGCCGCTTGCGCTGGGACTCTGCGGTGGAGCATCCCTGAGGAGCTCTCCCCCAGCTTGTGCTCTGTCCTTGTCTTCTGGTGGGTTTCGATGGGAACTCTGAAATAGCTCAAGATGCTGAAGCTTAAAAATAGACTCCTTGGCGTGCATGGGAACTTCAAGTAATTAATTCTCATCATTTCTTTTTTAAACATTGGTTAGCAGTCACGTTAATTGCAGAAGTGAGCAGAACGGCTCTGGGGAGCAATCCCCAGCCCGTGGGGTACGCAGCCCTCGTTACGCTGTGTCTACCTGCCCGGCTGGGTGTTTACCTGAGCCTGCTCAGAAGTAGGCATCAGCATCTCCCCAGTGATGCGGGCAGGCAAAGTTGATGAGAGGGTGTGTAGCTAGGGAGAGAGTAGTTTGGGACTAATTAATTACCTACATGGGAAGCAAGACTTTTATTTCCTTTTTAAAAAAGTCATTTAACTTCATTCAGCCTGCATTACTAACACACTTACCAGGGATGAATGCATTTATGGTCAGAATTATCGATAGACTGATCAGCCTAGATTAAATGTGTGCCCGTCAGAAACGAGAGCAGGAGGATGGGCACCCTTGGGGATCCCACCCCGTGATCCCTGTGTAAGTGGCTAGTACTTTTATGCTTTGGTTTGTTAATGCTGTTGCATGAGTCTCTGCTGTTCACTGTGTTTATATCGTTTCCTGTGTGTTTATATCGCGACAGTGCTGGTACGGTGTTGTCTGAGTGGGGAAAGGGAAGCCAGACCACTCCATATTTCACTGCACACCACCTCAAACCCGAGTTTCTCTGTCTGTCTTGCTGGGCAGGAATTTATCCTGTCTGTCTTGCTGTGAGGAATTCATCCTCCTGCATCCCATTAGCCAGAGAAGCTGCCAGTTTGGGGTCATAAAGCAGGCAGATTGGGACTGGGATTCCATGTTTCTGCATTGCTTTTTCTCATGCACTCATTTCCTTCCCCTGGGCCTGAGCAGAGGCATTTGACCTCGTACCCCTATCGCTGCACCTTGGCGGATTTCCAGATCGAGAAGAAGATTGGGCGAGGACAGTTCAGCGAAGTTTACAAAGCAACTTGTCTTCTGGACAGGAAGCCTGTGGCACTAAAGAAAGTCCAGGTGAGCGTTTTAAGTTCAAGTCTTACTGTTTAGCAAGCCGAATGGGTATGTTTTCAGTGTCTACACAGATTACTTGAAGTCAGATGCCCCTTTCAGGGCTTTTTTGTCAGCAGTGCTCAATAAAACAGTTAATAAACACAGAGCTTGAGGTTTGAGGGCACCAGAGGATCTGGTTTGATACTTTTACATTATAAACCCCAACACTTTCTCCTTTTTTTTTTTTTTTTTTTTGAGTTGGCTTTTCAGGTGGGTTTTTAACTTTTTAAACTTCTATTATGTCCAACTAAAGAATAACAGTTCTGAAGGTCTCAAAGCACTTTTACAAACACAGTTGAAGTCAGGCTGGTTTCCCATTGCTCAGTCCACACCCGGATAGATGAGGCCCCATGGCTGCACCGCGCTCCTGCCAGCCCCTCGGTCGTGTCCCTACACAGCCCGAGTGTCAGTGTGGGACCCCGTGCCCATCCTCCCTGGTGTATTTCTGCCGAGGGCCTTTACCCCTCCTCACCTTGCAGTGGGCTCATGTTTCCCAGTCAGAATTGCATAGCATTGCTGCCATTCCATATTTAATTTCCCTTTTTACTCTATAGAAAGACCCTTGTTACTGAGGGTGTGTGAAAGAGCAGGGCCCTGATGGCCACTGTCACAGGGCTGGGGACAGCCAGCTTGGCAGGACGAGGTGTGGGAACATGGGAGCATGGAAGGGAAGGACGCCTGGGCTTGCCCAGAGGTTTAGAAGAATTTCTACAGTACAGATTTGTAACTGGGCTTCAAGTACTGCCTAGTGTTCGGAACAGCATTTTGTTTGAAGAAATTTGACTTTAATCCTTCAACAGATCTTCTAAACTTTCATTTCTAGTGACTCGATTATTACAGAATGAGTATGAATGCTCTATATTGTTGTTAATTATTACAGAGAAATCAGTGGAAGCTGTGTCTGTTTAAAAGGGAAAAGTAAACATTTTATCTTCTGTTTACCACATGGAACCAATAGTAACTAAACTGTGTTTTGAAAATCACGATAGCAGATTCATAAATTAGTATCTTTGTTTTTCATGCTGCTTAGAACGTTGCCTACAGGTTCTAAAATGATTTTTTTCCCCCTCACTAACCCTGTAGTGGTTTCAAAATAGAGAGAGATCTTGCTTTGATCCGGGGATTGTGTGTGCTCGTTATGGCAGAGGATACATGGGGTGGGGGGAGGAAAGAGCAATTTATTGTTAAAAAATAAAGTTTTCTTGTTTCATTTTCATCCTCTATGTTTTTGTCTTTGAAGATTTTTGAAATGATGGATGCCAAGGCTAGGCAAGATTGCATTAAAGAGATTGACCTCTTGAAGGTAAGGATTTTTACAATGACTCTGCTCCCCCCTTTCTTTTTTTAGGCTGGCAAGTCATTTGCTCTTATGGCAGATAGATCTTACATAGCACATGTGAGGGGCTGAATAGACTGAGCTTTCTTTTGCAACCAGAATGCCTATGTGGTGTCAGAGTTTTGCCTTCAAGCTTAAGTGCCCTGAGACTAAGGGCTTGTCAGACTGACGTATCTGCAACCTGACGTTTGCTCATCGGCCTGTCCCAGGCCACCAGTTCCCAGTGCTCCACAGGGATAACCACAGGGTTAACTACAGGGCTGCGTGGGGATGTGCCAGGGCCGTCCTGAGAGTCAGGGCTGCTGCCCCCGTGCAGGACACGGGTCCCGCTCAGGCTGGGTGGGGAGGGTTGCAGTTTATGGAGAATGAGGCAGAAAGGTCCGTGCCTGGAAGCAGGGAGCAGTCTTACAAGTGAGACTGCAGAGTACCCATGATCTCTGGCCTGGAGTCGTACAGAATTTCATGGGGTTTCTAGTTCTCTGAAGAGCTTTTTGCATCTGGGTTTCCCTTAGAACACTGTGTGTGCTGCTTCAGGAAAGGACAGCTGTATTTTTCTCAAATTGATGACTTTCATGAATTTTAATTTCAACTTTTTTCATGTTATTACATTAAATGATAAAATGCCTTTCAATTTCTAAATTTGTCAGTTAAGTAACTGGGTTTGTGCCTCGAAAGGGTGAGGTGTGGAGGAACCCACGGCAGCAGTATTTCAGAGACTGTTTAAATCTCACTCCACTCTTCATCCCTGCTGGTGTGAAGAGCATGTCTGCCTTGTAGTTGTGTGTAGCCATGTAATATTCTTAGTTTTAAAACAACTGCCTTGCTAGGTCAAAACTCCTGTGTCTAGTATGAAGCATTTACAGGCTGTTTCTAAAACAATCTGCTGTGAGACCCTGCCTTTCTTTGGTGTTTTTATTTTGATTGTGGAGGCATTTGTGAAGGAATCATGTCATTCCTTCGTGTGAGGGGATCCATCCTGGTCAGAATCACACCTTTTCTGATCATGGAAACAAAGC
>VZTU01007872.1:149560-198349 GCA_013400835.1 Zapornia atra | reverse complement strand
GGGGTGTCATTTGTAAACGGATTCTAATTATTGAAAATCCAACAGAAGCCAGGCAAAATTGTGTATTCAGCATAATTCTGGCCAGAAGGTTTAGGTTAAGCTGCTCAGTAAGGTGGCTGTGATCAGCGTGTGGGCTGCCAGCACCCACCCTCGCTCATTGAGAGGGGACGTAGCCTCTCGCCGCCGGAGCTGCTGTGCATACACATCAGGCATTAGCTGCCAGCAAACTTTGAGGATGCATTCAAGAAGCAGGAGGCGTCATTAACCCAAGCCAGAGTGTGTGTGGTGTTCTGTGCAGTTCAGGATTTGTGAGAATGAATGTGCTTCCTTCAGACAGAAGAAAATTCAGGTGGCCTGTTCCATCCCACATGAATATACAATAGTCATAGGAAAACCCCAACAACCCAGAGTCGTTATCGTTACTTAAAATAGGTTTGACAGAAGGGCAAGTGGAGAATGGTGGCTTGGCTTATCCAGAGAGGCTGTTGTGGGAAAGCACAGTGCAGACCATCAGTAACCAGAGTGTGCTGTCACTCAACAAAGATGTAGATTCTTCATGTTGGCTCTGAGTAAGTTAGGCTTTATTATACACACAGTAAAGGCTGGGGTGTAGGACAGGTTGGAGGTGAGCATAGTCTTCATTCCCAGTTACACTGGTCGTGTTTTGATGTTGTGTTTTATTGGCATGTAGTGCTGAGCTTAGAAAAAGGCTTGTTTGGCTGCCTGAGCTCCCCAGTGCCTTTGGGAACTCCAGAGAGTTCCCATCAGACCATCCTAAGGAGGACAGAGCCCATCCCCAGCCACGGGAGCAGCATGCGGTACCCAGGATGCCAGCGCCTGTGAGGATGTGGGGAGAGGGGCACCCGATGCTCATTCTGCCTGGGGTGTCAGGGTTTTTTTCCTGTGAGCTGATCTTTGAGTGATGCACCCGAGAGCAGACATTGAAAAAGAAATCTCAACAGAAGTGTCAGGCTGTGGTATTTATTTATTTCTTTAAGGCTTGCTCTGGTGGGAATGGGCTTCTCCCGATGCCGGCGCATGGAGCCCATTAAGGCTAATGGGCGCTAGTGCCGAGGCATCGCGAAGGGGAATCTGTCCCCTAATGTGCATGTGGGGAGGAGTGATTAGCATGATGGATCATAACAGTGTTTCTTTTGGCTTTGTAACCCCTGGAACAGGCAGGTTGAGTCACAGCTGTTTAGTAGATGAAATGCTCACTTTAGTAGATTCTAAATTTACTGCATTTCTGAGAACAGGAGAGGAAGGTAATGGGATGCAGAAGGAGCTGGAGGGAGTGAGCAGAGATCCAGATACTGCCTCCCTGAGCAATTTCTACTTTAAGAAATGCAGACATAAAATATTAAACCATAAATTTTAATTCATTGAGCTGGTTTCTTAATTTAGTGCTGTAAGAAGTGTTGAAAGAAAAGAAATTAAAATACTGGTTATGAACATACGAAGAAGCTACACCCAGAGAAAAAAGTAATTGGTGAAGATGCAAGCAGAAACAATCAGAGAAAAACCCTGATATATGAAATTTGTGCATGGTTTTGCTCCATCAAAGCTTTACTTCTGTTCTTTTAAGGGGCTGAGAGACCTCAGAGTACTGTAACCAGCACTTTCTTTGTTTTTAATGGAGAAAAAACCCAGTTATTGTTTAATATAAAGTTTCTTTCAGGACGTAGCCTTTTCTGTTGTAAACTCAAAAGTACTTAAAAGCCATTTTGCCCAATGTTGGGCTGTATTGCTCTATTTTTAGGCAGTAGGTGGTATTTCTTACACGATTTTTGCCTAGACTAACCCAGGGCACGGTTTGTAACTGCACCTACTGTGGCCTGGTTTGGGCAGTGGTTACAGAAGTGGTGCAGGTGTCCTGTGCTGGAGTTGCTGTCACTGCAGTGTTACAGATGTTCTTCTTGCATTCACTCTTTCTGCAGCAACTGAACCACCCCAATATAATTAAGTATTTGGATTCTTTTATTGAAGACAATGAACTTAACATTGTCCTGGAGCTGGCCGACGCAGGTGATCTCTCTCAGATGATTAAGGTAAGGATGTGTCAGAGATGCTGCACTCTCTCAAGATGAGGCAGGCACAAGGTCGGGGGGTAAGAGGATGGGTGCTGGAAGCACTTTTGTTCTGCCCCAGCATTTTTGCACACCCATGGGGTGCTTCCAGAGCCTGAACCAAAGTGTCTGATGGGGGTTTACATGCACCAGGCTGTGCCGCCTGCTTCTGGTGGCTGCTCTGGAAGGGAGCAAAGCTCTCTGGGCTGTGGTGGGACCTGGGTGTTATTTGCAAGGTTGATTTATCCAGCCTGTGATTGATGGGGACATTTAATTACTGTTAGTTTCACTGTTCACATAGCCTGTCTGCCACGCTGAAGACATTCAAGAAAGTGTATTGACTTTCTTTGCAGCAGGGATTTGGGTTTGAGAAAATGTTTCAAGTACTTGCTCTTCTCTTATGTTGCTCTTAGGAATACTTGTATTGCTGCAAACCAGCTTTAGTTAAGCTGTTACCACCTGCTTTTATATTTTCTTTGACATGTTAATCTTTAGACATACATCCCTTGTGAGAACAGATGTGTTATATCATGTTTGTTAGCACTCTCAACCTTCTCTCCATGTTTTACCTGTTTTTTGCCATCATTATTCTGTAATTATCATAAATGAATGTTTGGAAAGTTCTCCTCCTCCTTGTTGTCACAGTTAAAATATCTTATTAACAGATTTGTTTTCTTTGCCAGCAGAGCTATGAGGCACTAGGCCAAAGGCTGTCAAACAAGTTCCCCATTTAGTCCGTAGTTGGCGGCTAAATTTGCAGTATCCATGAGAATCTGCTCGGTTGCAGGGCAGAGTCCCACAGGGAGTTGGCAGAGCCACTCCTGGGGAGAGCCCCAAAGGTCCAGATACCCCTCACGCCGCAGCCGCTGGGTTATGGGGTGATGGTGGGAGCTGCCCCAACCCGAGGGGTGAGCTGGCTGTGACCGAAGCTGCGCGGTGCTGGGCACGCAGTGATGCACGCCAGGGGTGTGGGGTCTGGGGTGTGCTCACCGAGGGTCGTGCAGACAGAGCTGGTCCTGCCTGCGCAGAACTCGTCTGCGTTTTGATCCTTGGCTGGTTTCCTGTGGCCCCTTGTATGCTGCACCCTTCTCCCTGCAGATCCTGGGAAGCTGAGCTCATCTCAGGGTGTTGGCAGTTGCAGGTGGATGGAAGAGAGGACTGTGAGAGTCAGGCTTTGGTCATCATGGGGGGTTCAATGTTTGGTTTGATTTTTAAATCTCAGCGTAGGAAATGCTTCACCTACGCGACTGCAAGATCATGTAAAAACCTTGCATTTTTTGGTCATTTACACTTTTTAGTTTAAAACATTCCCCTCTGATAAATATGTTCGTTTATCTATCAGGGTTGGCTATTTAATTCCTTTAAATCCCTTTTTATGTCACTATAGATAGCAGTTGTATTTTCTAAAACGCAATTTGAGGGTTCCTGGGCTGATGACTTGAGCAGCACTGTGACTTGTGTTCTTCCTGCCAGCGCTCCCCAGCCTGGTGTGTTTTCCCATGTGGGTATCACAGGTGTGAAGAAGATGCACTCGTTGGTTTTTTTCTAAGGTCATAAAAATGATGCTTTTCCATTGGTGCAAATCTTGGAGTTCCCTTTTTTTAAAAAAAAAATTGAGAAAAAGCCCTCTAAAACCAAGAGGGACCAAAAGTCTCCCCCATACAGGCTCTGTCTGCAGAAGCAGTGATTGCCTGCTGCCCCTGTGTCCCCCCCACGCCTCACCCCTCCCTCGGGAATTGAAGCTTTATGTGAGGATTTTCGGCTTCCCGAGGTGGTAGGAACAGCGCCCAAGGTGTGAGAGTGATAAAAACAGGGGCTGTCTTTGTCACGCCCCGGTGCCTGCATTATTTATGAGGCATTGTAAAGCTGTGGTAGTGGAGCGCTGGCGGGTAACCCACTGGAGAGTTGGGACTCCCTTGTAAATGTCAGGCAGATCTTATTGGACATGACATTTAGAAAATTATCACTTGTGGTCTTGCATACCCACTCTTAGCCACTTTAATGAGAATTAAGTCATTTTCTCGTGTATATAACACTTTGTCCCTCACCCTCTGCAGTTCCTCTCTGCTCCCTCCCAAGTTTTGGTGGGAGGCTCCTGCAGTCTGTCAGGTTTCCTGCCCGGGAATCACAGGGTCCTGCCCCTTCACAGCTGATCTGCACCAGACAATTTGCCGTTGCTGGAGTCAGACAGGAGCCGGTAACAGCATTGCACGTCACATTCCAAGTGTGACAGCGGGCATCAGATGTCTGTACGGAGAGGGGAAAGCACAAGATGCAGAAAAGGACAACAGCCAGTCCCTTTATTCCTGCTCTGCCAGTGGGAATTCTGAAGGGGAATGTGGGAGAAGTGCAGATGGGGTGTGCCAAACAGCGTAGGGCCTGTCAGAGAGAGGCCTTATCCAGTGACACCTGATATGTCAGAGGAGGTGGAACGGCTGAAACCTCTGGTCCCCCGTGTTCCAAGTGTTACAATGCTCTGGTGGAAGAACTGTCTCAGTGTCTAGAGCAGGAAGCAGCCGTGAGAAGTCAGGGACCAAACATCCCAAGTAGTGCAATGCTGGGATGCCTTGGAGGGGGCGGTCACGCTTCGCGTGCAGTGCACACGGCTGCCCTGCATTTCTGACATGGAGAAAGAGGAGTTGCAGCTACATAAAGCTTGGCCTTCGCTGGGGGGTGCAGCGGGTTAGTTATTGCTATGCTGAGCTGCTCAGGAAGACGACCTGTGTTCCAGAAGCCTGGCACCACGCTGCGCTCCTCTGTGTGTGCGCTGTGTGCTTAGTGACTCTCTTACTGGAGAGCTGTTTGCACCCAGAGGCCCCTTGAACCCAGACTCTAGACTGGTCCTTTCCCAGCTCCGCGTGTCCTGTGGCAGCAGCACCTTTCTGTGGCACTACAGAGAGCTCAGTTAATTTACAATTCCTGTTACACATGACATAGAATATATTATCCTACCTGACCAAGGAGGAACATGGGCACTTTATTGGTGCTCTGGCCATCCTTAAAAAGGGGGGAACCGATTACCTTCTTGCTGTTAATAGACTGTACAGTAATGAATGTTTACCAGATTTTTTTTTAATGATCTTTTGTTACCTAAGGCAAAATATTTGAGACATTTGTTGTTTTGAGGCATTAAATATGTTTTGCAAGGTAATTAAGGAGATTAATGCTAATTATAATCGGTGTCCATTCAAAAATGTCAAACCTATTTAAGCGTATTTTTCATAATAGTTGTTAATTAGTGAACTGCATTGAAGTTTACATACAGAGGTAAAAGCTAATCAGAAGAAAAGTCATGCTGCTGCAGATCTGGAAGATGTGAGCAACCTGCAGCTGACTAACACGACTCCAGGAACGAGACGAATACGTTGCTTTTTTCACTGATCTTTTATTTCTTTCCTCCCACAGTATTTTAAAAAGCAGAAACGGTTAATCCCAGAAAGGACAGTGTGGAAATATTTTGTGCAGTTATGCAGTGCAGTTGAACACATGCACTCCCGCAGGGTGATGCACAGAGGTAACATTAATTCAGTCTCTTTTCACTGAATAATAATATAATGTTCCAATTAGTAAGCGCCTACATTCAAAAACAATTATGCTGATGTTCAGCCAATGCATGTTTAGAGAGGCTGGAGCTCGCAAGATGGATTTCTCCTTCTGTCTCTTTGCCTCATTGTTAAAGGATTCAGTCTGAAGTGAGTGTGGTATTAGGAAGATGAGCTGCTTTGTATTCCAGACACTGATATTAAGTAGAAGTGTCAAACTTGCCATTAGAAAAGTGTCAGAAGTAAAATGCTGAGACTACTGGATACAGTGAACTCTAAGAAATAGCATTCATTATATTAGCTGTGACCTTACAGAGTTTAGAAGAGTTTTTCTGTCTTGTGAGCTTTTCTGAAATATTAATACAAATATGTCCCACACTCTCATAACCCCTTCTCTGCTTCCATTAATGAGTTTTGAATGCCTTGTCTTAGAACTTTCCATAACTTTGAGCTCTATCCAAAAATCACACTGCTGCTTTCAGTGCTAATGAAATGCTTTGTGAGGGACTTGACCCAGGAAATGCAAATACCCAAAAGGCACCAGCACTGATGTCTGCTGCTTGTTGCTGCCTTCAGGCTTTGAAGGATTAAATTCTTCACTTTTTTTTCCCCATTTTTGCTCCTTTACACATCCCCTGATGCAGCTTATTGGTTGTACCCAAATTAGGTCTATAATTGGTGGCTGAGATTTGGAGCCTCCCCCATTTAGTCTGCCTTAATGTGAGGAAAGTCCTGACATTACTGATGGGAAACTGGGGTGCTGGTAGCTTCTACAGCCCCTGAGTAAACAGGACTGTAGAGAGCCCAGAATTTATGTGTACGTGGGACAATGTTTTGCCCTTGCTGTGGGGGGACCACGGTGGGCAGTCGTTTCCTCTAGAAAACAGTCATTTCCACAGTGAAGCAGAGTTCTTGCTTTGATTTCCATCAGTTAAAGAGGTTGCCTCTATTCTGTTGTGCTGTTTCCTGCATTCTCCCTCATTGGTATTTCTTGTGCTCTGATTTTTGTGTATGTGCAGAGCTTGAAGTCGTGGAAGATTCAGCCTATCAAAGCTGAACAGAAGCAGGGTTCTGCTCCAGCCTCTGTTGTACAGAGAGCGCTCCAGGCGATGTTTCTGTTGCAGCATTAGAACCAAATAACCTTTTGTGGCTTTGACCTTTTACCTTTTTCTTCTTGCAGACATAAAACCAGCCAACGTGTTTATCACAGCCACGGGGGTGGTGAAGCTGGGAGATCTCGGATTAGGCCGGTTTTTCAGCTCTAAAACCACTGCAGCACATTCCTTAGGTAAGATGCACTGGTACAGCTGTCAGCTGTGATGTTCAAAAGAAGCAGTGTCTGTCCCCTCACTGTGACAGGAGCTGATGCAGGGGTGCATACTATGTGTTCTACTATGTATTTTAAACACTCTGCATGTGACATTAAGAGGTATTTTTTGCTTTGACACTCCAGTTGGTGTTTTTCTGGGAAGGCCTGATAAGTGTATGGTTTACAGCAGAGGTAACAAGTGGCAGCTTTTCCACTCAGAGATCTGCTTACTGTGATTCCATGACGCCGTTTTTGGCAGATGCTGGTTGGAGACCTTACCCTGAGCAGGGGTTGTGATTTGCCAGAGCTGAGGGAAGTTTCAAAGCCCTCACAGCTTGTCCGTTCCAAACAGGGACTTGGAATGCAGCTTAGGCTTTGAAGATGGACACTTTCTTCATGTCTTCCCCATCTCCAGGTTGTTTGGTGCCCTTCTGGTGTGCAGGTAGTTGTTCAGAGCACAGTAGCTGCGTGGCACAGTTACTGGACCACATCCTGCTCCCAGACTCTCCTACCTGTGATCACTCTGAAATTTCTTTCCAGGCTCTAGTTATCCACAGGGCACTGGTGTGCTCATGGCTCCCCAGCTAATGTGTGTGTTGTGCAGAGCTGGAGCTGTTTGCTCTCTTGGGGGACTTCACCTGAAGTAGCCTTCTGCTTTGAGTGGGAACTGCTTTTTCTGACCGATTTTGCATCTGTTAAGTAGTTTTGTGTAGACAGATATAACAGTTTGCCTAGAGCTGAAGTATTAAGCATGCCTTTGATAAGACCGTGGAACTTGTATCACATCTGTTGCTGCTGTTTCCCTCCCTCTGAAGCCTGATCATGGAATTTAAAAAGTCCATCGTTTGTCTTGATGCTCTGTGGGCCACTCATAACAATGATTTGTTCCTTGTTTGTTCTTCTGTGTTCCACAAGCAGCACAGTTACACGTCCAGCACTTTTCTGGGAATTGAAATTTAAGTTCAGAGCATCTGGGCTTCTCTCCCCCTCATTTTTACCATGAGCATTAATTACAGAGCTATAGCAGAGTGTATGGTGTGTATGGTTCATTCTTGAAGCCTTACTGTACAACGTATTTGATAATTGTGTTTGTGACCTCTTGAGAGGTGACTGATCTTCCAGTTTTATTACTGGGTCACAGTTTTTTGAGTCCCAGAGGTGCTTCTGTGTTGGAGCAGTGGGGGAGCCTTGGCTGTTAGCAGTAAGGAAGCTCCTCCACATTTCGCTCTCACAGCTGAGTTCAGACACACGCCGTGTTTCTCTCTTGTCTGTGTGACTCTTGCTCGATTGTTTCTTATATTTACAACCTTAATTGCTAATTCCTGCCAGCAGCCCTTGGGGCTTCTTAGTGCACAAGAAAGGAAGAGATCTGCCTTGTTTTGTGTGTGCTTAAAAAAACCCAAACACCAAAGAAAGAGGCGTTTCTGTAGTTTACTTGTGTGATAGGATGTAGACACTCACTGTACTTGATAGATTAAAATAAGCCTTCTTCATAGAAAGTTACAATCACATCATCTCAACAGGCAGAAATACGGTCATGTCTAATTATATGATCTTATCTGGTTTGACTGCTGCACTTATTAATATAATAAGAATAAATTGGGGCTTGGAAGCTGGCTGCACATGTAAACCAGGCTTGTGACCTTTACCAGGGTTGCTCTCCCTTAATTGAGAAGGCTTGTGTAGGCAGAGCTAAGGCTCTTCTGCAGGAACCTTGCCCTTCCACGAATCAGATGCACCCTGGGAACAGGTGAATAAGGTGCAGAAGGCTGGAGGAGTAGCAGTGAGTGATGCTGGAGATGGTGCATGGTGCTCAGGGAGGGGTGGGCACGCCACTGTTTCCAGTGGTTCTTGTGTCCAAGTAAAAAGAACATCTCCACAATCCAAAAAAATGCAAGTTTGAAGCTTTTTCTGGGGTTGGGATGGGTTGTTTTCGTAATTTTCAAGATATACAGATTTTGTAGCAGCAGGAAATCTACTGATCTTGGGTTTTGTTTAATTAAGACATTGGTTTAAGTAGCTGTGAGCGGTGAATGCCCTGCAATCCAGAGTGTGGTACCCGCACGGACCCAGGCTGCGATGCTGGGCACTTCCCGTAGCCGTGTTGCCCCGGCAACCACCCTGAACCATCATTTCTCTGGCTGCTGACCCATGAATTGAATGCGTGGCTTATGCAAATATATTCATCTAATTTTTTTTATCTTTTGTTGTATTTGCTAGCATCAGACTGGCATAAAAGGGCATTAGGCAGTACCACGACCCGTCTGACAGGTGTACCACCGGGCTGCGGCAGCACCGCTGCCGCCGTGTCAGGAATGGGAGCTGTAATTAGAGCAAGGAACAGAATGAACGTCAGATGAATTACCAGGCAGCAGATCATATTTGTCAGGAAGGATTGCATACATAAAAATTAAGTGACAGTACATGCCGGGGTAATGAAAGAGAAATGAAAGATTTGCCCATACACAGCTCGTGAGACGCGGGCGGGCGCCGCGCTCGCAGCGACGGCGGGATGCCTGGCTGGCAGCACGGCCCCGCGGGAGCATCGCCAGGGCAGTGGGCGACCCCGAGACAGGGAGAGCCCCGGCCCCTGGAGACCCTCCACGGGCAGAGGGGAAACGTGGGCACGTGCTGTCTCACTGAGCAACAGAACTGGTTTGGGAAAGGTGGTGGTGCTGTGGGGAGGGTTGATAAATGCCAGAAACCAGCCGGAGGCTGCAGAGTAGGGGTGAGCTCATGGGATGGCACTTTGCTGCTTTCCCTTCTCCCTCTGGCTTGGGAGAGAAGACAGGAGATGCTTTTCCATGGGGGAGAGCTCTTCAGGCACATGCTCTATCAGAAAACTCCAGTGTTCATAGCACTGCACTGTGATGTCCTTCCAGGTGTCATCTTTCATTCAAGATCTAATAGGGCTGGGAGTGGCTTTTGTGGGTCTGTTCTTAATGTTGGATTGTGTCTGTTATCGCTGATCTCCAAGGAGGGCATTCAGAGCAGTATCTGATTGTTAAGGCTGTTCTCACGTGCTTGTTAGAAAGTTTAAATCACCAACGTGGCTATAAAATCTAATTAGTTATAGACAAAAATTAGAAATTGCAGAGCATCTTTAAAAACTACATAGACTTTGGAAAAAATAAGAGTAAGCTGGTCGGTGCTGTTTCACTAGGAGCTGTAGTAAAGGTAGAGAATGGCCATTAATATTAAAATAGATAGCTTTATAGGAAGCTGGTATAAAGCCCATTTTTAGGGAAATAAACTTGGCATTATCCAAAGGCTCCGACTGGCTTTATATTCTGAAGAAAAGGAGGGGGTTAAAAAAGAAAAACCCCACTATTTTACACAGAATAGCCTTGTTTTGGAGCAGATGATTTATTTATTCTTGGACAAGAATAAGCTTGGAGTAGATTTTCCTTCTGGGGGATGTATGTAAGTCAAAGCTTCCCAGTTTAGAATGTGCTGATAGCTGTGGACTGGAGTACGTGGGGTGTTCATGTTCCTTCTGGTTCCTTATGGGAGACAAGGACAAAGTGGGAGTAACCACAGCCATGAGGACACTCTTCTGGCTTTTCCTTTTGCTTGCCAAGCCAGTTTGTCATCTGAACCAAGCTCACAGTGCTCCAAGGGGCTCGTGAGCAGGACTTGTGACAAACAAGCAGACCCAAGAAACTTGTTTAGGACTTCAACAGCCACATTCTATGCACTTGGAGAACCTCTGGCCCCGTGGGCTGTGCCTGTAGTGCAGCATCTGGGGAAGAAAAGATCCTACAGGGTGACTGTGGGTATTTTGTGCTGCCTACATGTAAAAGCAAACCCCCAAACTGTAAGGACTTTGGTGGGGTTGTGCGTGTAATTAAATCCTAATATGAAAGGATATTTTAGTGCCTTTTGCTAATTCCCAAATTCTCCTTCTGGGAAAAGACCTCAGCTGCCGCCTTGGGAGCACTCCCTGAGCATTGCAAGCGTTGAGGAAAGACACTTGGGGGCCAGACTCCTCCTAAATCACATTGCACCCTTCCCTTGGTAGCCTGGAGTGTGTCTGGAGAGCCAAGACAGGAGAGTTGGGGACTCTCATTTCCGAGCAGAATCACTTCCCTGCTGTGGTTGCACCACCAGACAGTATTCAAACACACTAGAATGTTTTTCTCAGCTGTGTGGATGTTCATGGAATATGCAGCAGTGTGTCACACACATTAAAGCTAAGCTAATAGTTCTGGAAGTAATTATTATTTTAAAAACAGAGTGTGTTTTTGTTACCCGTGGATGGCATCCTGGGTTTCTGAGTGTAGCTCTTTGCCTTCTTCATTTGTAATGAGCGTGTTTCAAAAATCACAAATATTTCAAAACATTGCAAAGTTTGTTTTGACAGGAGCAGAGCATCTCTGGAATGAAGGAAGGCTTTAATCAGCAGCACCCCTTTGAGGCCCGCCTCGCGCTCTGATATCTCTTGGTTTGAAACTGGGAATACTCTGTAAAGATACAATAAAGGTCAGGATTTGTTAGGTTCTTTCATATTCAGAACTCTGTTCCCTGCTGTGAGGAAGGAAAGTGATAGATTCAGAAACACTGTTGGGCTCAGTGTTAAGGATGAGCTGGAAGGTGCTGGTGAAGGAGGAACAGTGTTCCTTATCGCTGCTTCTGCTGCGCTCGGCAGCCGAGCGTGGCTGTGGAGTTTGATTAACTTCAAAAGATGCTTATTTTGATTGTATTTTTAAAAACCCAACATACAGAGCCCATTAAAATACTCAGAACTCTTCCCCACCAGTGCAGTGCAGTGACAGCTTGCAGAGAGGTGCATCGGGCTGCAGCCGCAAGAGGCTCATCCATGGAACGTTGAATTCAGTGACCGAGGCTCTGGATGGAGCCTCCTGGCAGCACAGCTGGGATCTCCTCCTGCTCTGCCCACATGCAGCCAGGCTGAGCCTCACAGCCACCAGAGACCCTGGCTGGGCTGTACTCACACGAGCAGAAGCTCTGTGTAGAAAATAACAATCGGGTGTGTGGCTGTACGAACAGCCCGGCCGCTGCCGCTTCCACAGCCACCAACCGCCTCTGATTCGAGCTGGAAACGTTTGTAAAACGAGCGAGCAGGATCTTGCTGCGTAGTGAAAGCCGTGCTGGGGGGAGCAAGGAGCGCTCGGCGTGTTCCTGGGGCAGGTATGGACTGCAGCTCAGTGGCTGGAGGTGCACAGCCAGGTCTGGCATTCAGACTCTATACGAGAGGAAAGGAATTTGAATTTTGTTTCTGGAGCAGCTTTGCTGCCTTTGCCTCTGGGTTTCCTGGTGAAATGCTCTGCTCCTAGTCTGACTCTGAATAACGAGCGTTTCCCTAACTGTGGGTGTTGGAGGTGTCCCGGTGCTGTTCCAGGCCCTGGGGGGTGAGGCTGTGCATCAGTGCTGGGGGGAGCAGGAGGAAATGTTGATGTGGTGTTGCTGCAGTGTCCTGACAGAGACACGTTTGGCTTTCAGGGCTGGAATGGGAAGCTGAGGAACAGTCAGGGTCGTCTTTACTGGTTTGCGGCCGTCGTAACTGCAAAGGCATTACTCCATCAGCCAGGGATTAATCCTGCATCTCCACAATGTTTTGTATTTTCAGCAGGGCGAATACCAAAGAAAGTTCCTGATTAATAGTCCCCGATTAGGCTGTTCTTGTCAAATTGACTAATGCGATGCAGTGGTGAGCGCGGGCTGATTGCGCGGGGAGCCTTGTGCGGCTCTCTAGAAGATGCTCATTACGGGAGATCCCCGCGTGCTGTTGGACAGGCCGTAAGGAGAATTGGGCTTGTCAGTCTTTTATCATGGCAGTTATTTAAAAATTAATGCATCAGTTTTGAAACGCAGAGACCTGCTTGTTCATACATTTGCTGACAACACCCCGGTAATGATAGGTAAATGTGCGAGGTAGGCTTCTCAGGAGCAGCTCAGGCGTGGGCTGCTCCACAGACCCATTAATGGAATGGAACGGGCTAATGCATGGGAATCAAATACAGACCGTAACGCACTCAGCCGTGCTACCAGCCCTGTCACTCTGCCTTGATCGAAGGTCGTTTTAAGGCATTATCTGAAACGACAATTTTAGCCTACCCAGCAGACCCCTGCTAACGTGGAAGGCAAGGCCAGAACTTTAGAGCCCACGCGTTGTTATTTGCTCTGAGCTTGTCACGCAGTGACCCAGAACGACTGATGGCAGGGACAGCTATGGCTGGAGGCCGCCCCTGGCACCAGCACTCCGAAGCAAGAAGGCTCCGGGGAAGAAGAGTGGGCATGATCTCTGTGCTCCCTCCTGCCCGTTGCGTGCTGCTGCCTGCCCGTGCCTGGCTCCTCTCCATGCTCTCAGGGAAGGACCAGCATGACCGTTGCTTCAGCAGCGCTGGTAGGTGTCCTGGGGGTTGTGAGACATGGCAGCACTGGAAGCGGAAGGTGGGGAAGTGTCTCACATGCTGGTGCTCGGTGGGGACTTCCAAAACCATCCTCAAGAGTTTCACAGAATGAATCACCAGTTCTTCAGCAGCTGCGTGCTTCTGAGCAGGAAAATGAATCAGTGCTGTTCCACCCAAGGCAGCTCTTGTACAGAAGTCTGGCACATGTGTGGGAGCTCCTTGGAGAGCCCCGCTGCCCATGGTGCGCATCTTGCCTGCACATGGAAAGCCTGGCTGGGCTCTTTGAGTCCTGTCTGCTTTTGATGTTCTCTGAAGTTACTTTGTGCAGTCTGTTAAAAATTATTAACTATTAGCAGAGCTCTGATCTCATCCATACATAGAGGCCTTTCACTGGCAATTAAAACCAGCCAGATCTGAGACGCTGTCAGTGCAGCACGCTCGCAGGCTCGAGGTGATGCGACTGAGCATGGAAACACACTCTGTGTGTTACTCCTCCCATGCTGGAGTTTGTCTAGAATTTGCAGAACTATAGTTTTTCATTAGGGCACTGTTCACCTCGAAGTAATTTCTTATTTGAAGGATGTGTGGGCACAAGCTGCATTTATCTCATAGGGCAGCTGGTTACAGAGAGTCCCAGGGGGGCAAATAAATGAGCCGTCGGGGCAGTGGTCCCCTTCCCTTGGTTACTTGTTCTGTTTGGGTGAGTGGAGCTTCATATGTGTATTCCTGTATGGAACATCTTGTGTTTCACATTGATGCCAGAGGATTGCTTCCACGTTATATGCTACATCTCTGAACAGGTCAGAGTAAAAATTATTGAGGTTGAGTAGACTTGAGGTTTGGGCATGTAAATATGTGACAGATAAAGAGGTTGTTTGGGTGGTGGGTTTGGTTTTGAAGTAAGCTGACTGGTCTTTAGGGAAAGACGACTCCTTTAGTAGTTAAGGTGGAGTAGCTGCTGCAGCATCATCCCAGTTTGCCCCTTGGAAAACTTTGGGCTTCAGAATCCTGCTGCAGTAGAGACTTCAGCAGTGGGGCCAACTGGGACGGTCGGGTGCATGTAGCATCTGTACTTCCAGTGAGACCTCTGTAAGGGGGATCCTTAGGGGTGCTGTGGGGTAAATTGGGTAGAATTACAGGCTAGCATTGACAGTATTCAAACCAATCCTTTTTGTCTTGACTAAACAACCTAAGAGAGGATTTTTGTGTTTCTCTGATTTCCAGCTTCCATTAGGATGCTGATGTACTGAGAGCAGCAGGTGTCACCACCTCCTCAAGTGCTGCCCCACAGCTGTGCCTTGCTTTCTGCCCCAGAACTCCTTCATCTCCCACAGTGTGCAAACCCCTCCATAGGTTCCCACAGTGTGCAAACCCCTTCGTAGGAAGAGTGGCTGTTCTTCCCCTCCACCTCTAACACCAGCTCATGTGCTTATTAGTCCTCCAGCTGTCGGCAGGCAGCATTTCAAATGGAGAAATGGTAAACTGAATGTTACAGGCAAATTAAACATTTGCCATCTTGTGAGGAAAGGTCTTTAATTAGGAGACGGATACGCTGCAACGCCAAAAGCAAGGAAAAAAATTGACAGGGGACGGGCAAGCAGGAGAAAAGAGAGTATAGAAAGTCCTTGGATGCTTTAATAAATGATGTATCTGAAGATTATTTGATGTAGTTGAGCCTGCCAGGATGTCTTGTATTTTCAGTATCACAACTGAAACTTATTTAGGATTTAAAAAAGAACCTTTTTGAGGTAAGGAATTTATTAATGATTTCCTGTAACTTCTGTCCAAAATGCTGGAGTAAATTTCTTTTGATAAAATACAGACTTGTGGAGGTACATAGAAATCCCTGAGCTGCTGACGTGACTGCAGGTTGAGGCAGTGGTGTGAAGTTGGGAGTGATACCTCCGTTCTCTCAGAGAGTTTTTGAAGCCCTGCCTGGTGCTGGGCTTGCTCCTGCAGTGAGCAGTCCCCTGAGCTCTCAAAGGGGACCCCATCCTGCCCAGAGTGGCTCTGCACGCTGCTGGCAATGCCCTGTCCCAGTGGCTTGTTCTAGCAGCACATGGTGACACCAAGCTTGTGGTTTCAATGCTATTAAGCAACCCAGAGTAGGGTAATCCTTTACAACTGCTCTGTCTGCGACGCTCTGAAGGTGCTGGGAACACTGGAAAGGGAAGAAAAGGTTCCTGGAATTTCAGAAGTACCAGAGATGTTCAGTAGCGTTGGCCAGTCCCCTCACTCTGTGTGTGATGATGTCTTTGGTTCTGCACCTTCTAAACCACAATTTGTTTTCAAATTTTTGTGCCAATCCCTTCTCATTAGCTGTTTGTGCTAAGCTAATGCTTTGATAGAGTCAAACTTCTGGGTAACACAGGTTGCACGGTCACTTCCTAAGGCAATAACTCCTCTTCTCTTTGTTTGTTTTCACAGTGGGAACTCCATACTATATGTCCCCAGAAAGAATACATGAAAATGGCTATAACTTTAAATCCGATATCTGGTCTTTGGGCTGTTTATTGTATGAGGCAAGTATCTTCTCACTGCTTTTTCCCAGGGTTGTACGGGACAGGAACTGAGGTCAGCCTTGCTTAAGCTTAATTGTTGAGAAACCAAATGAACAGGTAACTGTTGGTGCTCGCTGGGCGCTTCCTGAGCGTGCTCCAGGGAAGGACGCTCCACTGGCACCAGGCTGCTGGGCTCGGTACCCGCTGGTTTCCGTGCGGTACCGAGCCCCACCAGTTCACCCCATGAGGGCTGCCTTGCTCCTGGCAGTGTGGCAGTGCCCTGCATGGCTGGGGAGAGAGGCTGGTGCTGGCACCACCGGGAAATCAATCAGCAGCATCCTGCTGCAGGGACATGAGCAGTCCTGGGGGCTTGACTCCGACAGCCCCGTGCCTCTGGGGTGTAAGACAGCAGCCAGCTGGCTACAGATCTGTGTGGCCCAAAAAAATGCCCTTTGGGGGGAGAACCCCCCACCGCTGCCTGTTGTTTCTGTACTCCCACCAGTGTCCATACAGGCTGCATCTCCTCAGGGCTCCAGGCGGCCTGTGCGACTGCTGGCTGCCCTGTACAGTGCTCGGGGAGCAGAGTTTCATTATGGAAAAGATTTATCTGGTGTCTGGCATGAACAGTCACCCTGAGCAGTGTAACATCCCAGCCTTGGGCAGGACAAAGAGCCACCAGATCTGCCCAAGGGAAGGTCCAATCTAGTGGAGACACTGGAGCCAGGTGTGGTTGTGGCACCATTTTACTGTTAAAATCCTCTCCCAGAGGAGGGAGAGGAAAGGTGCAAGACACCTGATGAACTACTTCATCAAAAATACTTACAAAATCCTGAGCTTAAATTGAGTGGCTTTGTCCCTCTCCTCAAGTTCTTGATACCTCTAGTGAAAGAATTCAGGAGACTTACAATAGTTCCCAAAGCAGCAGCAGCAGCAACATGCCATTAAAAACCAGGTGGGTTCTAAAGGATGTTTCTTCTCATGATTCTTCTCATAAGGTACCGAGAACTGGGGCGGGACGGTGTAGCTGCAGCTACCTGGGTCTGCTGGTGGTGTCCAACAAGGATGCTGGAGACTCTTGTTTGGGAGCAGGGGAAGGAAGGAACCAGCTCCTGGAGCTGGTTTTGCTGAGTGGTTCCAGTAACACTTGACGTGCTGGGCCTTGAGGAATCCTCAGTGGAGGCTGTGCTGAGCTGAGGCCTTTGGCCCTGCTGCAGGGTGTTGGACTTGCTGAGCCCATCGAGCGGCCCAGGTTGGACACCACGACCCGTTTGCTGCTGTGCTGTACAGCTGCTCCCTCAGGCTGCTCCGAGTCATTCCCGAGGCTGAGCTCTGCAGGAGATGGGATTCCAGATTTATGCAGAGAGAAATATTTAGCGTTGTGCTAAGTTATGTTTTTGTAGCAGGCAATATGCTCCCCTTATGGCACAGTAGTCCTGGTACTCCTTATCTCTCAAGAAGCTGACTTAATTGCACACTAACCATAATTCTCTGGTAGGAGCAGCAGTACCACAGTAACATGTGAGAGGTTTGGCATGTGAAGCACTTCTAAATTTACTTCCTATGTAGGTAAAGCCTCAGCTTTGTGGGCAGGGGCTGTGAGATGGTGCAGATTCCCAGGACGACTGGACAGGTCCCAGTTCTGTGCTCTGTAGATAAACAGCTACTTGACTCGAATTTGGAAAATCAAGAATCAGCTTTGTCTGTCCTTGAAGGAGCTTTATTTTCACTCGTGGCTCAGGAGGAGAATGTTTTTCCAGTTGACTGTTTGTTTGGTTCTGAGTCACTTCTGATCTTTCTCCAGATAGATTGTGTAGATAAGCTGCAGAGAGATTTAAGGTACAAATTGCCTTCAGAGACACACGTGTCCACTGGGATCCGCGTAGGGAGCGTTGAGGCCTTTGGGATGTGATGCCACATAGCACCACTTAACTCTGACATTGATAATCGCTCAGTGATTTTTATTCAATCTTATCAATATAGTAGTAACTGTCTTCACTGCTCGCTTCTTGTGTTTATCTGTCAGCAAGATAACTTGGAGGGGATAAAAATAAGTTGTTAATTCCCAGAACATAGCTACGAGCAATGACTTCAGCAGCTCTGGATCAATCTGAGCAGTACCAGTGATCCCTGTGCCTGTAGTACACTTCTCTCTCTCTCTCACCAGCCGTGCTGCATGGTCCTGCTTTTAAATGACGATCTCGCTGTCCCACAGTAATTGCTCTAATCCAGATGTCAGGAGCAAACCCTGGTGCAGCATCCCAACCTGCTGCTGGGGGGGGATTGGAGTGCCTGTGGCCATGACCACGCAGCCCTGACCCTCGTAGTGGGAAGGTCTGTGCTATGGCTTTCCATCCAAACCCCCTGCATTTCCCACCCCAAAACCCAGCTGTGTTTCCTTTCCCTCCTGCCCGTGACCGCTTCCCTGGGCTGGGGAGAAGTGAATTGGAGCTGCAGAATCCCTTCCACCTCTCTGCCCTTATCGATGTATCAAAATCTCAGGGACCTGGTTTAACCCCTCACTGCTTCAGAACCCTGCCCTAATCCAGATCGCTGATAACCCATCCATCGTGATTCCTGACTGTGGGATAAGATCTGCTATTGACTTCTCTTAATTCTGCCGGGAGCTTGCTGTGTGTCAGCGACAAGACAGCGCTCTTCAGATGGCTTTCACAGCGCATGGTAATGAGCAAAAGACTAATAATCATCAAATAACCCCCATTAAAGCCGGAGTGAGAAGCATCAGCTTCAGCTGCTGGAGTGAAAAGCTGCTGGATCTGATGCAGCTTGTGGCAAAATGGTTCACAGAATCTAAGCCAGGTGGATAACACCCACAATTAGCCAGCGGTGTTCTTAGGAGGAGGTGTCGCTGTGCGGAGCGGTGAGGAGCAACACCCAGGCTGGAGGGGCTTATGTGCCCAGCAGTGCCCACAGCCGCAGCGGGTCTGTAGGGCTTGGGTCCACTGTGGGAAGCAACTGGGGGGTGCTGGGCTCCTGGGGGAACCTCCCCCAGCACCACTCCAGCTCCTCCTGCGAGGTTGCAGACGCTGGCGGCTGCCACGGCTGTTCCTGGGGCTCATGGTTCACTGTTTGCTTCAACCTCCTGGTTGAGGACTTGCAGTGTAAGTGGTTTTCCACCCACAAAGATGCAGTTTCCTTCCTGAAAGTGAAGTGTAAGATAAACCTGTATTTGTCAGGAGGCTCCTGGCAGAAATTCTTCCCCACCCAGAGCCTTCTGTCGCACCCTTCATGCTGCGTGAGCAGCTGTCCATCTCAGACATCTGTCATGCTGCTGGGGGGGCAGATCCTGGACTCAGAAAGCAGCATCGAAAGAGGAAAAAGACCTGATGGATAAGGAAAAGTTTTGGTAGTTTGGTTCCCACCTCTGCCCAGTTTACCCTTCCTAAAGAGCAGATTGCTGGCAGGAAGCGTGTTTGGTTTGAGGTTGCCTTGATTTTTTTGAAGGCTGAACTACGTTTCACAGACGTAGAGGATTCTTCATGTACTAGGTACCTAAACATCCCAAAATAACCAGTTTGTTCCTTATATCAGACTATTAAAAAGTTCCTAGTTGCAGAGAGCAGATGAACTGGCTGTTCTGAGTGTGAGTGTGTCTGGGAAAGACCAAGGCTGTGGCGTGTTGCTGAAGCCAGGAAAGCTCCAGCTTCTTAAAGAGACAGTTACATTCATGAGGGGTTTTCATAGACATCTTCAAGCCAGTTGGTTGCTCAGGCTGGGGTGTGAGGACAACAGGGTGTGAGGACAGTGTGTCGTGGGGAAGGCTGTGACTGCGTGTGGAAGTGTTGTGATCTCAGGGCAGCTCTGGCTGCAGACAGCGTTGCAGGGTGACATCGCTGATGTCATCGCTGGGGCGCTGTCGCAGAACAGAATTTGCCTTTGCAAATCAGTGGTGCTGGGGGTGACCAAACCTCTTGTGTTTCTGAAATGTTTCCTGTTTTCCTCCCCAGATGGCAGCTCTGCAGAGTCCCTTCTATGGAGATAAAATGAACCTGTTTTCTCTCTGCCAAAAAATAGAGCAGTGTGACTACCCGCCTCTTCCAGCTGAGCATTACTCTGAGAAGGTAAATTGGGAGCGGTTTTGTGGGGACTGGGGAGGAAGGGGTGCAGCCAAGTTCATCCCACACAGGGCAGAGGAACCCAGGTGGAGAAGCCCCCACCTGCCCCATGGATCCAGGGCGGAACAGGAGGTGACCAGAGTGTCCCCGGTACCTCAGGGCCGGCCAGGGAAGCTCCTTGGAGCATCTGAGTGTCGCCCAGCTGCAGTGAGGCAGCAAAGATGGTTCGTTACGGTAAAACTGTGAGTCTGTGGCACTGGCAAAACCCAGCAGCGAGTTGTGGGAACGTCCTCTCCTTTGCTTCCTTCCCCCTAAAATAACGGACCATAAATCAGTGCCTGAATCTTTGTCTCTGAAGCCTTCAGAGTGCAGCAAGGGGAGCGAGGTTAGAGGGGGAGGGAAGGAAAGCTGTTGACTTGAGTGCACCGAACATCCACCCAGCAGCTTTGTAAAGCCCAGGGATTGTGCATATGAACAAAACCCAGGGACTGACAGTAGCCAAACAAGAGGATATTAAGGAGAACGGTCCCTGTGCAAGCTGGCTCGCCGATGTGCCCCTCCAGCCGCAAACGTGCCTGCTGTTGTCGTTCAGGATGCTTTGAGTTGGGCTTTTAATACACCCCTTTCCTTACCCCAACAAACAGCTGCTTTCCCTTTCCTTCTCCTTCACTTCCCTTTCCTTGCCTCTGATTTGCAAGGAAACGGCCAGTGTCATTTTAAATGTTCCCTGTATCCTTGGGGGTTTTTCCTTTGTTCTGCCTCCGAGTTCTGGGAGTGAGTGGCAGGATGCGGGGGAAACACCGCGCTGGCAGAGACAGTCTGGGCTCCACCCCGACAGGGACCCTGCACCACATGCTCTATGTCTTACCCCAGTTTTTACTCGCTGAGTAACTCATGGGAAAGGTCACTTGAGAGCTGCTCTGGAAAGTGGCTGGGTTTTTAGTTTGGTCTTTTCCCCATGCAGCGCATCCCGGCTCCGTGCGCTCGGGTTTGCTGCGCTGCTGCAGCACGCGTGTCAGGATCTGCCTGCTGGCAGCAGGAATTAGTGTAAGCTGACAGATGTGTTTCCTGTCTTTACAATTACTGTCTGTTTGCTTCCCTCTGGCAGTGCTAAAGAGTGTGTGTAGTGTGGTGATACAGCACGGGGTGAGAAGGGTGTTTTAAAGCTCAAAGGCGCCAGGTCCCAGAGAAGGAGGCTCCAGATGGTGTTCCTGTGCTGCCGGCGGTGCCGGAGCAGGGCTGTGCCTCTGGCTGTGGCTCAGCTCTGGCGGTAGCTGCTGCTGGCTGAAACACAGAGAGCTTCACCTCACGGAAATCAGAGCCCGGCTCCAGCATGAGCGACACGTGGCTCAGTACCTATGTGTAAGGATCGGATTTTCAGGTGCTTTTGGAGTGGATGGCTGAAGGGGAAGGTGTGTTGGTATCTCCCAGCAGCCGATCTAGATAAGGCAGGATCAGAACCGTAGAGGCAGCTGCCTGCAGCCACAAGTCACTCCAGAATTTGTTCTTCCCGTGGCCGGCGTGTGGGTGGGTGGTTCTCTCATACATGTCTTCCTTCAAGAACAAATGTCTCTGGTTTAGACTGAAAGGGCAGAGCCTTTGCTACCACTCCAGTACTGTCACTACCATGAGATTGTGAGGGCAGTGGGAGGGCAGTAAAGCCTTTCTATAATGTGCCATGCCACCAAAGATGCTCCAGAGCCATTGGCCCATCTTCCCCTCATCTCACTAATGGGGTCTTGAAGCAAAGCACCAGCCACAGGCTGGGAGCTGATAGCATGAGTAGCTGAGTTTCAGCAGCGCTTTCGATGAACAAGGCAGAGCATCTCTTGAAGAACACCAGCCTTAATGGTGCTCCTGCTCAGCCACGTTCCTCTTCTCTGGAGCCTCTTGTGTCTAACCAGCCCGAGTCCTCCATCATCAGCTGGCGTGCAGCTTGTAGCAGGAGGAGCTGGGACTCTGGCCAGGATTAGTTCTCTAGATTGGGAACGGGTTACTAGTAATTGGAGGTGGTGGCTGGTGGGGCTTGCTGAGGCTCGGTCTGCCAGGTCGTTGTAGGTGATGGTGAGACGCCTGTGCTGTCCCAGTCACGGGCAGGACAGAGCTTCCCTTCTGCATTTACATGGTAACACAGGTACTGGGCAGGTTGGTGGTGCTGAGCACGGGTGCTGGGCACAGATTCAGCAGCAGCCAAGTTTGTGGGCATTTCATCCTGATCTTGGCTGGCAGGGGCTAAGGGAGCTCTTAGACCTTTGGGGTCTCAGGGTTACAAGGGTGGCACCTCCCACCCTTGGCTGAGCTGGATAAAATCGCTGCTGTGGTTAGGAGAGAGGGGCCAGGGCTGGGCAGCCGAGGTGGGTTTATTCTGGAGGTGGGGGCTGAGCCCTGGCTGGGGGCTGTGTCATGGTCGGTGCATATGCACGGAGCAGTGGGAAGGTGGTTGGCAGTCACTGCGTCACACCGTGTCCACCCCACCTGCCCCTGTCCCAGCTGGGTTTCCCGCTGGAAGGTGCCTCAGGCCCAGAGGTGCCTGGCGGGGCCGGGGCCGCGCGAGTGTATTCGGTAACGCGGCTGCAGCCGTGTGCTCCATAGCTGTATGGTCATGCTTTTAATTAACGTTAAAATAATTGGCACCGTGGCTACTGGGAGGATGTGAGAAGATCAGAGGCTCAAGGCTGTTTCTCCTGGTGCCTCGAGGGTACGAGCAGCTTTCAGTGTCTGTATAATTAAAAGCTACAATCTTTCATGTGCACAATAAAGAGGGCTGGGAGGTGGGGAGGCTCCAGCCCTTTTGCATTTTATTTATTAAACATAATCAATGACCAGTCTCTCTTCTTCACAGGGTTTTTAGGAAGCACAGGGGTGCAACAGCCGTGCCCCCATGACTTAGGATACACCAGGGCAGGTTCTAGGGCTGATCCCAACTTTCCCTCTGTTCCTGCTCCATCGGAGCCCTGGTGCATCCCTCTGCCCCCACTGCTTCCCCAGCCCTGGGTGCACTGTGTCCTCACCAGGCTCTCTTTCCCAGTCCTCTGACAACCCCCCACCCCCCATCTCGTGCTTCACACTCTGTTGACTGCACACTGTCGGTACTGGTTCTCATGTACCCCGGTTCTCTAAGTGAATCCGAATCCCCAGGAAAAGAGACTTAGTTAAAAAAGGTGCTGTGAAAGCACTGTGTGAGGGGAGCTGGCTCTGAGGGGTGGCTGTGTCTGGGGGTGGGGGGGCAGCTGTGTCTGGGGCCACACTGCTGGGCAGGGACCTTGGGGGGTGGAAGGGGTGGGGATGTGTAAATGCAAGTGACACAATGTATGTGATGGTGTAAAATCCACCAGGTTGTGTGGAAGATTTAAATGCTGAAGGTTTGATGGAAAAGGCTCTTCCTGCCCTTTTGTAGGGTGGGGGGACGCAGAGCAGGACAGACGGACAGGAGCCTGTGCTCTGCCCAGGAGCAGCTGCATAGAGGAGGCTTTGGGTCCCATCCTGGACTCCGGTGGTGGCACAAACATCCCAGTTGGTGCCTTTCCAGTGACTGGTCACAGGTGTGTTGACGTTGTTTGGTGTTTTGTGTGTTTCAGCTGCGGGAGCTGGTCAGCATGTGCATCTACCCCGACCCTGACCAGAGACCCGACATCGGTTACGTGCACCAAATAGCAAAACAAATGCATGTGTGGACCTCCAGCACATGAACCATCTGCAGCCCCTCGAGACGCAGCACAGCTCAGTCTTACTTGAATTTCTTTTTCTCAGATGAAACCGAGTGGTGCCCGGTCACCCAAGTGAGAGGGTTGAGCACTCGTAGCAAGATGCTCCATTATTTCTGCAGGTTATTTGACAAGGACTCTGCCAAGGTGGTCATGCTTTAAAGTGAAGATTCTGTGAGGTATTGCAGGTGATTTTTTTGTTTTCTGTTAAAGGCCAATAATGTGTTACAGATGTAGATCATTTAAGGGTCCTTTCTTAAAACTGTCGTGTGTAATCTAGGGTAGATGATCTTAACAAGGTGTCGGAGCGTTTGACACCCCCCTGCTATCTTAATGTAATGTGAACTATTGAAATAATTCCTTCAGTGAAATCACTTTATACTAATGTAAGGATTACAGTAGATTTTGTGTAATTTGTGTAACTGCTACTTTGCCTCTTCTGCGAACGGTTAATAGCAAATCCAGTTTTTACTTTGTGTATTTTAAAGCAGCCATTTATGTGTTTTTATGGATTCCCTCCTCTTCAGCCATAGGAACTGGGAGGGGTTGGGGGTGGGAAACATGTTGTTTCGAGTTTTTTTTTTTCTTTTTTTTTTTTAATTGACAATTTAGAGTGAGTATTCTGCTGATGCATTTATCTGTTGACTGGGCTACAGCCAGTGAGATGAGTTAAGCACATACCTGGGGAAAGAAAGAGGAAAAACATGCCAGACAAGCCAAAACAAGCACTGCTTCTGCCAGTGAGCTCGTTTGAAACTTATTTTGGTCTCAGCCTACACACGCTCGGTGAGAAACCAGCGTGACTCTGGTGAGGATACTGCTCCCCATCCAGCGGTCCCTGCGGTGCTGCGGGTGCAGCTCAAGCAGAGCAGTGTTCTAAACACTTCCAAAGAGAAATACATAGTGTGTTGTGACTCTGATCCCAGGCGAGGAGCAGCCCCGCTACTGAACTGTGAAAGAGAAGTTACAGAATGTGAATTATTTTTATAAAATCTCCACCTGATTTGAAGGAGTCGCCTTGAACTACAGGAAAATTTTCAGCCAGCTAAATTCATTCATTGAATCAATGATCTGTCTCGTTACTGTCGATGAGAAACATTCACTGCTTTAGGAACAAACGTGGATTCACGTTCAAGTGTTTCCATTTCACGTGCCCGGTGGGAGGGACGGGGCTGCAGCGGGGAGTGGGGACGCCTGTGCTGTTACAGCGCTGCTGCCGCCGCTGACGGGGTGAATGCCAACACCTAGACATGTGTGTGTGACAGTTCAGATGCAGCCTGTGCCTGTTTTTGTTGTTGTTGTGTTTTCTTTTTCTTAAGAAAAGCATACAATCCTTAATATTTTGGGGAGTAAGATTAGGGTTAGAGGGTTACATACATATATATGCTTTTAGTGGATTTTTTTTTTTTTAAACCTAATTTGCTCTACTTAAAGGAAAACTGCAGTGCCAGCTTCCCTGTGCCCTCAGACCTCACCAGTATTTATGCAGGGCAGCAAGGAGAAGCCATTAATTGCTGCGAATGACGTTGGCATCGTTAATGCTCATTGTTCAGTGACTCCTCTCTGCTCTCGGGAGAGTGCTGGGGAAGTGGGAGCGTGGTGGCACCGAGCTGCTCCCCCCATCCCCACAGGGGGCACAGGGACCCTGCAGCTTTCCTTTAAGCCGTGGTGGCAGCTACA
Organism: Zapornia atra; assembly: GCA_013400835.1. Lineage (NCBI taxonomy): Eukaryota > Metazoa > Chordata > Aves > Gruiformes > Rallidae > Zapornia > Zapornia atra. The sequence continues at coordinate 173,100 of VZTU01007872.1, read as the reverse complement.
CGTTCAGAGGGCTGGTTGTGCTGCACCTGGCGGTGGAACACGGAGAGGAGCCCTGGCTTCCAGGGGAGCTCAGCGCAGAGGTGAGGGTCTTGAGAAGTCCAGTCACTTTCTTGCTACATAAGATTTACTAGTGCTTGTAAGGAAATGTAGTTCAGAAAAAAAGAAAAAAAAAAGTAATTTTTTTGCAATTTGTGCATTTTTAGATAAATAAAAAATTATTTACAAAATAAACCTTTGTTAAAAAAAAAAAGCTGTCCCAAGGCTGCTACAGGCCTGAGCACGTGTGGCACTGGTACCACTGCACACCTGAAGTGGGGTTTCCTGGGCAGCTGCTCAGGATGGCACCATGACCCCCCTCACACCACAACACGCCCGGTGCTGACCGCAGGGGCTGCCCCAGCCCCTTGCACTCAGGGCCCAAATAATTCAGGGGGTGAATTTTCTGGTAAGGACCAGGATCCTTCAGGATCCTGTGGCCTGTATGGAACAGCTGGAACTCAGGTTCTCCCTGGTATTACAAGCTCAGGACAAAAAAGGTCCAAGTTGGAGCAAGGAACAAGACAGTTTGAGACTTTTGAGCAATGCTGTTGTCAGTCATGTAATTTAGACATGAAAACACCTGTACCCTGTGTAGGGTGCCTCTCTTCCCTCACCTGTCTCTTTCTCCAGAAAACAGGGAAGAATTAATGTGACAAGCCTCTGCTTGTACCATTTCTTGATCCAGGCTGCAGCAGCCACAGAAGATCCTATGACAACCCATCACAGACCCATCTTACCCCTGCTATCTTACTCCCACAGGGTGAAGCAGCACCTGCTGCTGTACTGAGGGGGCTTCTGCCCCACCGCTATGGTGCCTGGCAGGAGCCCTCACAGCCCCCACCCCACAACAGAAAGATGCTCTGTCCTGCATGAGCGTCCCCTTCCCCAGTGTGAGAAAAGTCGCAAAAGAAATCAGCACCACGTTAAAACACCATGGAAAATGGTCAGAGCCCTTTTATTCTGCATCAGCTGCACGTTTGACCTGCTGCAGGAAGGGTTCTAACCAGAGCCAGGCTGGGCTCCAGGGCCACTGCAGGGCTGTGCCTACCAGCTCAGGATGTGTCCATGGTTTGTACGGTTTCATCCACCACCTCAAGTTCCAGGCGTGACACGTTTTCTGTGAGAACAGCAGTCGTTCCCTTCTCACACTTGTAGCGACCATACCTGGAAAAGAAGTGAAAGGTAAGCTGGGAGGGGGCAACACACAGGAAAACTCTCCCTCCATGTTTCAGATCTAGTTCGCTCTCCCTGTAAGCATCCCAGAGGTCCCTGCTGGGACACGGCTGGCAGAAGGTGGAGAGCTGCAGAATTCTGCCTCAAGGAAACAAGTGACAGAATGACATTGCCTTTGTGCAGGATCTGCACCAGCTTCTCCTGCTGTGCTTTAAGGACCCCAACACTGAGAACTGACACGTGTACAGAAATCTTGGGGGACTGTGGGGAGGGGAAGCACCAGTCTGTGCCTCAGGGAAAGCACTGAGAGGAGACTGCTGCTTACAGGCCCCAGTTTGTGTAGAAACAGACTAACTGGGACTCAAGTTTAGTCCAACCAAAAAAAAGCCTAATCCCACTCAGGCTGTATTTAGCTGTTACCTGTCAGCTTGCCTTTCAACCCATCACAGTGTCCCCAGACAACTGAGGAGACTGTAGCCACCAAACACGCTTGCATCAGCCAGGTCTCCCAGCCCCTGGCTTGACAGGGCCTCAGGAGCAGGGTAAAGCACCACCCAGCAGTCACAGCCCAGCGCTGAGGAGTTTTCCTCTGGGTTTTGGGGTTTGTCATGCCATGAGGGCCAGAGGCTGTGCTGCCAATGCTGCTGCTTCTCCTCCTCCACTACCAGCAGGTACAGCTGCTGCTTCTGAAAGGCACACACAGCCCTAGTGCTGACCGGCACGATCCAGTGTCACAGAGGCCAGGAAGGGCTGGGCAGAGCGGGTAACAATGAATATACAAACCTCTCCCCCTTCTTGTTGGCCACGTCATACGGACGGAGAAAATCCAGCTTGCTCTTGCTGATAACACAGATATCAATGTTGCTGCCCGAGCCCAGGTCATTGTATATGCCGGCTGCAATGGCATCTCTCACCAGCTGCTTGGCTTCCTCTTCCTGGAAAAGTTGAAGAAGCTGTCAGGGCACAAGTGCTGGCATTGCACAGACACGTTTGGCCAGATGGCAGTGGAAGCTGTGAGCTCCCAGGACAACCCTGGAGACACCAGCACCACCCGACTCACCGGAGCACTGCCGGATGGGACACACACACACACCTGCCAGANCCCCACCCCAGGCAGATCAGACTTAGCAAAGAGGCAAGGAAGAAAACCCTAACATTTCTGTCTTGATGAATGGAGAAAATAAAATTGCCTATTTTTATCTACCAGGCTTCTGTGCACGTGCACACACTCCCTGTAGTGCCCTCTGCATAACGGCTGCATACAGATTCACACCAGGTCTGTTACAAGCCCTCCCTGGGTAGGGACCATCTAATCATCCTCTGTAGCACCAAAATTATTGCTATGATTTTCTAACACAGCTTGGTTTGCAAAATTTTTCCAGCTCATCTTCATAGTAACCGTGTCACAAAGCAGCCCAGCTCGGTACTGAACTGCAGCTGGGGGTGGTGCTGGGGTACAGAAAGGCTACAGCACCTGCTGTACCTGGCCCAACACCCTGCGTGCTGCTGGCACCCTCCTGCACCATCACCTTTTAAGTGAGAAAACGGGAAACAGGCAGCAGTGGCTTTGCTGCTGCGTACTTCAGAAATACCCTCTGTGACTAGAGCAAAACACAGCTCCTGTATTTCCCCACGTTCCAAAGCACACCTATTCCTAAATTACTCTGTACAACAAGTAGAATCGTGTTTGCAACGAAACCAGAAGAGAGAACTGGAACAGGAACCAGGGCTCACTATTTTTATTGCTCCTGGTTCACGCACTGCGCCCACAGAAGGTCTGACACCTCCTCTCTTACAGGTTTTGTACATCCACTTTCTTTAAAAAGCACAAACCTGCAGCTGAAGTACACACACTGCACCTCCCAGAGCACTTCCCCCTTCAGAAGCTGCCTACACAGCCTGGATCTGCAAGTGTCAGCGTTAAACACACTCAGATGAGTGCCTTCCACAAGGGAATGTTTCTAATGCATCAAACTCTGCACTACAGCATTACAGCAGGTCTGTAATTACCCTCCCTGCCGCCTCCCAACCAAACACACAGCAGGCCTGAGGAGGAGGCCTCACAAGTTCTGCTTGCCCCGGCTGTGCCAGCGCGGGGAGGCGATTGCAGCGGCGCTGGCTCCCTCTACAGCTCCCGGGCAGAGCCTCTCTACGGCACAGGCAGCTCCTTGAAGATCCAGCACTGTTACACATCAGCTGATGTGGCCAGTAAGGCCTCGGTCTTGGGCTGGCACTGAAGAGGGTGAGCATGAGGGAACCTTGCACACCGACCTCTCTGGTGTGTCACTTTAATCTCATAAAATCCAGGTACAGGCCTCTGCCCCAGCACCGACACGTGCCAGCCACTGTGACGAGAGCTCGGGGAGCACTGGACAGAGCCCCCCTGCTCAGTGCAGGGGCCCTCTCGTCCCATGGCTTCATGCCCCTCACAGAGACAAACCAGTCTGCAGAGACAAACCAGCCCCAGCCCAGCACAGTGTGTGCTGCTGCTCCCAGCCCCAGGCAGAACACGAGGAAAACTGTCTCTGAGGACACCCTCACTTCGACCTGTTCAGTAGCCTCCTTACTACACTACCTCCCAGGGCACCATTAGATTCTTACTTTCTCCCAAAGGTGTGTAAAGCCCTTAGACAGGCATGCTCTAGTCACAGTGAAGCAAGAGTAACACTGAAACTCATCTGTGACGACCAACTTGGACTCGCTCATCCTCAAGTCTGTCACAGCAGTTGCTGCTCAGCCAGCCTGAGGGCCAACAAGGGACTGGGAGGCTTCTCCTCCTCCTCTGAGCAGGCTCCTGCCACTGGACATCACAAACAAAAGAGCAAATTATTTGCTAAATGCATTCTTTTTCAATTTGCTTCATGTACAAGGCCCTGGGTGCCAGGGTCCTGCCCCGGGGACAGCAGGATGCCACCAACCGCAGCCCGCTCCTCGAACCGCCCGCTCCCACGGCAGCTGCACCAGCCCTGAGTACAAGTGCAGCTGAAGAGGAGCCCAAAATTAGCTCAGCTACACTCACGTCTGCTCCCAGTGCATGCCTGGCATTCTTCAATGGCTCTAGAAAATAACTCATGTTCCTATTCCAACAACTTCATTAAGGTATCGAACTGAAGGGTCATTTTTTGGTCAGTAAACAACAGAAATAAATTGCAATCTTACATCACTCCCAGATTTGTTAGTATTACACTTTTAAAAAGAGAGTTACACTTTCACCAAGCTGGCTAAAACAGCTATGTGGTTAAAGTAATTCCTTCATCTTTCTTCAGCGCTTTTGGTAATAAAATGCTGATAAGCAAGCAGTTCCTCCTGCAACCAAGAGAAGATCACGTCCACTGATTTGTTGCATGCTAAGGGTATTTTACTACCTTTGCAAAAGTAAATACACTAAATAAAACGAAGTAGTACATGCGGATATCTCTTTAAAATTACATACTAGCATGGTTTTAAGCTGTTAAGATGTTACTGGAAGCAAAGCACTGCAGCTTAGAAAACTACAGCAGATTGGTGGGACCTTCCACCCTGCCTTTTAATTTTATCTTTCTTAGACAAAAATGTAAGTCTCAGAGTCCTCTAATTTAAATTCTGTTTACTTTAAAAATTGTAATCTATTAACCTACTGTTACCAAAATAGTTCTAAAAATAGGCAGTAGAGTCCCTAGAGCTGAGCTGTACTGGCACTGCAGCACCCACTACGCCGAGAGCCTGAAACGATCGCAGCGCTCTCCTCTCCCAGGTCACAGCCTAGGATGGATTTTCATTTCAGAAAGCCCTGCTTCAGTGCTGCTTCCTCCTTCTGCTCTTTTCAGAATTCAGAAAGCTGACCAGAAGAGCCACAAGGAAAAAGCCCAGGCCATGCCTTGGCAGAGCTCCTGCACGCCAAGGTCTAGCAAGGACTGCTGCTTTACCATCATGAAACAGGGGCTTTTCATGGAAAGTGCTGACACAGGCTCGAGTACAGGGCAGGAATGAGTCACTGTGATAATTAATCTTAAAAAACCCTAAAAGTTCAGAGTATATAAAAGGAGCACTTCCTACTTTATGGTTGCAAAGACCAAGCTAACTGGGAATATCATTCTCTTGGGCCCGCGGTGCTTCTTAAATGAGATTACAGCAAGAGTGATGTACGGTAATACAAGTCAGTTGTGACAAGCAGCACTTTATGGAGCTATCTGTTTGTCTCCATCACCACATCACACAATGTGTCCCAGGACTCCAATGTGCAACTCCATTTACCACTACATGACAAATGGGCAGCACTTGTAAAAGGCGCAAAGAGGTCCAGATCAGCCGTGTAATGGTCACCACAGCTGTACAGAGTGCTGGAGGGGGGGAAAAACAGACCCCCAAGTTCATTAAAGTGACCAGTAATGGATCTTTCAAAATGTGTCTTAGGAATAGTACAGTAAAGGCTAAAATAAATAACTCAGCATGGAAGGCTAATCTGAAATGGTGTTTGATAAATTATTTATAACACAGACAATTGTCTGCATTTAATATTGGAGCTACTGGTAGCATCTTTAAAAGATGATTTATGTGTTGTAATGCCATTAAGCTTTATATGGGCCCACTGCTAGCTATAAAGTCTGCTGAGATTTAGAGAATGAGTTTTAAACTGTCACTGCAACATCATAGTAGATAGAGACTGTATTAAATCTTTACTTTAAACCTGTTATCTGGAGAGTTGCATTTTGTAGACACTCAGGAACTGATAGATTACCTCTCTACAGCTGCTGTGGTGCAAGTCCCCAACAGCACCGGCGAGGAACTTTTACACATTATTCTTGTATATGACTTGAATCGAGTTTCTCTTCTCACTTAAGCCATTTCCAGACTTCAAATGCTACTGAAGTAAAAAAGAAGAGACTTTTCTACAGAAGATGGGGGCAATTCCAGCTCACATTAATACTGTCTTTACTAATAGTTTCTAAGTAAGTTTAGCATTATACTTCCAGCAGTAAAAGGAGCAGCTGGAATGACTGTGTGACTTATTTCATTGACATTTTGTAACTCTGCAAGCAAGGTAAACAGGAAATGTCTCTTCCAGATTTAAGAGCTGTAGAAAGGATTTTTTTTTTTTTAATTCTTACAAGAATTTAGTACCTTCTGCAGGTCACCAGTATCCTGTTAAATGTGTGATTCACACTGCTGTTCTCCAACACTAAGTCTTACCAAGAATTTGAACTACAGCACACAGTATTAGTACAGAATGAATGACAGTAACATTTTTTATAAAAATAAGATCCTTTCAGATATTTATCACAACTGTTTTTCAGCAATGAAATTTGTTCAAATTATATAATGTTAAAAGTCGATCCCACCTAAGTGAGAATCCACAAGAGTCACATGGGAAGAGAAGGGAAAGGGAAAATAATCAAGAGCTTCAGGAAGGACAGTGATAATAAAAATATAAATCCATAAAGGAGCGTCGGGAATTTGGGGCCAGCAAAGTGATTCCTCTTGAAGGCCACGAGCACCTACAGAAGCATAATTAGACTTTGGAAGAGTAATCGGCAGCGTGCAGCATGTGCGAGGATGTACAAGTCTGCCTGGTGGGAGAAGTGGTGGTGGAGATCAATACGTAACTGGAAGCGATGCTAAAACCTGCTGGCTGAGTCCAACGAGATAACAAAACTGAGCAGCAAAGTACTTTGTGCTGTTCTTGTAAGGGCAGGCTGAAAGCTCCATTAGTGGGAACGAATCTGGGCCGGCTGCCTCTTGAAGCGGGAAAGGGGCTCGCTCGCACATGTAATCTAAAGCACTCCAGTTTAACGAGCCTTCACCCCCAAAGGACACACTCTGAGGGCAGATCAATGACACACTCTTCTTAATTTCTATTTTTTTTAAACAGACTGATGCTACCATCAAAATATTTTGTCTTTCCTCTTTGATCAGGTGAATGGAGTTTAAGGAGCAGCCAATCTTTCCTAGCTCTCTCCCCACCTTTCTTCCTCCTTCCTTTGTTCATGCTCTAAAGTCACAAAGTAAGTGAGAAGCAGAATGCAGAATCTAACAGTCCAAGCAATGAAAACAGGCTCTAAAATAGGTGTATGTGATGAACAGGTAGGATCAGGATCCCAAATCACAGAGAACAGGGTTCATCTGACATGCCAAGTGACTGCAGCACAGAGAAACGTTTACAAGGTTGAAGTTGCAAATAGAAATACTTAAAGCAATGATCACACCAAAGGCAAAGGGTTATGAAAATCAGGATCTGTAGGATTAGCCTCATCTGGGAGACACAGCAGTAAAACACACAGATGGGTCCTGGGACAGCCACCAATTTGTGCATAAGAAATGATGAGAATATTCCCAGCAGGCAGTAGGAAAAAATAAGCTATCTAAGGATACTTAGGACTGAAACTATGCCCTGTGACAGGGATTACAATGGTATCACCTCCATCCTGCTGAATTTCATCCACACTCTTACTTATTTTGGAGTTGTACATGATCTAAAGAAAAAATGTAATTCTAAAGAAAAATATGCCTTCAATACAATACACAAATGTATTTAGTTGTACTGAACAGCTGTTAAGGATAAACAGAAATGTAGTAGTTTCTAAAGCAAAGGGGGGGAATTAACTCCCTAACTTTGTGTGTTATTTTAAACCGATGCAACACATATCACCCTATTTTCCAGTTCTGCTTCCATAGCCTTATTTCACAGCAACCTGGAATGCTCCACGTTCTGAAACATAACTCCCCTTCAGTTGCAGGAAGGCAGGTGAACGACTGGGTATTTGCACAACTATCAGTGTCAGGGCACAAAGACTAGGAAGTATGATTAGAATTTTTCTCTCCAGAATGCATCCTGTTCAAACACCAGAACACACCTTCTGCTGGGGATGGTAACTTGAAATACCCCTGTCTACACTGTCACCTCCCTGAAGCTTTCAGAGCTGGACTTTATCCAGAAGAAAGAACAAGGCAGCAGAGATCAGGTTTGGTTCCACACCCCCTGTATTCTCTTGCTCTGCTGTGCACTAGTGGGTTCATGCCTCGGCCCTTTCCCAACTGCAAGGTGCAAAGTGCCTGTCCCTGCCACCTCCTCCACACAGCATCAAAGACAAAACCCCAGCTCACCTAAATCCCAGATTAGGAACACACAGGGGTTAATGTGCTGCCTATGGTACACAAACAATGCAGAAAAAGGAGCTTTGTTAGGAAGTAGCAGTCTTCAGCACAAACACTGCATGGGCAGGAGATTATGCAGGAAGAAAGGAGAGCATCACCCTGACCCTGCTGCAATTTGGGGTTTACACAAACACACCTCCATTCAGTCATTAACACACCAGAGATCAGGTAGCTCTGCACTGCATTTGATGTCAGCTTTGCTGTGGCTGTTTATTTTCCTGTTTTCCACTAAGAACTTTTCAAATAAGCTGCACCTCAGCCCCCAATTATTGTTCTCAGTGATTGCAGTTTGCTCATGTTCCGGTGGCAGACGCCTGCAAGCCCAGGCTCATCGTCACCTCCCCCTTCCTTCTGATTCCATACACCACACAAGTATAATAAACCATGTTAATATTTCATACCATTGTGAAATATGCTGGAGTATCAATTCAACATCTGCTGTCTTTAGGGTCCCGGCATCCCGCAGAGACACTTTCAATTTGTAATTGAGTTCTATACTGAATTAATCAGCAGTTTATCTTTTTTAGTAAAATAATGTCTTCCCCACTAACCTGGATTTACATTAACAATTTATGCCAAATTACCTGCCAAGACAAGAACCTTATATGCTTCAGAACTACTATTCAATAACATCAGTTTCTGTGTGTCATTCCTTACACAAAGATTAGCACAATACATACTGCCAATGGTACAGAATTAAATTACAAGCTCCTCTCACATCTACAGGATTTCTTCTAATAGTACTGCCATACTTTAAACTACAAATGAATACAAAAATTCATTTAATCCATCACTATATACGTCTGAGTACAGTTCATGGGGTTATTTTAGGGAACAGATTCTAAAAATTAACTCACTCTACTCTTTGTCTAAGAGCTGCAAATTCTGTCCTGACAGGGGGATATCCTCAGTTTTCTTTACAGCTGCATTTCTGTGCAGAAACATACTCAGCCTCAGCCATCAAGAAGTAGCCAGAAGTGTAAACCATGCAAAAGATGACAATTAAAATCCCTGTATATAAAAAATTAATATCCAGCAAGAACAAGGCTTCAAATAAGGGAAGTATCTGCTCGGATCACTTTACCTCTGAAAAAAGGAAACGAAGATCGACATTTTATGTGGAAAAAGAACCCTTGGGACCTCTTGCAATATTTCCTTGGCGATACCCTGTAAAGCTCATTGGCAGGGAAGGAGTCTGCCTGCCAGCCCAGGCTGGCTCTCACCCTCTGCCACCCTCCCAGTGGCTCTTCCCCAGTCACCACAGGCTGCCTCCACAGCCCTCGCCACAGGAGCAGCACTCAGGCTTTGTGCCATGTGAAATATTTTCCAGTACCTTTTGCCTGTGTTCTGCAGTTGTGGGAGATACACAAACTGAAACAATTTAAACTGGAACACCTGCTCCTGAGAAATGCATCAAAAATAATTACCTGTCCTACATCTACCCTGCGCAGTGAAATGATCTCTGAACATGGAGCTCTGCTTCCGACTACCTTGTCTACATTATTACAAAGTTTAAGCGTTACTTTCACAAAGGTGAAGAAAATGCTGCTCTTTGTCATGCAGCAAGGCCCAATTTAAACTAAGGTAAAATTTATTTCCCCCAAAATAGTCTGTAAACAGAAAACTAGAAGGTGGTGCTACTGGGTACCCCTGGTACCTCAGGCTGATACTGCTGGCAGCTTCCCACCTGGTTTCTGCACAGAAATTGAGCTTTGTTACAGGCAAAAGGCACACCTCAAACCCCTCTCCATTAACCCTAGCCACTCCAGAGCACTTCTCCAGCTCTGTGGTTTGCATCAGCTTCACCATCCCTGTTTAACCTAAGCTCTGCAAAGGAAATCAATCCAAGGTGCAGTTCTGTGACCGAGAACAGCGGTAACTGTCCAGCACACCAGGCAAACCAGGTTCCTGTAGAAAAATTTTTATCTAAAAATGAAGAACCAGCATGGTAAGCCTTTATTTTCTGGATGACTGTCTGCACTAACATCTGATATTCACCCACAGAAATTCCAGTCTCTGAAGGAGACAATAATACAGGTATGCAAGGAAAACGCAGAGCCTGCATCACCATGAGCGCTGGCAGAACAGGCAGTGAAGCTATGCCACTAACAGTCCTGTTACTGTCACTGGGTAATGAAATAAACAGATACACAGAGCACAGAAATACTAACTACTTATTTCTGTTCACAGAACAGATTTCCTCCCCCCCCCTCCCCATTTACTTAATCTCTGTGTTTGACACCAACAGGGGTTCGAGTATCTCAGGCAGGCTCTCCAGCTTAACTCTGATAGTCTGGCTTGATCTCTATTGTCTGCTGCCCGAGTTCAGCCGACAAACCTCCCAGCAAGTGGTCACCTTCCTACGGAGTCATTAAAGCCCTGCCTGTCAGCCGGCGGGATTAGCCTGCAGACGGCCACACCTGAGCCCTGTGGCGGGACGCGGGCACTCTGAGAGGCCTTCAGCACACTGAGCATCTGGATAAAGGCATTTGTCATGCCTCAGCTTCTTCGCTCTGAGGCGGCTCACAAGCACCTCAGCAAATCAGTGGCAAAGGCAGAAACAAAACTGTAGACCAGAGGAGCACAAGTCTACACAACTCCCAGTCCTCTTCCTTCTTGTAATTTCTTTGCCAACACACCTACTCCAACAACTACTAACTGAGAAAGGCTACTGCATCCAACTCCTCCTGCCTGCCCATCATTTCTCCTTCTACAGGGGACCCCCCAAACCTGCTGAGTTGCTCGTAAGATTGCTCCCTAACCCATATTTGTTAGAACCAAACAAGTCAGCAAAAGCAATCACTGCAGAATGATTGTGAAAGCAAACCTGGCCAAAAGGTAAAGGAGAGCAAGGTGCAGTTTTCTGGACAGCATAGCTGCCGTGGGAAGAAGTGCCTCTGCTCCAAATGCTCCTCTTATTTCTAATCTGTTCCTACCCCACCAGAGCCTTTTAGTTTTCATTCAGCACCACTTGATTTCCTGACCACACTAAAAGAGTGGTATAATAAATGATTGTAAATATAATCTCATTTTTTGGGGTGATCTATTTCAGAAAGAGTTTACTTAATATCTGCCAGACTACCTACTTCCATTTTTTCCACCTATTTCATGCCCCTGAGCTCATTACATAAAGATTTACTTCCCTTTCCCTGCAATAGTTCTGCTTTCTGTGGCTTCTATTGATTCTCTCCCTTTTGGATCCTCTTTTTATTAGACCTGAGTGTTTTGATGAAACACAGAAAAGAAATGAAGTTACAAGCAGCCCGTTTCCTTGCTTAAACATGAAGCTCTTGTCAGAAGGTACAACACAGCCCCACTTGTACCATCGAGTAATTCCCCTGCAGACAAAAAGCTTCTGCTTTTGAAAACAACAGAAGTCAAATACCAGAACAAAATATGCAATATACCCCCCCATCTGCCTAGGAATTCAACAGCCACAGTATAGATACACCCAGAATTCCAGCATTTAATGCTGCAGACATTGTCTCCCCACATCATGATGGTATCAGTGACTCAGAGTATCTCTTTGCTATTGTTTAACACCAGAAGGCATGAATGCATTTGCAAAATCTGACTGCAAGGTTTAAGAGCCACACAGCTACCCTACTGAAACTCCATTGAAAGAAAAATTGGCTGCAATGAAAGATCTAAGCTCAAAACACTCTATTAGATGTGCTGTTCTTCCACTTATGTTTTTTAAAGTAGATCTATAGCTGCCCACATGACAGATTAATATTGTTCCACAGTAGTTAGGTGCTTGGCATTACATTTTTGAAGCATCTACAGGCCTTCAGGGCTGAAAGTGTTCACATCTTCAGCAATCTATAATGGTTCCTCTAGAGGCCAGCACTTGCTTCATAATGAAACATGCCTCCATAAATCAGCCTGCCGAAGTGGCACTCGTGTGTGTCACCATCCATCTTCGCAGTTTCTCTGAAGGATGTTGGGTAAAGATCATCTCCCGGCGTTGCAACCAGGGAAAGGACCATCACAGTTGGCACTGATAAAGCATGTGCTACTTAAATCTGAAGACACACTAAGTCTATGGAAAAAAACACATCCTGCTGGTGTTAGCATGCCTCAGGCAGTGGTAGAAGCTTCAGCAACTCATCTTCAAAAGGCAGAGAGCCAGGGCTCTAGAAACCTGCAAAAATTGGCTAAGCCTGCAGTCTTCTTTTTTTTTTTCCCCTTTTTTTTCTTTTTTTTTTTTTTTAAGTTGAGCATCTTCAAAGTCTACGATTCTAACTGTAGGGCACAGCAGCTGCCACTGCAGATTTGATCCTCTCAGCTTTTGGCAGCTCTCAACTTGAAATTCTAGCAAAAGAATTTTTCAAGTTGCTATTATTGCCTGTCATGGATTTATAAATATTGTGCACTATCTGCTGTGGCATGGCTCTCATGGGACACCAGTGCATGCCAAAAGCATAACAGAATGAAAAACAGTTCCTATTCTTCAAATAAATGCTAATTTTTTTTAACTGTGCTCACACGATGCGTTTGGTGATCAGCTTCAATAGTACAGAATATATATCAGAGGCAAAAAAGCTGATTGTCTTTTCCAGTAGTATTCAGCTGCTACTTTCATTAAGCTTGTTTAATTACATTCCAGATGCTAATTTGCAAGTCGATACCAGAGGGTGCAGGACAGTTTGCCTTTGAATCATTTTTTTCTGTGATGTGATGGTCTTGAAGCACACCACTACCCTCCAGTAGCCCTAGCAAGATATCCTGACAATTAGTGCAAAAGAAGCACTATTGATCTTGACAGAAAAAATATTAATCCTCTACCCATTTTACTAAATTAATCTCCAGGAATTTTATCAGCACTGCCATTTCATAGCAAATTTTATGGAAAATACCCATAGTGTAGTTCAGATGTAAACGGTTTTAATTTCAATGGAAATATCAATCCTCATTTTATTACTTTACTGGAAAAACCTCCACATCTTCTGACTTAAAGGGTAAATATTTTAAGCTGACAGCCAGAACACAATATGAAGTGTTTACAAGTACAGTTGAGCTTCATGACCTGAAACTTTGTTACTAGGATTACTAAATTGTTCTAAGAGAATACCTAGCAAAACAAAGGAAGGGTTAAGGTGCATGCAAGTCTAAATATCTATTTGAACAAATTGGTAGGCTGCATTTCTGCATGCTTGTTTTAACAGTGAATATCTGCTGCCATTTATGGGTGTGTATGAAGACAATTTAATTAGAATGACCTTTCTAAATAGGAAAAGTTGGAGATTTACCAGTTTTTGGTGCCTTTTTTGGTTGCTCTTACACAAAGAATGACTTAAAATAAAAGCTTGAAAACTAGCTGAGAATAAGATGAAATTTTTAGCTTCACAGCACAGCTCTTTGCCATTTGTATCTTTGAAAGCAGATTATTCTGCTGGAGCTGTTGATCCCAAGGCTGTGTAGTCGGGGTGCTCAGTATGAACAGCACACACGCCAAGTGCACAGCCACACGAGAAGAGGCTGGAAAGAGGCGTGAGAGGAGAAGAGGAGCAGAGAGTCTTCCTCTACCTACGGGTTCTTCCCATCAGTCATCCCGTGTAATGCTACTTACTGTGCCCACTAAAACCACTCCAATATTTCTGATTGGTTTATCAATATACCTGGGCCAGAGGCCAGTGTCTTCAGATCCTGCCCAAGCCATTGCAGCGACACAGGAATCCTGATCTTAATGTGTTTTCAGGATTTTGAACACCACATATTGACAGAGAAAGAGCCAGTTCCAGAAATAACCTAAAAACTGCTTATCACTAACTCTTGAAGCAGTTTAACTACTGGAAAACATCTCAAAACAAGTTTGTATTTCTTCTTTAAATCAACTGGTATCACACATCACATTTCTTCAGATGTAACAGCGCATGACACAGCAGCTTAAAATCAGTTCATGTTTAAATTTAGAGAGAAACTCAGTGGACATACAGGGCCATCACCTGCAAACACGGTGCAGTCACAGCACCACTTGAAAACAGGGCAGAAGTGGCCCACAGCAGCTGCAGGACAGAGACAAGGAACATCCAAAAACCTTTTCTGAAATAAATCATCCTTTTCCACATTATTCAGCGACAGTAAATAGCTGTAACATTTGTTATAGCTGCGTTTTAGACTGAAAAGATTGCAACTGGCAGTGTGTTCAAGTCCTTTTTAATGGGTTCAATTCAGTTCTGAGTTCAATTCCATTTTTTCTTTACTGTGAATTTATTAATCAATTGGAATGAGAAGGAGCATTCACAGAAAGTCTGAGATTAATGTGGTTTAAAAGAGGGCTTGACATTACTTATTCTGATCTTAATCATGACACTCCAGCTTTTAGCTTCCCTGAATGTTTATAATCAGACTCCAAATGAAGCATTTTTCAATTTTTATCAAGAGCATCAGGAAAACACAAACAACCCACAGCAGCATAAATCTTCTGACAATTAACTTTTAACTAAATATTAAAAATAAAAGTGCAGTTACTAGTTCATACCCAATCAACCAGAAATCTGATTGGTTTCACATACTACTTTCCTTACATTTACAGTCACACATTCTCTTTCCAAGATTGATGGAAGGGCTGATTACTGAGGGGAAACAGCAGTATCGTCTATGCAAGGGCTGTTACATTTTGTGTTAAACTGAAATAAACTTTCATCAGTAAATTGTATGTTTTTAAAGCTTTCACATACATTCAAACCACATGAGTTTTTCCATACATAAATTTGCAAGAAGCTGCATTCCTTAAAGTCATTTTACCCCTCAACTCTTACAGCTTTGCCGTAAGCTGACATTAGTATGTTTTAAGCACATAGAAACCAGAGCAGATTTAACTTTTTTAAAGCTTAAAACCTCTTAAATTCTTACAATCATGAGAATTATCAAGGGAAGAAACATGAAACTTCAAAAATAAATTTCTTACCTCCATATCTGGCTTATATTTGTCTTCAAATATTGCCATAGCTGCTAACGATCCAGAACCTACGGTCACAAAATTAGGATGCTTATTCAGCCAGTGTATTTAGGTACAGCAATTTTTTAAAAATAAAAAAATAAAAAATATCAGCACCACAAACCAGACTGAAACCTACCACAGCTTACTATACACTCTGAAGTGTCTACCCTCTTTAAAGCCCAGCACCTGATTTCATCCTGAATTTACAGCCAGCATACCCAGACATGTCACGGTCCCCATTCTGACAGCCTTTTTACTATTTTGAACAGTTAAGATATGAAAATGAGGTTAGAAAACGAGAGTTAGCTGAATGCCAGAGTTTGGAATTCCTATTCCTCCATTGCCATCCCTTATTTAGGTATGTCACTTAGCATTAAGACACTCAAAATGAATAGATGGCTTTAACGAGCTGCCCTGGCACAGTCCTCTCTATGCATGTGGATGAGTAAACTAGCAATGGCAACAGAGTTGCTGGCTGCAGCCATCAGGTTATTTCCTCTATCTACTTTAAAACAGTTTATTATGCATTTACTTTGTGCCATTATTTTTACATTGAATAGACAGTGTGACAGAGAGGGAACATGAGCTGAGCGTTACCTTCTTCAAGGATGCAGTGCAAGAGCAGTGATGGAGCAGAAGCCATCTCTACACGAAGCGCTGGAACTGCAGGTGTTAAAAATGTGCTTTCCCTAAATTAATACCAGAAGAGGTTTGATATGATTTGAAACCATAAACTTGCTGTGGTCAGAAAGAGCCAGTCTTCAGGAAGACACCTTGTCTGTCGGCAGCCCTGACCATATTTCAGCCAGCGCCACTTTTGGGGAGTGCATAAAGTTACCTGCAATTTTTTACTCCAATTAGAAGATTTTTTGGCATTTATTACTTTTTAACTTGTTTTGCATACTGCTATCTGTTTAGCTGGGTCAGAGAGAAAGCCATATTTTCTATTTAAAATGATTTGTGTAGATGGCTTGACCACCTCAATGGTTTAGCGGAAGAAAAAGGCAGCGATTAAACAGTTTCAAATGAGGTGTCCTGCTGATTTTATCAAGTCTGCTGAATGTATAATGAAAAAGGAGAAGCTGACAGTGACACTGTTGAGAAAATACAGACTACCTTATCTGAACCATTTAAGGAGGTCCAATTATAGATCAAATTTAAAGGGTAGAAGCAGCAGATTTACAGACACAAATCAAGGGGCACGGTAATCCCAATGAATATGACAGATACTCCTGTTACAGAATATTGCTGCGGTTGAGGATCATTACCTTTACAGTACCAAATACATCACACCTAAAAGCAGTAGGACACTCTAAGTGTGTACTGGTATTACAGGCAATGACTATTCATTTACACCTTGGAGCAACACACGACTCCATTTTTAAATGCTGAGACTGGGAATAAAGAAGATTTTTAAGCAACTAAGAGCAGAGAGGAACTGCTGATACAAACAGCTGAGATCACAGAACAAATCACAACTAAAAATAATGGTGCTGCTCCTTCAAACAAGGTTAAAATAAGGTGTGTCCCAAAACAAATACAGGCCTTGAGCTGTAACGTACTTCTTGTGGAATGACATAGGGACATTTCTAAGGAGGTGGAATCTGAGATGGTCTCAAACTAGAGACACATTCTTACTGGGCTCCAACCAGGCCTGCCACAAGCAGAACGGGAAGCCACACAGCTAGAGAACAATCTTACCTGGGGATAAGGGTTCTTTGAAAAAATTAGAATATAAAGACTAAAAAAAAACACATGGAAGAATGAAAGTATAAAAGGTAGTATCTGAGGGAAATCACTGTGTTAAAGCCACTGAGATAAGAAAAAGTAATTTCTGCTTTCTTAAATCTGTACTGTTAATTATTTATCTTGCCATATTATCAAGACACAAATAAATGCCAAATTTAATATCAACTTTAAATAAATAAATGCAGACAGTCCTATAAGGGAAGTTTTCAAAGAGCTGTTAAGTTAAGCCTGCATGTAGACTTTTACATCTCAAAGCCAGAGTCCCAAGGAGGCTCCAGCAGAGCAGGAAGGAAAGCTGGAAAAGCTTAAGAAACTCAGGGTTGGGTTTTTTTTTTCTACTGCTTATAAATCCTAAACATAAGTTTTATAAGCTTGCATTTTAAAAGTGCCTTAGCAAAATGTCTCAGAGCACAGCTCAGCGTGCTCTGCAAGAACAGATTTTTGTAATCTGAAATAGCTCAGTGAAAATCCCCTCCTCTTCCTAGCCCCAGATGTAAACACTGGGTGTTTAGAAACACTGATAGCTGTATACTTCTGAGCTCTGCATCAAAACAAATCATCTGCTGTTTGACAACAGCAATATGATACAAACTGCTTTGAAAAACACTAGTGCACATATTCACCTGCAGCACCTTAGCTAAGAAACCCCCCTGGGTCCCCAGTGTGCAGGCTGGGGACAGCGAGCCTGTCCCTGCGCGTCCAGCGCACAGCCAGCAGCGGGCAGCTGTGAACTTCACTATCCAATTACCCCCACTTCCCTCTACTTGTCAAATTCCAGATACGATCCAAACAGCCCCACAATGTTCCAAGTCGTTCAACTGACTTGTGAAAGCTCAGCATTGTAACAGGAGAGCTGGCCATAAAATCTGTGAACTTAAGTAAACATCGGAAGTATGGTTTTCTTGCTGCAGGACCTATAAAAGCACAGAAAACGTAGATATTAAGGGTGTAAGGAGAACTTGTTTGTATGTGGGGAAACAGCTGTTCTCTTGTCCATGTATACAGTGCCCACCAATAACTCATTTTTAACAAGCAAGCTTTGCCTTCATGTAGAAACAAGCCTAACAATTCCCCAACATAACGCCTGGAGAAAGATAAAACCCAAACATTGCAGAACACCACCCATTACTCAGGGATACACGTCCCCACCTCATGCACACAGTAACTGTTTTAAGTCACTACCAGTTGGGATTCACCAAAGCTGAGATGCAGCAGTTCAACCCCAAATCTATGAAAACATTCAGCAGAGCTGCAAGATAATGTGTCACCAAACAGCATCTTCAGCTGAGCTCACAGTGACACCAAACCAGGTGCTTCTCTCAGATACATAACTTGAGTTTGAAATCTTAACACACAACCAACACAGAAACAGGAACTTTTCTCTGTTAGAATTTTTTTAAGGTTTGAAGCTTACAACTGTTCTATGTATGAGCAAGATGGATAATTCAAGTGTAACTGGTAAAGTCACCACGTCTTTGTATTTTACAGCACTCAGAAAACACACCCCTTTCAGGCAGATTTTCAAAAACCAGTCACTGCTATGAACAGTTATGCTCCAACCACCCTGAAACAACCATCAAGGAAAAGATGCCCTATCAATTCCAAAGAATTTAGTTTGCAGACATTTCCAGTAAATTAGATTTTAGAAACAAATATTCAGAAGTATTAATCTAGCATCTAAATATATAAAAATATGGATTGCCAAGGAAATTATGAAGAACTAAAGAAACTGAGTCGCAGAGCAAATATTTCTGTCTGGTAATTACCATGAACTAGGGAAGTTCTGAGACCCTAACAGATTTTATTCTTCCCTCCTTAAAGAACCATTGGTCATCTCCTAAGTGTTCACTAACAAGTTAATCAACATTTTTTTGCACTCAACTGTAATAAACTCACTTAAAATTCCATTTGGTCTTTGAGTTGTACCACTTCAGTATTGATTTACAGTGAAAGACAATTACTGATACATAGCAAAAAACCCCAGCCAACAATAATTTCCACCGTGTTTTGCAACTGCAGCAGCTTTCCTAAAACAGATGAACCAAATCTGTTTAACAGAGCATTGGCTGAAGACAACTTCTTATTGCTAAGCACAGTCCATTTTCATCACCCAAGGACCTGTTTGCTACCTCAGTCTGCCACACTGGAGGATGTACAGAGCCTTGAGAGAGTAACATTTAGCACTTCCTAATCCATCAGTGTCAGGGCTCCCTGACAGGGCATTTATTCACACACACTCATTGTTATTCAATTTGCTGCTCATTCTAGGTAAAAATTCGGTGATCTCCACAGCCCCATGGAGTGGGATCATTTTTCACCCTGGTTCCTGGCTGAGGGGCTGTGTCTCAGCAGTGGTACTGCTGGCTCTGCAGGACGACATCGCCAATGCATGAAGAGCTGATTTATGAATATGAAGCACCCCTGGTACCAGGGGACGAGCTTCAGCCACTGGAGACGACTGGAACACACTCACTGTTTCCCAAAGCTGAACTACACACTTCAAGCACTTTAATTTTATGCATGCATTTCATTATAAGTCTTGGCCAGAAGCTCTCCTAGACAAGCCAAGCAATCAGACAATCTTGCATCGTTTGCTGAAATCCAATTTTGTCCTTTGTCAGCACAAACAGTTTAATTTGATGTTTGCAATCCTGAGTAAGCACTGAGTATCTTTTAAATCTCCTCTGCAAGGCAGGACACCACTCTGTCCATCCACCACCTCACCCCAGCTAAATAAAACACACACTCCAGCACACTAAAACAAAGAAAAACCCAACACCTCAGCAACCTTTCCTACCTAATACCAAACTGCCAGAAGTTAACTGGCCAAGCACTGAACAGACCACCCCAGGAACATGTGAAAAAGTAACAAATAGGTAAAGCTAAATAAGAACAAAATACAATTCCAACTACTCTCCCCAGTTTGACCTTGGACACCTCAGCTCTATCCATTGTTTGTATGCACATGCTAATCTCCTCTTGCTCAAGCCCATCCCAGAGACTGGAGAAAGGATCATGTGTGAGGTGCAGAAAGGTAACGGGCATTTACACTGGGAAGAGCTTTGTCTGACCCCAGGGACAGGAGTAGCACGTGATCACCAGACACAAACCTGGTGCCACTGACAGCAAACCCAAGTGGAAGCTTCAATGAACTCATTCCACTGATATTCTACTTCCTACTTGTTTGAACTTCTGTTACTGTGTTGCTCTGTGTGTGTGTGTTGCTCTGTGTGTGTGGCCAGGATTTTCAGAAATGCCCCTTTTAAAGCTTTTAAATCTCAGTCAGGAAAGTAACCATGTATGTAACAGAGGCTGTGTGACTGCACTCAGGCAACTGGCTACCAGCAGCTACCTGGAGCCAGTTATGGTTTACTGCTTGCTGCAATACTGGGTTTAAGGCAACTATAAGATTCATTTACTTTTTTATGTATCAAAGGCTAAACAGTGACATCACATGACTGTTCCATGGATTTCATTTGCCAAGTAATCTGCCGGTTCCTAAGGTGGTGGCACCATCTATTGGTCCCATACGACCTCTGCAGCGTTTCTGCAAATTCACCTCAGCTCCTCACAGTTACCCAGACGATCCAGGTTAACAGAGGTGCTATTTCAGTAGTGCAAAGGGCCAGAACTGAAAGAAAAACTTTTGACATTTCCAAGAACAGTCAGTCAGTGCATTAACTGGAGATGCCAACCACGAACAGAAAAAGATTAACTAGAATTAAGTTTCCATTTTCCCATCACAGTCAGCACAAAAACTGCATCAGACATAAGCTGAACATGATTCTCACAAATTTCCAGATCAATTTTATTTTTAGATGTATTTATTTGGACTCTATTTCATGCTTCTGTAGTTTCACCAAAACCAAGCTTTTATTTAAAATCATCCAAATCTTCAAAACGAAACTCAAGTCTGAAACAATAGAGTCATTTTGAACAGAGAGCAAAAATAATTGCAAGCCCAGTGATGTTTGGGATTTTACTTTTTCCAGTAAGAACTGGGAACTTTTTTTTTTGACATTCTCAGCAGAGCATTAACCTTAACCTTCTTCAGCAGGCAGCTTCATACCAGTTAACACCAATTCCTGTACGTAGCAAGTAAACCAGGTGCTGCATGAATCCCATGAAGCACCTTCTTGAGTAAGATGCAGCTGCTGGTTAGCAAGAAATACAGAAAAGTCACAGTCCCAAAGGAGAAGCAAGGCATGGGGTTTTTTTCCTAATGAAACTCCAGAAAGACTTCAGGCAGATCCTAATTCCCCAAGTGCAACTTCGTATGATCCATGAGTTCAGACCAGCTGCAGCTCCAGTTTCTAAGGATTTTTTTTGTGCAAGTTTTGGGCAATCCCATAATTCTTTTGCTCTGAGGTGTGCTGGGGAACACACACACACACACAGCACCCTTCCTAGCAGCTTCAATTAGGTTGTATCAGCCCATGCTTTTAAAGTGCTAGAAACAAAACAAACAGTGCACCTGCCTTACAAGAGCAGGTACAACTTTACCTGTGCAGTCTGAGGTCTGTGCAGCTCCCAGCAAACAATGCAGTTGCAGTAAAAGCATTCTAAATAACAATTTTAAAGGCTCACATTGTCTACCAGGCAGCTGTGTTACAGGACTGAGGAAGCATCACTCACCCATGGTGACGTACGGCAGTTTGTCAGTGGATCCATGGGGATATATGCTGTACAGGTGAGGTCCTGTGACATCTACACCCCCCAAAACCAGGGATGCCCCAATGTAGCCTTGGTACCTAGGAGCAACGTTTATACATGAATCTGAAAAGCCACCATGAAGCTGTGGTTCTTTTTAACACAACATACACATTCTTCTGTGCTCACTGCAGGCACATCCCTAATGTACCAGAGACTACTTCTACTACCCATGAGCAACAGTCTGAATAAGGCAAAGGGTGTATTTCAGTGCCAAGCAGCACAAACAGGCACTGGACAAACAAGGAGGCTAGATGATACTGTTTGTGCCAACAGGGAGAGAATTCAGATTAGTTTTCAAGCCTCAAATGAAATCCCTGTATCTGCAGTTAAGTGTTTGTTTTGAGACTTCAAAGAAAACATATCCCTGTGTTTCCCCTGTGAAATGTTGTCAGTTTCAAACTTAGTTTATTATTTTGTGACAAACTTTAAAAAAGGGCAAGTCACTCAGGAACACAGTGTTAAGTGACTGAGCTGGGTTCCTGCCATTCATCTCAGTCACTTGGCTGCACAAAGCACTTTGTTTTCACTGCTTTCCTTCACCCTGTGCAGACTTTCCAGTCACCTGAACACCATCTTTAATGGAATCAGGCAATTCGCTGCCTCCTCTTCCTGCAGAATTTTTCCTTCTGCAGAAGACAGCACTGGAATGTGTAAAGCTTTGGAGAGTCTGCCCTCAATCAAAGGGCATGGTCCACATCAGTTCAACTGCCATACCATAACAGTCTGCCATCAGTCAGGCACTCAAATAAAATCTTCAATAATTGCAGCACAACTCCCAACCCCACTGTTATTATCTCACTATATCACCAGCACACTTAATTAATAATAGCTGTGAGCTTCAAATGATTAAACATTTTATTCTCTGGGAAACACAGTAAATTCTGAGCTAGGGATTCCATTACCAACCCCATGAAATTCCTGATTTTACAAGCTTGCACATCCAAAGATTGTTACTGGTCCAGCCACAAGGATACACTTCAGTTTCCACAGCTTTATTAAACTGCTTCCTTCAGTTTCTGCTGTGCAAACACTACTAACACTCTATGACTGTAGCACCAATTCTCTAGACCACCACAGACTTGACTTTGCTTCCATCTCAGTTCAGAAGCCTGGGAAGCAAAGAGCAATTCTTACCCCTTTACTAAAGCTGTGTTATGGGGATGAAGTAGACTGAGGAAGAATGCTCCTTCATGGGAGCTTACACATCATGTGGTGGTTCTGACAGCATCATTAAGAAGAAACCCATCCAGGTACCTGAAAAGCATCTGCTTCAGCATTCGATTGGCTGTGACAACTCTTGGAAGTCGTCCAGTAGAGAGTGAATGGAGCTCCAGGTTGGAAGAAATCATCTGAGTTGTCATATCAGTATCTGCAGCTGTTCCTGCACCACAGCAGCTGAAAAGTATTATGAGCAGGTTAAGAAAAGGTGGGGAAGGCAGGGAAGCAAGCAGCTCTGTGCTTTTTACAGCAAAGAGGAGTTTTCCTCAGTGTAACACTCAGAAAGTCAAGTCTGCACACAGCGTTTTTACAGCATAAAACAAGACAGCCCATCTAAACACAGGCGAAACAGCAACGAGCCCCACGCCCCACTTTAGGACATGGCATCAGCAAAGGACAGGGCTGATATTCCCCATGTCATCATGCCAATACTTACTAAATATTGGGTGAAATGAAGTGTATTTTTGAGCAGTTCTTGTCAGCAACAACCATCCCCTCAGTCGCTCTCGTGTCAGCTCCGAGGACGATGCCATCCTATGGGACGAGAGGATCATCTCCAAAGCTCTCCCCG
>VZTU01007872.1:111866-148797 GCA_013400835.1 Zapornia atra | reverse complement strand
GACGGCACTGGGGGGCTCCCCCGGCCCTGTCCGCGCCTCGCCGGGCCGGGGGCTGCCGCCGCCATCCCTCCCCCGTCCCGCTCTGCGGTGGCGGAGCCCGCAAGCGCCTCGGGCTTCCCGAGGAGAGAGCACGCGGGGCTCCAGGCGCCCGCTTCTCGGGGCGGGTCTTAGGGGGGCTGCGGCCCCGGGAGGGATCCAGCGGCGCTCCGGGTAAGAGGGGACGGGCCCGCTGGGACCGGCCCTCCAGCCTCCTCACCCCGCGAAGGGGCGGAACCGGTGGAGACCTCGAGAGGGAGAGGATGCATCCCGAAGCTGTGCAGAGGGACTGAGGCTTTTCCCAAGTAACCCCTGCTCCGCCTGTCTGTGAGGGTGTGCGGGTAGGACAGGTGCTCTGGCCTTCCCCTGCTGATGCAGGTGGCATCTCGGACTGCAAGTCATGCTGCTGCACCATCACGTGCGGAGAGAAGCACAGGACAGGCTGCCTGGAGAAGCTGTGGAGTCTCCTCCTCTGGAGACATTCAGACCCACCTGCACGTGTCCCTGTGTGACCTGCTCAAGGTGGCCCTGCACTGAGGGGGGTTGGACTAGATGGTCTTTTGAGGTCCCTTCCAACCCCTGACATCCTGTGATTCTATCCCATGTCCCATGTGCTTTCTGGATGTACAGATGCCTGAAATTAAAAGTCTCATTGATTTTTAAAAAAAAGTAAATCAGCGTGTTATTTGCTTTAAACATTATGAGCTGCATGAGGGGCTCTCATCAGGAGTGACACAGGACTGTAAGTGAAGTGCCATCCTTCTTGGGGCAGTTGGTGTTTGGGACACAACAGTTAGTGTGTGTGGTGGTGCTCATGCATGGGAAGCGAGTAGGACACCTTGCAGCCTCCCTCAGCAGCCCCCAGTTAGGAGATGGGAAAAGAGGGTCCCTGTGAACACACATCCAGGTGTCTGCAGTGACTGTCCTAATGATTTGAAAGCAAATGATGAGTGTTCTCCATTGCCAGTGTCTTAACTGTGATGGAAGCATGCAAACAAAAACGGGGTGGGTGGGCAAAGCTGTTGTGCAGTTCTTTTCCCTTCAATGCTCAAAAATGGTTGTGCTGTGAGGGAATGAAAACGGCCCCAGGGAAGAAAACCCAGCCCCAGCCTTTGGTTTGGCTGTGTGGGTCCTGCAGCAAAGAGCCCCCAGCAGTGTTTGGACCAGGGGAGCTGCGCGAAGCCCTGCCTGGGAAGAGGTAAGTCCTGCAGTGAAGTATGAAGGAATTGGCTAGTTTGGGACAAGGAAACAAGGGGTCCCATGACTTCCAAGCTCTCGCTGGCTCTGAGTTGCTGTGCTGCTGAAGACGGGGGAAAGGTGCTTGATACCTGAAATCTGGGAAAAGGAGGAGAGGTTTCCCTAAGTGCCCTTTGGTTTCTGTTACCTGTTGGAAAGCTGTGCTGCTCTGTCCGTGCAGGCTGGGGCTCCTGGGGGTGCATTGGGCAGGGGGGTGGGGTGTCCCAAGGTCCCTTTCTCTGCACAGGCTGAATTGCAGTGTGCCCTGTGTATGGATTCATCACTGCTCTGTCTGTAGGGACACGGTGAGGTTTGTCTGCCAGGTTTGAGGTGGAGCACAGCGCACTGAGAGCGTTCATGCCAACACACCACAAAACCCTCTAACCCAGGCACGCAGAGAACCTGTGCTCTCTTCTCCCCTTTCAGCACACTGGTTTGGAGAAGGAATACCCTGCTGCCAGATGCTTTTTTTTTTTTTTTTGTCCTAACACAGTTGTTTTTCTCTGCACTTGATAAAGTTAAAATAAACAGTCTCTGGGGTGAATTACAGGCATCAGAATTGGATTGGCATACAAACTGTAGAGCAGTTGGTGGTTGGGAGTCTGGGGAGAAAGAAACAGCAGGTTTTAGCTAGAGGGGACAACAGCTTTATTTCCCTCTTGGTCTTTGACAACCAAGCAGATGTCCTACAATTATTGTTTTACCTTCTAGTAATGCATTGTCTTCTCTATCCTCCCAGGTACTCGGCTGGCTCTTTTGCAGATGTGCAAGCACGCTCTTCCCCGGTTCAGAGCCTCCTTAGTGCACCACTAGCTCCATCTATTGCCGGTTAGTGCCTGGCTCAGACTCCGGCAAATGCTTGTTTCTCCCTCTCGAGGATACCACTCCCCAGTCCCGTTTACGTGGGTCCAGCTGAGGGGCTGAGGAACAAGATCTGTTCTGACCATCTTACACGACCTTCTCCATACCCGTGGTTACTGCAGCCTTTGCTTCTGGGTTGATGCCATCCTTGTGCACACAGATGTCCTGTCTGTGTTCTTCTGAGCCCTCAAGTGTGGTTGTTCCCAGGACCACCAAGCCCTGCCTTGCTCTACATTAGGGTGCTGGGGTAGTGGGCGGCATCGCTGCGCACAGCCGCTGGCGCTGGGTACGCACTGTGCTGGTTTGGAGGGGATGTGCCGTGTTGGTCCTGGCCTGAAGAGCTCAATGAGTTGGTCAGCCTAAAAGTATGAGAAGAAAGCACACTGGGGAAAGGGTGTCGTGTGCAATGGATTTTTAAGGGTTAAAGCAGTGGTCTGACAGAGCAAATGGTCTGCTCAGGAGTTTCTGTTTAGCAGGAGGAAGGTCATCTTTGCACAGTCTGAAATACCCTCTCTGGAGCTCGAGGGCTGCATACTTTCAGGGCTTACTACCTTCAGTGTCTGGGAGGAGCGGTGCTGAAGCCAGGAGAAGGCAAACTTTTCTCTTTATTTCCTAAAGCAGGCCTGAAGTCTGTTCCTAGTCTGCAATCCTGGTTTATCATCCCACAAGACATCTGACAGGGAAGTGAAATAGCACTCCAGACACATTTTTGAAAACTTGGGATACAAGGAATGTTAGTGTTTTTCTCAACAGGTGGGCATTCAAGCTGAAGCCTGTGTCTTTGCAGTCTGTTTGTGTATGTAATGTACACCCCCCCAGGTATTTTGGAGTCTGCGTTGATACGCTGCCTGGCTTCCCAGTTTTGTCTTCAGGGCTTTCTTTGTGCCTGAGTGCCAAATGACATCTTCCATTCTTGGACCTCATTTCAAGAGACATTGGGTAGCTCAGAGTGTTTGACAGTCTTCAGTACAGTTTTACTCCACGCCGCTTGCACCTGCTCTTGCAGCATGGAAGACAAACATGCTGCTTCCTCAGGGTAACAAGTGTAACTCACCAGTCGTGGTTTTGTTCTTCTCTAGAAGGAGGGAGTTGCAAAAACAGTCTTAGCAGATGAGGCTTTTGGTCCTGTGGGGATGGGATTGGTTGTATGTAGTGGAACAGTGATGGGCAGAGGGTTGATCCAGCGCTCGGATGGAGTAACTGGGCACCTCAACCTGTTGGCTGAAGGCTTCCAAAGGACAGACACCCCTGACAGCCACACACAGCCCGACTGCCACACACGCTGAGACAGCCTGGAGCGCTCTGCAGCACGGCAGTGAGGCCTGCTGCTCTGTTAGGTGAAAGCCAGCAGGGACCCCAGTATAGTGCTGGTGGGAGAGTGGTGCCCGGTGCCATGTGGTTTGGGACTGGTGCCTTTCAAACAGGTGAGAGGTCACCCCTGACACACGTGGGGCACGACAGCAGCTTGGTGAATCCTAGGAAATGCTTTCCTATGCTGGGAGCATCCACACTTGTGCCTGTGCTGCGGGAGGCATGGCTGGCTGAGCGGCTGGCTGCCCTCATGCTCGGTGTGTCCACAGAGCCCATGGCAGGATACGGAGGGTCCCTGTGCCACCCAGCCCCGCGCAGGTCTGGATTCCATCAGAGGCAATCTCAGACCCTCAGCAGCCAAAAGCTCGTCCTGCGGCTGTGCCTGGCCCCTGGTCGTGGCTGGGGCACGCTCTGGCAGGCACACTCCCTGCTTCCCAACCCAGCCAGCCACTCGGGTAGTGTCCCAAGGTGAACCCTGCTCGGAGCAGAGCCAGGCAGAGAGATAATGGCTGAACTGGAGAATGAACGCACCATGTGTCTCTCCTGTTCAGAACCACTCTAATTTCAAACATCTTGCCTCAACAGCGATCTGTTAACAAACTGCAGGCCAAGAATCTGTCAGAAGAATTTAAATACAATTCTGACAAGATCAGAACTAGATAGACTAAAACTTTACCAACATGTGGCTATGACAAAGCTAACCGGGTAGGGTTACCCAGGGCAGGGCAGAGCTCAGGGATCTTCTTTGTTGCAGGACTGAGGCTTCTGAAAGCAGGAGCTGTGTTGGAGGTGTTTAAACTCCTTACAAGAAATAGAGCGTTGACCTGAGTCCAAGAGTGTGTCTTCATTACTTGGGGAACTGAAAGAAGAGGTTGAAGCTGGGAGCAGGCAAGTGTTGCCGTCAAGGGGATGATGCACTGAAATGTGAACCAAGTTCTCAAGAGTCTCTGAAAGAACCATTTTCTGAATGGTGAAAGGAGCTGGCAGAGGTGTAGACTTGAGAACAGGGCTGTCTCCTTCCAAGGGAGTGGGACAAAGGAAGAACATGGGGAGCCCTTTGCTTGCTTTCAGCCAAATGCCACAGGATGCTGGAATCTCCAGGAAGTCCAGCACTGATCTTACACTACTTTCTAGCTTTATGGTACTTGAATCATTATGCCACTGTCTATCACTTGTCAATACTGTTTAGGAGAAGTGCCTGAGTTTCTGGTGTTCCGCTGACAATTGCAGAAGTCCTTCTGTTAGTAGTGCTGGAATAAGTTCTCAGCTCTATTTAGGTTCTGGCAGAACAACCTGGCAAAACTTCCCAAGTTGGAAGAGGGAGAAGAGAGTTTCAGGTACAAAAGGGTCTCTGTGCTGCTCTCAGAGATGCTTCTGCGGGTCGTTAAAAGGGATGTGGAGTGAGGAGTCTCCTCCTGGACCGTGATGTGCATTTGAGCTGACTGAACATGGCTGCAGGGGTACAGCCGCTACCAAGACAGGTTAACCTTCCACAGTGGGTGTGAGTGACAGAGCACCGAGGTGCTGTGACTCCATGGCCAGCCCAGGGGGTCTCCAACATGCCCCAGGGGACCCCCGTGTCCCTCGGGGCTGCTTGCACCTCTTGGCATGGTATCCATGTGTAGGCACTGGTCTCCCAGCACTGGTTACTGGACACACAGACTGATGTTGCACAGTGTGGGAGGGAGCAGAAACAAGGGGAAACCTTGTGGGTGCCTGTGCCAGGACTGAAGAGCTGCGGAGGCACCCAGGGCCCAGCCAGGCACTGCATGCTTCCTCTTCCCCAGCAGCTGTACTCCCCTGAGCTGATGTGGATCTGCTGATCCCGGTGGCTCATGGACCCTCCCTCCTGTCTTGTGACCAACATGATGAAACCCGATCAAGAGATGGCTTTGCCAGGCCCCTGCTGCGAGCGCTCAGGGGGCCATCTGCTTCGCTGGCAGGGTGCTGGGGGGGTGCTGGCTGGGGGGGCTCTGCTCCTGTGCAGCAGTCACGGATGGAAAACGTCACCCTTTAATGGGAAAAACGGGGGAGACAGGTGCAATCTGGATCTCAGATTAATCCTGTACATTGTCCTCTCATCTCCCCAGAGCTCTCTTGCTGCTGCCTTTCCTCACGCCGCTTCAGTGCCAGGGTCCCTCTTCTTTTCTTGACGAGGGGCTCTTGCAGAGGAGCCCCTGTCCCCCGAGCGAGCTCCCTGCCACAGGGCTGTTACTTGGGGTCTCTGGGGGAGATAAACCACCTCTCCGTGAGGTCTGTGAATCCGAATCCGTGCATATCAACTAGCCTGCAGAGGGACAGTAGTTTGTGAACCACTTGCCAGCTGTGGTTACAGGTTGAGGTAGATCCATGGGGGTGTCTGGTTAAACTAGCAGAACCCCTTCATTAGAAAGCTATGGAAAAAGGGTATCAGAGAGATTTAGTGCTTCAAAGAGGATCAGAACCAAATGCCCTGTCTTGCTGGGAGGAGATTGGGAGATTTAGGAGCAGTTAGTAGCCTGAGAAAAAAACCAAAGATGAATAATAAAGGCAGGTCCTATTTTTTTCTATTAAAAGTTTCTAGGCTACGCAGGTTTGTTTCAAATGATGGCATTAAATAACCAGCCGTGCCCAAGCTCCCCTGAAAGGCTCTCTAATATCAGCAGCTGATGCCCCACTGCGCAGGGACACAATTGGGTCTGTTCCTCCCTACAATACACCTGTCATTGGGAAACAGAGCGCTGGCAATTAGCAGAGGCGGCTCTGTGTTGTGCTTTCAGCCCCGACAATAAGAAGGGCCTGGAAGAGCGAGATTAAGGCTGGCGTGTCCACAAGAGATTGTTGAAACAAACCTCCCCAAGACTCTGGCATGTTTAAGAAACAAAAACAACAAAAATAAACCCCTGGTTAAATCTAACTCTGCAAACAAGTCTAGAAAGCAAACCAGCACTGGAATAAGACCATTGGCCTCAGAAATATAACCCTAGAGTTGTGAGGAAAGACTGACTTCTCAGCTGAGATGTCTGCAGCTGTCAGTGGTGTATCACAGGTAATAAACACTGATCCCGCAGATGGAGCTCTGTGTTGCTTCTCCAGGACCAGGCAGCAGCACCCACCAAATAGGTTTTTTTACCCAAGTGATGCAAGTTCCAAGCCCTGGGACATACCTGGCACTCTGACTGCTTAAGAGTCTCCCAAATTACCCACCCTACCAAGGCCCTGCAAGCAGTGCAGCCACACAAAGGGTCTCAGCTGCTGCTTGGGACTGGTACTGAAAGCACCCCCCAGCCCTTGCAGAGCATGCTATTGGAGTAAACTAATTTGGTCAGCACGTCTCAGCAACGTTAATTTTCTGCTGGTGCAGGAGCCCTTCCAGCCCGCAGGCATCAGGAAAGCCACGGAGGTGAGTGAGGAAAATTTCTTCCTACAATCAGCTCCATCTGCCCAGGCAGAGAACCTGTGATCACCATAAGCCATGACACAGCGTCAGCAGTGGCTGTTCCTGCTCTGTACCTTCAGCAGGGCACAAAGGAGGGAGAGGGCTGTGGATACAGGCTGCAGAGCTCTCACACAGCTTCCTGTTTGCCAGCAGTGGAGGTGCTATGTGTGTGCTGGAGGCAGGCCCCGTCCCTGCTATCGGGGGCATGGCGGGGGGAGGACTGCAGGTGAATCGTGCCCTTTGCTGTGTGGGGAGGTGAGCTGGTGCAGGCTGCTGGCACCTACATGCTCGGGTCACTCCATCCCCTCGGGGAGGTATTGCTCTTCCTGCCCATGACCCTGTGCCCTCTTATCCCAGCTTTCTGAGGGACACATCCCTGACTTGATGTGAAGCTTGTAGCATCAGGAAGTTTGGCTGAACCTGATGTGACAGACTTGAAAGGAGAGGGGGAGAGGAAATTGAGCTAGACAAATAATGGGATGGCCAAACAGACAGGTGTCTGGCCATAAAAGCACATCCACACAGGCCTTTAGCGTGAGGAATAAGGGTGCTTGTTTGGAAACCTGAAGAATTAGCTTGAGCATGTGTCCTCTATGTCAGTCTCCAGCAGAGCTGTGAATGTGCAATTGCATCCATGATCCAAAGTCCGAAGAGCAAATTGGGCACTGGATGAGTGCTGCTAGCTAGCTTGGCTGGCCGGCGGTTGCTGCGTAGCTACAGGCCAGTCTGCTGGGTAATGTGTGTGTGGAGGTCGGGTGGTGATGCTGTGACTTTGTCTGGGGGAGGTGGGAGACTTGTCCAGATCTTTCCAGGCACTGCTGCTTCTGCTTGATCCATGTGTGAGTGGTAACGTGTTAGTAGCTTGCTTGGGGTGATGGCCATGGGATGTCCTGGACTGACGTCCCCTGTCAGCTGGAACAGTGAGGAGTCGTTCCAGGACAGCATCTCACTGTGATGAGGAGCCAGTTGCTTCCTGAACACTGATGAACCTTCTTTTCGGAAAGCTGACCTGGGGGTCCTGGAAGAACCAGCAGCCGTTCGGCCAGCTGGAGTTGATGGGACAGCAGGCTCCTGTCTCTTTACACATAGGAATCCCAGGTGGGTGGGAAGGAAAAGGAGAGGAACTTCAGGGCTGAGGTGTCTGTTCCAGGGATGTGATAAATACACAGGCTGAGAACACGCAGCCTCCTGTTCCTGTGTCAGGGGCTCTGTCCATTCACAGCCCTCAGTCTGCCATGTGCTGTTTGATTTGTGGAAGTGACAAAGTGCTCATTTGCTTTGCCCTTATTGTGGGGTGGGTGGCATTTGGTGGAGGGCTTTGGTGGTGTAAATGGAAAGCAGAAGTGGTGTTTTGGTTTCTGCACGAGAGAGACATTGGGGCTCTGCTTGCACTCCTTGAAGTGCCCAAATTAGAAGCAGCAGAAGGCTCCAACCCTTCCCTGTGCAGAAACAGCCCAGCTGCCCCTCAGGGACTCGGCATCAGCCAAGAGAGAAGCAGCAACTGCTCCACTCTTCTTCCAGAGCATCGCAGATGGTTTATTAGGATGGAGGCTCTGTGCTTTCCATTTCTCCCAAACCCAGCGACAGAAGTACCCCTTGTAGAAGCAAAGAAACATCCATATGGAGATAAATAAGGGCACCAAGGAAACTTTGAACTGCCAAAGCAGCGCTGCTATTGGTACCAGTGAGGCATCAGCACCAAACAGCAGCTTTTGAAACGTTCAGATGTGTGAAACTAAAGGAACTGAGATGCACCAGGCGTGGGAAATACTTTGCCTCTGCAGCAGTTGTACCGGTGCCTCTGAAGTCAACACTTGACAAGCCCCATCTCTGCTGAGAACAGTCTAATTCAAAGTGTGGGTGCCACTAAACTCCGTGGGGAGGAGCTGGGTCAGAGAGGGGGTCAGTTCTGTGCAGTAAGAAGTGAGAAAACACAAATGCTGGCCTAGAATAACATCTAGAGCTGGGCTGGGGAAGTGCTGTGTGAAGGGTGACCCTGCGAGGGCCAGGCTCGCACCATGGCCTAGTGACCCCTGCCACACGCAGCGCTTTGTTCCACTTCTCAGTGCATCTTGCTCAGGCACATGGCTTTCTACTCCACTTGGCAAGTATTTGATTTATAAAGATTAACATGTTGCTAGCCCATGTGCTGGGAAGCTCTTCCAAGGGGGGTGTGAAAGATGCGCCTCGCGGGTGGCAGATCGGGGTTTGCTGGCTGCTGAGGGTAGCGCTGCTTAGAATGCACCTGAGCTGATTTTTTTAATTGACTGTGTGTAAACAGAATTGCAACCTGCTTACAAACAAGCTAACCTGGAGTGACAGCGTCGCCCAAACTGCCCAGCAAAACCTGCCCTTTGCTCATCTGCTGATTAGAGAGATTTGCAGGCATTAAAAGTACATTGGGAGTTTACCATCCAACCGTCCTGAGGTCGTGGATCTGCTCACCTTGCACTGGATGGACATCTCTTAACTCGAAGAACTCTGTTCTTTCTAATTTATTCTGAGATGTATGAATGGAGGCTGACTTCAGGAGCTGTGGTTGCCTTAGGGAGGCAGCTGACTGGCTGGAATATTTGCTTTGTGGGAATTAGTGCCGATGCAATGATGAATTACCAGCACTGGTGGCGATGACCCTGCTGCCATGGTGAGGAGCAGATGGCAGTGCCCACGTGTGCTTGTGGCTGCAGGAAATCCTCTGGAGAGCTGAGAGGTCTGAAGGAAGTGTCCAGCAGCACAGGTGCTGGGCCCCACTCTCTGGACTTGCTCAGGAGCCTGCACTCTCTGGGGCCTTTTAGGTGAGATTTTAGGTGAAAGGACAATGAGGTGCCAATTATTACCTTCCACTTGCTGTGACCTTTCCTTTGAAACGCCAGCAAAGCATTCTTGCTAGAGTCTCTAGAGCTCTCCTTGATGCCACTGAGTCTTATTTGAAAGTCCAGCATGTGATTATGAAGGTTGGTTCACATTTAAATCCAAAGACCTTGTGTGGGTGAGGTTGGAGGCTCAGGCGGCTCCCCATGAGCACGGGAAACTTTGCTTCACGGTTTATTTGCATGGCTGTGGGAAAGAGGAGTGATGCTGGAGGGGGTGGGTTGGATTCCACTTCTAATGCTACCAGGAAACTGCATTTAAGTGCTGTTGCAAAAGGTGTTTAAGACATGGGCATAGAGAGAATAGTTTGCTGTCTGGTGAGGAGCTCGTTAAGTTTTACTTAATCCAGCCATAAATTTGGAAAACACTTTTCCTCTGAAGATCCCTGGTGTAAACTTGGGCTCTGTCTCGTACCCTTTGCTCCCTCCATCACCAGAGGAGTGGGACCTGGTTTTGGCCAAAGCACAGCGAGTTGCAGAGACCTCTCCCGGTGCCACCACGCTGCCTCACAAGCCTTTGGCTCCACGTGCTGCGCTGGGGGCGAGTGCCAGGCCCTTTCCCAACTGGCAGCGGTGACTAAGACGCCCGGAGCAGCTGCCTCTAAGGTCCATTCTTCTGTGAGAGATTTACTGCAGTGAGCAGAGGCGCTGGGATGTGATAATTGCCTTCATTCCCAGACGAAGACCCTGACAAACAAAAGCCAGTTGCCCGTGAATCCATGGCGTGATTCAAGCATTCGCTGGGAGGGGAGGAGTGGGAGCTGCGTGCCTGTTGCTGTAGCAAAAGCGAGTGGGCATTAATCAAGGAGCTGCCCTGGCCGGTGGAGCAGGAGCACTGCCGGCCCATGGAGCTGGCCTGGACCCTCCGGCCTTCGCATCCTCCCCGGGGCTGCCACGGGCTTGAGGACCAGCCGGGACGCTGAAGGGAGGGAATCGCAGCCGGGACGCACTGGAGGTGCCCCGCAGAGCAGCTGCGGGCTTGATCCTGCCCTTCAGCCCTGCCCCTGCTCTGTGAGAGCCCCGTCTTTTGTTCGCCCTCCCAGGCATCTCCCCAGCACCGACCTTCCCCACCTCCCGGGGCCGGACCCGCTGCCCTGCCGAGCCCCGGGCGCTCCCTGCCGCCTGCTCTTTCTGCCGAGACCACGCACCAGATTTCCTGGGAAGCTCTGTCGGGGCTTCCATGGAGAAGTGACTCCCTGGGAAGGAGGATCCCGCGCCGCCAGCGCGGGGTGCGGAACGGGAGGACCGTGAGTGCTTTGCCGGGAGCGGGGTGCGCTGGGGGAGCCGTCCCGGACGGGGTGCGGTGGGGATGCGGGAGCCGGTGGGGATGCGGGAGCGGGTGGGGATGCGGGAGCGGGTGGGGATGCGGGAGCGGGGTGAGCCCCTCGCTTGCCCGTCCGTGCCGCCGCCCAGCCCAGCCGTGCCCGCGGGGCGGTCCGGGGGAAAGGAAGGACCTGAGCGGGGCTGCGAGGGCCGAGGCGCCGGCACAGAGGAGACTCGGCGGGCGCGGAGGGGGTCGCGGTGGCTCCGCGGAGCAGCGCGGAGCGGTCCCGTCCCGTCACCCCGCTGCCCGTCGGCGCGGTCGCTGCCAGCCCCGGGGCGCTGCCCCTGGCTCACCCATCAGATGAGCGTGGAGCCCAGCATACTTCTCCCCAGGGCCTGGGGCTGTTCTGCGCTTACAGAGTCAGTGCTGAACTTTTGAAGGCTGTGAATGTAGAGCCCGAGCTCCAGAGCTGGTCTCCTTAGTCCCTTAGCAGCAAAGTGCTTCCCTGTGTGCTTGCACTGTGCAGACAGGAGAGTCCCACGGCTGAGCATCGGTGCCCAGAGACAGCGTTAGGGCGTGTTTGCCTTGGAGAGCACATTGCTGGTTTCCATGTTTATATCTTTACATACCCATTCCACGACTTCACTAGGCTTTACACAGCCACATGCTCAGGCTTTGCTTCCCTGGGAGCAGAGGTGGTGAGCCCTGAGGTGGGGCAGCTCTCCCAGACGGTGCCCTGGCACTGAGCTGTGTGTTCGGACGCTGTCCATGGAGGCTGGAGCTGCTGCTCTGCAGGATCTGTTCTGGTGCTGTCTTCCTGTGGTCTTTAAAAGAAATGAGAAATTGCTGCCAGTGATTTGACCCCATTTAACAGTGTGATTTATGGTGGCTTTTTTATTTAGTTAATGCAGATAAAGAGGCTCTGCTAACTTGCCTGCCTATTAATATCACACATCTGTATGTTTTATGATTAATTACTCTGTATCCTGGAAACAAACGTTAAAGCCAGACCCTGAGTTCTTCAAGATGAACTGGGAATTATTTTGACAGCATGCTACCCTGGACAGGTATCTCAGAGAGAATGGTTTTCTCAGTGTTGGCTCCCAACAGCAGCCTCGTGTGAGAACCAGCTCTCTGCAGGATGCTTCTGTCTCCACGGTGCATCTCTAGCAATATTTTGTTTATTCCAGCAAAGGGTGAAAGCTTGCCAGCTGGTCAGCATGTTTAGGAGAGACTTGAGACCTGATTCTTGGCTCTTCAGCTTTCTGGTGAGTTTTCCAAGAGTTCTTATAATTTGAGATAATATTAATGCTTTCTATGAATGTTATGAAACGGCCTCTCTGACAGGTCGGCAGCCTGTCCAGGAGTCTCCTTGCCTTTGCTGCCCTTGCTGAGAACCAGACTTCTAAAGGTTGGTGGTTTTATCAGCACTTCTGTATGGTTTCATAAACAATACTCAGGAATCACAGAATCACAAGGTTGGAAAAGACCTTTAAGATCATCAAGTCCAACCATTAACTCAGCTCAAACAATGCATAAAAAGGTGTCTGGGGGCAGAAATGAGGGTAAAGAAGTTTTTTCCAGTGCCCTGCTTTGTGCCTGAGGTTGTATTTGCATAGCTAAACACTTGCTCAGTGAACGATGGGATTCCCATCCCGAAGCAGGTGCGCACTGCCCGGCTGCTGTGCCGCCGGAGCTGCAGGCAGGGCAGCTTGTTCTCTGCCTGCACATCGCATCTCCAAATGCAGGAGCTGGGAGGAGCTGGGAAATGGGGATAAAATGGGAACATTTGCTTGTACGTATCTGCTTCAAACAAGCTGCCCCGAGGGCCCTCCCTGGGCGTACCACAGTGAGCCTTCCCTTTGGGCTGAGCTCGCCGTGGGGCTGGGTGTCGCATTGGAGTGTGCCCTGCGCCAGCCCCAGGCCGGCAGTTCAGTTTGTGAGCAGGGTTGGGGGTACTTGGGGGTACACCTGTAGCAGATAGGGCACAGGGTGTGCTGGAGAGGCTCCCCATCTCTCCACATTGTGTGTGTGTTTTGCCAGGCTTCGCCCCTGTCACCATCGAGACCTCGAGACACATGTACGAGTATGTGGCCACCGCTCTGGACTGGTGGCGTGCGGACAGGTACTGTGAGCAGCACTTTGCTCAGTTGCTGTTGGAGCCCCAGGACAGCGAGCAGGCTTCCCTCAGCCAGCTGCTGCAGTCCCACCACATCGGGGGCTCTGTCTGGCTGCATGAGAGGGGCAGTGTCCTGCACAGACCCAAGTGGAGACGTGAGTATAAGTGGGCTTGGGCTGTTTAGAGACGTGTTCACTGCTGGATCTTTTTCATCCTGAAAAATAACCCTGACTGGAAAAGTTGCCACAAGGTTTTTTAGTGTCACTGTAGTAACGTGTAGAACCTCCAGTCCCAAGCTGGGACTGACAGTGAGAACCACAGTGATCCCAGCACATCAGCAGCCTGGCCACTGCCGAGATATTTGAATGCATCGCAGCAGAGGGGGGTTGTGAAGGGGCTCCTCTGCTGTCCTCCTGAGCTATCACCCTCTAAAGCAGGTCTGCCACTCCTCAGCCCCACCGTTTGTCACCCGCAGGTCCTGCACAGCAATGATGGTAGAGATGGGACCAGGAGAACAGGTGGTCCTCAGCAGCAAGGCACCCCATGGCAGATGCCTCATAGGTGCTCTGTGACTGTGTTCTTGGTTGCTGTAGCATGGGGTGCTTGGAACCTTGCTGTTCTTCCCAGATTTGCTAGAAACCTAGATTTCTGTAAATTGCACTGTCTCAGCTTGCCTGCCTTCCTGATCCCTGCCAGGCACAGGAGAAGCAGATGCCTTGCTGCATGCCTGCCGGATGCCCTTGCCTGCAGGGTCCATGGGTCCTTCCTTGGGTAGGAGGCAGATGAAAACAATGGTTTCACCCCAGTGGAAGGTGAGCAGGCTTTGGCCTGTGCTTCTTCCTTTATGCTAGCTGGAATTTCTCCTTCCAGGGGACCACATTGTACCAGTCCTGGTATTCGGAGACAAAACCAACACAAAATACGTGAAGGTGCTCTCGGACTTCCCAGCGCTGCCTGCTATCACAGCCTGCGCCCACCTCCAGTGGGACACCAGGACCCAGGAGATTGCTACCATCTTCTCCTATGCTGTGCCAGCTTTCATTAACGAGTTCCAGCTCCGTGGCTTTGTCGACGAGGAAGGCTTTGTTCGCTTTGCTCTCATAGTCCACGGGCACCATTCCCCATACCTGCCCGTGTTCCGTGCTGACAGGCAGTGGCACCATTTCTGTGTGACCTGGCAGCAGGACAACGGGACGTGGGCCATGTATGCCGATGGGAAAAGGAGAGCATCTGCCAGTGGATTGTGTGCTGCGGGGCCGTCTGCCCCCCAGGCCATCTACGGCCAGGGGACTCTCATAATCGGGCAGGATCAGGATTCGCTGGGGGGCACCTTCCGGGAGAAAGAGTCCTTCAGTGGGAACATCACCGACTTGCACATCTGGCAGAAAGTCCTCAGCACGGAGCAGGTCGAGAGAGTGAGGTCGTGCTGGGTGGTAGAGCAAGACCTTGTGTTTGGGTGGAGCTCCAACGCTCTGGAGGTTGAAAGCACCGTTCAGGAGGTGACCACTCAGTTTCTGTGCCCAGGTAAGTCATGTTCCCTCGCTGCTTCAGCTCCCTCCTGCAATGCAGCGGGGGGGTCAGCTCATGACTGTCCCAGAAGCAAGGGAATTAGGTGTGGTTTTTGGAATGATGCTTCTCCTCTGGGAAGGAAAGCACAAGCAGATTCAGAGCTGGGCTGGCCAGTTTCCAGATGGTACTTAAGATGCAGTTGTCACTAAGCCCTCGGGCATTGAAGACCCAGGCAAAGACAGCTCTTCAGATGTCCTGGGCTAATTACAGCCACTTAGACTGAAAGGGATGGCATGCAAGAGAGATGGTGTGCTTGTCACTGACACCTTTCCTGGGGCTTGCACACCTGGGGTTGGGACGATGTGCTGGGAGGAGGGATCAATCCCTCAGCCAGCCCAGCGTGACATCACTGATAAGTCACTGTCTGGCACTGCCACCTCTGAGCTCCTTCCAGAGGGCATTTGTGCGTTGGAGGCAGTTTCTGAGCCCAGGCCTTGCTTTGGCTCAGCCGTGGGGCCATGCAGGGAGCGGCATGAGGCTGTTGTCTCCAGCGGGGTTTGTGGGTGCCTTGTGGGAGCGGCGGTACCTGCTGGGGGATGGCGTGTCTCTGGGGAACCTGGGCCTTCTGCCTGTGTGTGTCTCCACAGGGCCTGTTGAGGAATGCCGAGTTTTTGAAGTTGGCAGCAGCGGATTCAGTTACACACCTTGTTTGCAGCCTTTGCCTTTTATCTGTCGCTACAGAAAGGGTACAGCATCTGTTATTTACATATTCACTACTGCCATGGCATTCACTCCTGAGGTCCTGGCTGGCATGACGGTCAGGGATGGGGGGGCCTCACCTCTGCTCTGAAGAGATGTCGTGCAAAGCACGGCATAGCCACAGCTTTGCTTCAGTTGCAGGCACTCTGACAGGGTAACTTGCTGTTCTCCAGTGAAGCAGTGCTTGTAGATGTTATGTGGCTTCTGGATGCAGTGCTGCAAAGTGCCTCTACAATCCCAGCATCTCCAGGCTGGTTGGATGGGGGACATGGGGAGGAGGCAGAAAAGAAACCTTAGACTGTCTCTCCAGATGGGATCTTGTACTAGAAACAAAATGCAGCTATGAAGTCTCCTTGTCCTGACTGTCCTACAAACTTAGCAGCCACCTGAGGAGCATTCCCCAGGCTTTGAACATGGCATGAGCCAACCCTGCTGCCAGGCACCCCAGTAATGCTTGTTCTTTCCTTTTACTCCCAGATGCCTACTGGCAACTGAAAAAAGCTCAGCAGGAATCCAGCCACTCGCTCACCAGCCGTGTGAACATGCTTGCAGAGAGGACTGTGGTGAGTCTGCAGCCCCAGCAGTGGCAGCTGACACCCCGAGCAGGCAGGAGCTGTTGGGGTGGATTTTCTGGCAAAGAGTGTGGCCAGTACAGCTCTAACTCCTGCTATGAGGGAATAAGCAAAGTGTTGCCTCAGGTCAACTCCTCACAGTGAGGTTGACCGGCTGGACACAAGAGTTGAAGATGTCAAGGCAGTTCTCCTGCCCCTAAGATACGTGTGGTTGGCCACACAGGTGTCCTCACTGGCGTGAGGACATGCAGGGCATTGCCAAGGCATAGCTGGACATCAGGCAGCATCAGTGCTCTGTGCTAACTAAAACATCTCCTCCATGGCAGATTCCTGAGAACATCTTCACAAGCGATGTCCAAGACATGAACCTCTCGGTTGCTCTTGGTGCCCTTGATGTCTTGGCCACTGTTCTGAGGGAAGGAGAGACACCTGTGCTGGAGTCGTCTGACCTCCTCGCCGTGCTGCAGTTACTGAAGCAAGTTTCTGATGTGGAAGTCCAGGAGGGAGAGGAGCTGGAGATGCTGGAGCAGTTGGGCCAGTATTACGTGGAAGTGACCGAGTTAATCCTGGAAGAGCAGAATGTTCAAACATGGTCATCAGTCAGCCAGGTAACGGTGTCACCAGCAGCCTGGCCACTGCCTGACACATCTGTTGTGTGTGCCCAGCCTGCCCTGTGTCCACAGGCTGGGGACCTGTCCTTGCATGATCACACAGCCCTTCTGGCTGTATCCTGGAGCTTGTGAGTTGCAGCAGGCGTGGGCACGGAGCCCCCTTGCTGGCTCAGGAGAGGCCAGCGGCCTTGCTGTGTGTTAGAGGGGCAAACAGTGCTCAGGCGCTGCCCTCCCTGCCCGCCCGCCGGTGGCTGTCCCAGCTCCCTTCGAGGTTCCCCACTCTGTCAGATGGGATTTCCAGGGCTCCACACAGGTCACAGATGCCCCATGCTCTGCCGATTCCTTGCCCCACGTCCTGCTGGCTCTGGCAGGGCAATGCCCTTTCCTTAGGGTTCCTTGTGTTTTCCATGGGTAGGCTGCCAAGGAGCTCCCTGCCATCAGCCCCCATGCTGCTCAGAACACTGCCAGGCTTTGTGTGGGGGATTTCCATCATCCTACCCCCACCAGGATCTTTTCTGTTGGTTTCTCCCCTTCTCACGTGGCTCTTTTGTGTCTGTTACCGGCTGCACTCACTGCCTGTCTCTGGGAAATGTGTGACAGTGCCTGGCCTGGCCAGTGCTCCAGGAACCATGCCAGGGACCTCCAGAGATGAAAGGATGCTGGATAGTTCAGGTTTACCTCATCGCTTAGGGTTGCTTAGGGCTCAGTGGCCACAATTACTCATCGCTTCTCGGTGGTGGCATAAAACCAGCTCTGGCCCTGGAGCAGATGTATCTGCTGAGGCAGAAAGGGTTTGAGCACTGTAGGGATGGGATTTGTGCTGCCCAACACTGCTGGGCTCCGAGTGATGGGGCCAGTCACCTGCTACCCTTCAGCAGCGGAGCCTGTCTCTATGGATGGTTGTTCTACAGCTTAGCAAGAATCAGTGCTTTCTTTACAGCATGCTTGTTATGTGTCTCCATGCTGGTTTAATGTTTTTTTATGGAGACCAGCAAGTCTTTATCTCATTTCCCGTCTTGCCTCCAGTGCTGAAGGAACTGGGAACATCTGTGGTTGGAGAAATCAAAGCAAAGCAAAAGCCTTGAGTCCCAGCTGCTCTTTTCCACCAAGGACCAAGCATTTAAGAAAGCTCCTGTGAGCTGTGGGAGGTGTGAGCTGGTGGTGCAGGCGCTGACTTCCATTGCTCTCTCCCTGTTTGCAGGTTATCAGGGGGCCCATGACTGTTGTTGAGCTCTGTGACAGAATGGTGTCACACTTGGCCCCACTGCTGACCGCAGGCAGGACAAAGATCACGATCCAGCATGGGAACATCGGTGAGTGGCACTGGCAGACCTTGGGGAGGGTGTCTCACCAGGACCCAGCTGAGTCATCCCATCTGGCTCCCAGTCCAAGTCCACTCCTGGCACCTCTTCTCCTCCAGCTCCTCTGTCCTAACCCTACAGCCTTCTCTCCTTTTCCTTCATGCAAACGTGGCACAGCCTGGGAGACATCTCTCACACTGTGGATTGTAAGAGGATTACAAGACACTTTTGTGTGCAAGAGACAACCTGAGCCCAAATGCTCATGGTTTGTGCTGAAAGGGATCTGTCTGCTGCTGCTGTGGGTCCTGGTTGGGGTTAAAACATTCTCATGGTGCTTTTGGGGTTATAACATTCTCACGGCTCTTTGCTGTAGCGGTAGCTCTGGAGTAAGGCTGAACCCTGTTTCAGTACCTGATTTTGCCCCTTCTGTAGGGATGGAGGTCAGAAAGCTGGAGCTGGGCAGGCAGGACCTGAGCAGTGAGGCATACCTAGTCCAGAGTCCTGAGAAGGGCAGGCACGACCTCATCGAAGTCCCTGCAGAAGAGATGCAGAGACTGAAAGCCAGAGGTGGGTTACACCTGTGCTTCCTGGGGTCTCCCCATGTTTCCTGGGGCCTCCCAGAGGTGCTGACGCAGCATCTTCCTTAACCCCAGGACTTCCCTGCCCTGAAGGCTGGAGGAGTGTGGGGAGGAGAAGCCCTGGGTGAAGGGGTGATGGGCTGTGCGGAAGGGTTTCTCTGCAGCCTCTCGACAGGCACAGCTGGGGCCTGCGGGTGCCCCCGGTCCCCAGTATTGCCCCCCAGCTGAGAAGCTGGTGCCAAAGCAAGGGCTGCCCCAAGCTCTGAGCCTGACCCTGTTCCACCACGTCCTCTCTGACCAGGTCTCCACAGGCTCACGGTGAAAAACATGTGGTTTGGCTATGGCTCCCTGCAGCGATGCCTGTCTGGCGCTGGCAGCACTGCTGCCCTCCAGGCCGCAGCAGCCTCTGACGGAGGAGAGAAGTGAGTGGAACTGAAACCCCACACCCCAGGGTTTCCCCCTGAGCCCCTCAGGAGAATTCATACCTGAGGCAGTTGTGAATCTCGCAGTGCCTCTGTTTTGGGGCCACTCTGCCTGGGGGTGGGGGGATGGACCCTGCGGGGGCTGCTTAGGGTCACCCCCGGTGGGGCAGAGGCCCTGGAGCCGGGGTGACCCTCAGAGAGGGTGGGAGGCAGAGCCAGGCAGCGCCCCCAGAGCTGCCCGAACACAAGGTGGGGGTGCAGCCAGCGCAGCCCACACTCACTCGACTCCTTCACTGGGATTTTGGCACAGCCGTCGTGCTGCTCAGCTGCAGCCACGTAGGATGCTCCAGTGCCAAATCTGTGTGGCCCCTCCTCCAGTTTCAGGAGGAGCAGTGGTGTTCTCTGTCTGCCAGGAACGCCAAGGTGCTTCCTGCCCCGTGCCCAGGCCCTTTGCTGCCGGGCCTGGAGCACTCCAGGCTGGCTCTGGACCTCCCCAGCTGTGCTGTCCAACGCCAGGTCCTGTTCTCCAAGCATGCCTTGCAGTGTGTGTGCCTGTGAGCAGCGTGCTTTCCCTGACAGGTCCCTGAGCACCTCAGTGGGTACCGCTGTGATCTCATCTGCTCTGCTCAGCGACTACCAGGAGATCAGCACGTCTGTGCGCTACCGCCTGCAGCACCGCGTCCAGGTACCCCGAGGAGCGGCTGTGCTGCCGGCTGTATCCCCGCCAGTGGCATCACACAGCCTGACCCAGTGGGTGGTGCACAGCCTTGGCTCCAGGTCCCCAAAGGTCTTGGACTTCGGGGTGTCCCACACCCAGGTCCCTCTCCTCGACTCCCATTTCCCTGGGGAGATATTTGTCCTGTGCTGACAGACCTTGTTACAGCCCCGTGAGGGAACTGTATCAGTCTGCATACAGATGCACACGGCTGTGTCACCTCTTCTTGTCCCTCTCTGCCTGCAGGACATGCCCAACAGGCTGGTGGGGCCCATCTGTGCCTTCTGGAACTTCAGCCTCAGGTGCCCTGTTTCGTTTTGGCTCCCCACATTTATGAGCTTTCATTCCCACTGGGAGACCAACCGTACCAGTACAAATGGTATGGTGAGAGTAGGGTCCTGTGGTTCTTTGCCAGCATCCTCTGGCTGCTGGAGCAGAGTGCTCTCCTGGGAAGAGTCATTTGCAAGTGACCTTTAATGAGGTATATACAACTAAAATCAAAGGCCCTGGTTAATTATGACTGTTTCCCCCAAGTGAAAAGGTTTTGTCCCCCCAAACGGTTCTGTCCCAGCCCCCTGAACGCTGCTTGGCAGTGAGATGTGGTTTTGCTGGCTGTCACCGGTGAGAGCACTGAGACAGGTACAGCATGGACTGGTGGTCACGTCATTCAAGTGCAAAAAGGCTCCTTAGAGTCCCAGTCCTGTACTGGTTCAGGGGAGGTGGGAAGAGGGTGGTTTTGGAAGCAGCTGGTCACTACACAAACAGTTCCACTGCTCTGAGTTTGATCTTCCCTCTCACCTTGGCTCCCAGCCGATGGGAACCTCCGTGTGTTTTCTCTGTCTCTCTGCTGTATGTTAGCCCAGATGCTGGTGGGATGTGGTCCACGTCTGGCTGCTCCGTGGTGACATCTCTCTTGGACTCCACCGCCTGTTTCTGCAACCACACCACGAATTTTGCTGTCCTGTTGCAGGTGTACGAGATGCAGGTCAGTGCAGTGCCTGCCTCTGCCTCTCCACAGGGTGGGTGCCAGGTCTGCGAGCAGCCTGAGGTTAATTTGGGGGGGGATTTG
This sequence comes from Zapornia atra, assembly GCA_013400835.1. Lineage (NCBI taxonomy): Eukaryota > Metazoa > Chordata > Aves > Gruiformes > Rallidae > Zapornia > Zapornia atra. Next base: position 128,146 of record VZTU01007872.1, on the reverse strand, counting down.
TCTCTTCTGTTGTTTCATAATTGGAGCAGAGGACGACCAAGGAGGAGCTCACGCTGCAGACCTTGACTTTTATTGGCTGTGGAGTTTCCTTCTGTGCCTTGACAGTTACCTTCATTTTATTCCTGGCAGTTGGGTAAGAAAAGCCTGGGCACTTGGAGCTGTCTCTGTATGCTTTGTTTGAACCAGTATGCAGGTTCTGAAGAGACAAGAGGTCTCTGCCCCTTGTTGCTGTGGGTTGGGGGGTCTCTGTGGCCACTGGCTGGGGAGCGAATGTGGTGCTGGGTGTTTCTGTGGAGATGCTGATGTGAGCTGTGCACACCCCTGAGCCCCACATGAAGATTGCTATCAGCCACTAATCATGTTTACCATCAAATCCACTCGGCTTGAGGTAATTTTTTATAAAATAAATGGAGCACAGACATCACTCACCAGCTCTGCTGTCACCTGGCAGGCAGAGAGACCTGCCTTGTGAGCACAGCAGTGGCTCCTGCCTCCTCCTCCTCACTGCCAGGTCCTTGGAGCACTGGCCAAGGTCTGAGCAGCCATACCTGAGCGTGTCTACCCAGGAGTAGTGTGAGCCTGTGCACCCTTCCATTTGGGTACTGCTGAGGGCTCCCTCTCTCTTTCCCCAGCGTGCCCAAGAGCGAGCGAATGACCGTGCACAAGAACCTGATCTTTGCCTTGGCTGCAGCAGAAGCTCTGCTCATGTTCAGTGAACTGGCCAAGACCAACCAGGTGAGGGGCTGCCACCAACAAATGTCCTGCTCAAACACGCTGCCAGAGCCAACCCATGTAATTCCTGGTGTTAATGCTTCATTAGTGACCTGTAATTTGGAGCTAGTAAAGGACTGTGTCTGTGTTTGGAGACACACATGCTGGGCAGTCTGCTGGGGAATTCACCCCTTTTCTCTGGATGTTCCTGACCAAAAAACTCCTTTGGGAAATGTCACTAGTTCTAAACCAGCAACACACAGCTCTGTCCCTTGCTGCATCCTCTTCCTCATCCCCAGGCTGGATCAAGCAGTGCTGGGATGAGAGACCTGCAAGGGAACTCCAAGGGGGGCAGGAAAAGCTGCCATCAGCCCCACTGTCAGTGGTTTGAGAAGGTCATGCAGATGACACACATGTGAGCTGCAGCAGGTGGCTGCCCAGACATTGCACTTTTAAGGTCTCCCCCCGTGCTCAGGGGTGAATGTTTCAGCCTGTTCCTGCTCACTGTGCAGCATAGTTTGCAGGTTCTCTCCTCCCGACCACACACACTCTGGAGCTCCCAGAGGACTCCTCCTGCCAACATTGTGTGTGATTTCTGCTCTCCCCAGGTGATGTGTTTCACAGTCACAGCCTGCCTTCATCTCTTCTTCATGGCAGCCTTTTCTTGGATGCTGGTGGAGGGGCTTCTCCTGTGGAGCAAAGTGGTGGCTGTCAACATGAGCGAAGACAGGAGAATGAAGTTCTACTACGTGACAGGCTGGGGTATCTACAGACTCCTCTGTGCAGGGCACTCAGAAAATCCATTCTTTTCCTAGCCAAAGTTTCCATTCCTGAGTGGTCGGTCTGATTCCAGCCAGGAGCCGGGTGCCGCTGCTCTGCAGAGCCTTTCTTACCCTTATGTGTCCAGTTGCCCATCTTAGAATGCAAATTAAAACCCATCTCTGTTCGTTTTCAGAGTGCAATTAAAAAAAGTAACAGAGGAGGAAGTTTATGGCAAGATCTTGGAGAGCATTGCTCCTGCCTGATAGTAATTAAAACATCAACATGTTCCTGGTGAAGCGCCTTTTATCCTGGGCGAGCCCTTTGGGGTTCACTGGAACCTCCCTTCAGCGTTCGTGTCCCTTTCCACCCGTGCTCCCTGCCAAGCGTGCTGGGCAGCTGATGCAAATATTTCAGATTGCTTTATGGGTTTGATTGTCCATTTTGTTAAAAAAGCAATCTAAGGAGTAAATTGCTTTGATCAGGACTCCTCGGGATGCTTTATGCCTCGGAGGATGATACTGACAGCGCATAAATCTGGCCTTGCAGAGCTGGGGTGGATTTCAGCTGCAGTAAATTGATGTTGCTCATGGGGTTTCAGGGGCTAAGCTGGCTCACACGTGTGTCTGGGGGTTTGGAAGCAATTGTCTGGAGCACGGCTGACCTGCACGGGTCAGCTCTGCTTTCCCTGGGGTTTAATCCGTGAGTTTTTCCACAGGCCTTCCCGTCCTTATCGTGGGGGTGACCCTGGCAACTTCCTTTAACAAGTACGTGGCAGACGACCATTGCTGGCTGAACGTTCAGACCAACGTCATCTGGGCCTTCGTGGGGCCTGTTCTCTTCATCCTGGCTGTAAGTGCCAAAGCTGAGGGCGGTTCCTTTGGGCCTGGTGTCAGGAGAGCCCTGTGGAGCCGGGGCCGCCAGCCCTGCTCCAGCCACACTGCTTCCTCGCAGGGCTCGTGGTGCTGCTGCTTTTGTGGGAGAGTGGTTGTTCTGCTCCATGTAGACTTTCACAGCTCAAACAAATCTCTGACCAAAGCGGCTTTCTTGATAGAGAAAAGTGCTTGAAAAACATTTCACTGACCAGTCCTTGTCCTGCCTGTTAAATGAGGAGTGGAGATAAAGGTGTAGGCTGCCTGTGACATCACTGTAACTACAGGTCTGCTTTTCATATGGGAACATCTACAGCCTGGAAGTAGTGTCAGTTTAAGGGGTCCAGAGTAGGTGAATTTTCTAGGCTCCCTCCATGTGTGGGTAGCTCTGGGAAGTACTTTGTTCAGAGCATTACATTTCACCCCAAGTTGTGATGTTTGGCTATCGAGTGCCCAGCAGAAAAGACCCCACTTCAGCTGAGGTTGCAGAAGGTGACTGGGTCCCATGGCTCTTCTCTGACAGGTGAACACCTTCGTGCTGTGCCGGGTGGTGATGGTGACAGTGTCCAGTGCCCGCAGGAGGTCGAAGATGCTGACACCCAACAGCAGCCTGGAGAACCAGATAGGGGTTCAGATATGGTGAGCAGGGATGGGGATGGTATTCCCAGCTGTGGCTGCTCGGGGTACAAAGCAGTGGATCACTGCTAAGCTGAGAGCCTTTTCCCTGGCAGAGTGAAAGACTGTGAGTTGGGGGATTGGGGCAGGGAGGATTTTCTCCTCCTGGGTAGCTGTGTGTGTCCCAAAGGCAGTCTGTCTGCTCGATGTCTGTCCCCTGAGAAGCCCAGCCGGCACTTTCAGTCTGGACTCAGGCTCTGAAATCTCAGCACTTCAGGCAAGAGACCCTTGGCAGTGCCTGCTGACGGCACAGCGATGCTGGGCCCAGCAGCATCCCCAGGAGCAGCAGCCTGGGGCTGGGCATGGCTGGTGTGAGCATCCCCATCGCCTGCAGCGGTGGTGGTGTGTGTGGGAGCACAGGGGATGCTGCCAAACCCACTGCTGAGCTGTCTGCCCTTCTGCACAGCGTTCTGCTGCTGGGGGGCATGCAGACACCCTGTAAAACCTCACCATGGCGACGTGAGGGAGCAGCTCGGGTGCCCCATTTCCAGGGAATCCTATAGAGCTCTGAGCCACAGGAGCAGCTCTTCTCTGCTCTGCATCCCATTGCAGTTTGAAGGGGTCCCCACTGAGCGTGTCTCACCCCCACTCCTTCCTTGGCACTTGTGTGCCCCCAGAAGGGTGCCTGCTGCCCTGAGTTGGCTATTTGCCATTAGAAAAAGCATTTTCTGAACGAGTTTGGGACGTGGTGGTCTGCCAGTAACCCTGATGGTGATTGCACATGGGAAGGAGAGGCAGCGTGGACTTCTCTAATCAGTCAATATAGAGAGACCTCTAAAAAACTGCTGATTGAGTCGTTACTTTATCATCCTCTGGGAATCTTTATTGTTGTTAGCTGGCGCCGAATACCCCTGCTAGACACGCATTGTTCCCCTGTATCATAAATAAATTTTCCCAAATTTACAGAAGCACAAAGATAGGGCATCTCTGGAGGGCAGGGTGACATCCATATGCTAATAAAACAAATACAGAAGCCCTCCTTGTTGCAGCAATTGGGGAGAAAATAGCTGTTTTCTCATGGCTAGTGACGTCAAAGAGCTCCCTTCTTGCTGACTCTGTGATAAATGAAGAGCAGGTCTGGCACATTGGGGACTGGGAGGTGAAATATTTGGGTTTTCCCCTCTTAACTAATTTTGTTTGCAAAAGAATTTGTTCTGTAGCTACCATCTTGGGTGTCTCTTGGTGGACACGTTGTCTGCAAGGCCCTTGCTGGGGGAGGAGAGCTGTCTCCAGCATGGAGACAAAGGAAGGTTCTAAACCGCAAGAAACAGGCCCGGGTGCTCCCAAACCCATGGAGATCTTTCCACAGCAGATCCACTTATGTGCTCTGTAACCTCGTGCAGGTGCCCCTGACAGGTCATGGTGAGACCCTGGCAGGGTTTGCAGAGCCAGGAAGGATGTTTGTCAGGCTGGGGTGCTTTGCCACGACACCCTGGGCTCGGGGACCCCCACGGGGAGCTGGTGGGTGGCAGGTGGGTGCCAGTGCACCACATTTCAGCTTTGAAATGCGCCCAGGTAACCCCGAGCTCTTCTTCTTGACAGGGCCACAGCCAAGCCCGTCCTGGTGCTGCTGCCTGTGCTGGGGCTGACCTGGGTGTGTGGGGTCCTTGTCCACCTCAGCATCGTTTGGGCCTACGTCTTCATCGTGCTGAACTCCCTCCAGGTGAGTCCTCACAGCACAGCCAGGCAGGGAGCTGTGGTTCCCAGGGGTTCAGTGTACCCCACCTCTCCTGGGAGTCAGGGATGTTTGCCAGCTCCAAAGCCCAGCTTTCCCAGGTCACTGTGCTGTTTTGTCTGGGGAATCAGGGTTCATGCTCCCAAGATAGGAGATACAGCCCCAGAGACCTTGTTCATCTAACGGTCCCTCAGCAGCAGTCTCTGGAGTGTCTCACTGGTGCTTCCCCGTGCAAATTTGGTTTCTCAGGTTTGGGTTTCACACTTACAGATGGCCATACTGCAGGGAACAATGTCAGTGGTTTGATCTGCTCGTTTAAGGGGTAACTAGAGTGGTGCCTGCCCAGTGTCATGGGCAGAGGTCCCAGCTGGTGTTGGAGCCCCGTGCCCGCAGGACAGGGTGGGCCGTGTGTGCCAGCGCCCCTGTCAGAATAGGGCCCTTCACAAAAAGCATCCCAGAGGTCACTTCCAGCCGTGGTCTGCTTGCAGTATGTGTACAGGATGGGTGCTGGTCTTCTGGGTCATCTTCATACCTGCTCAGAGGTTGTGTCCCAGGAGCTGTAGAGGCAGAACCAGCCTGTGCCTGCAAGTCAGCTCTACTGCAGGGACACAAGAGGAGAATTGAGAGCCAAGGACTCATAGTACTTACCCTTAAAACCTGCGTTGTCTGCAGCCATGCAGCCGCTTCCCAGGGATGCTCCCAGTGCCCAGGAGAGCTGCACTGGAATCTGGTGGGATGCAGGAGTGTTAGGTGGGACAGACTGTGATGCGGGCTGGTGATGAGAGCCTCGCACAGGGAGGCTGGAAGGGTGTGTGTGCTGCTTCTGGCTCTGACTTGCAGGACCTTGGGTGAGTCATGTCCTCTCCTTCAGCATCTTCATTCTTCAGGTAGCATCTGGCTACATTTTTAAGGCTGTTTGCTTGCCTTGGTGTTTCTGGGGTCATTGCTGTGACTGCTGAAAGCTGCTGTACTTCAGAGTTGTGCTGTTAAGATGTTGGTATTAACAGGGGCAGAAAGACCCCCAGGTGTGCAAAGTGATGCTTGGTACTGGCTTCATCCAGAGAGTGTGAAACCTTAACCGTGCACAGGGCTAAGAGAGTAAAGCAAACCGTGCTGGTCACAGCAGGCAGGGTGCTCAGCTCTGCGCCGAGGCAGGGCAGTTCCCCGGACCCCGGGGTATCGAAACTCGGCAACACAGGGTGACAAGCCGCCCCGGAGCCTGTGCTTGCCACCTGCGCTGGGGAAAGCTCTCCCCGAGCGATCGCAGCTGTAGATGGAGCTAGAGCAGCACCGAGCATAGCTGCTCCGGGTCCGGGGCGGCCGGAGCGATCTGCGGGCGGCTGCTGGGAACCGGCCGGGGGACGGGCATGGCCGCGGAGCAGCCCCGGGGCCGGGACGGCCGGTTCCAAGAGCTCCGGGTTACCCCCAGCCAGCCCCGGCCCTTGGCGCTGCCCATCACCGGTGCGCTCTGCAGAGCCTCCTGCCCAGTGCCGAGACAAACCCTGCTCCCGGGGGTGCAAGAGAGCAACTGGGCAGCACCCTCCGGCGCACTGGGATGCAAAGAGCTCCCCACCCAGCTCCCTCTTCCTTTGGATGCGGCAGGAAACGGCCCTTGCTGCAGCTCCCAGGAGCGCAGCGGGGAGTTCGCAGCGCTTCCCTCTGCCATACTTGGCGGGTTTCGGCTGGCCCGGCTCGCCAAGGGTGAAGCACGGGCGTTATCGCGATGTGCACAAGGCGGGTGGCTGCTCCAGGGATGTTCTGCTCGGGGCTGGCCCCGGTCCAGCAGCCGAGTGCTGCTCACGCACATCCGTCGGCTCTCCGATGGGATGTTCCAAGGCCAGGCTGGGACCGCCTCTCCCATCGCTGCTGTTGAGGCTATCAGAAGGGTGGCAGGAGGCCTGTCCTAACTGTAATTAAATATAGCATCAGCTATCCTTTCCTCCTTGTGCCATGCTTGGGTTATTGAGCGGCAGAGAGCTCCAGGCTCGGTGCTGTGAAGAGATGAGGGGAGCTGAGAGCATCTCCCACATCTTTTCATCCACAGGAAAAACACCCTAAACCCCATTTCTCAGCTTGGGTGAACTCCATTGATACTGGTGAGGGGCAGCATCCCAGCACCATCCCAGCAGCCTGCCTTGCTGTAAAAACGTGAGCATGTGTGTCACACCAGAGGAGTCCTGTTGAGGACCTTGACAGACAGTCAAGGGTTTGCCCATGAATATAGAACCACAAAATGCTTTGGGTTGGAAGGCACCGCAAAGATCATCTAGTTCCAGCCCCCTGTCATGGGCAGGGACACCCTCACCAGCCCAGGGTGCCCAAAGCCCCATCCAACCCAGCCGTGAACCCTGCCAGGGATGGGGCTTCCACAGCCTCTCCGGGCACCCTGTGCCAGCGATAATACGCTGTGCTTGTTCAACTCTGTCCCTTTGTTACCCAGTTCAGGTCAACTTGCAGATGACCCCAGCAGAGAAATGCTGGTGGGAAGCTGTGGTGGGACAAACCCACCCCGCTTCAGCCCCTTGCTGACTGCCTTATGTGTTGCCTTGGAACGTCGTGCAGGCCCAGCGTGCCTCTCCGAAGGCGAGTGCCGTGCGGGGAAGTTCTGCTGCTGGGGCTGTTTGTTTGTTTGGCTGCTCTGTGTTTATCTGCGGAGACCGACGCCTGCAGTCAAGGTTACTCTGTGCGTCGACACCGAGCACGGCGAGTCCTTCTCCAGCCAGGCAGCGCAGCGCTTCGGCTGGGTGCCTGAGAAGCAGCACTGAGCGGTGCCGTGCCGGGGGGTGGCTGTGGTGCCATGCCGGGGGGTGGCTGTGGTGCTGTGCCAGGGGTGGCTGTGGTGCTGTGCCACAGTATGGTGAGCCGGCGGCAGCACCATCCCTCCAGCCCACCATTTCAGAGGCAGCAGCACCAGCACCCTGCCAAGCACCGAATGCGGGGTGGAGGTGCCTGCTGGTGACAAAGTGTGGGTAAAACCTGCTGTCTGCACCCAAACTTGTAGACCTGGAAGGACAGTCCTTAGGCTGGCTCAGGGCAGGGACTCAGAGAGCCACTCGCCCACCTCCGGTGAGAGATGTCATTGCTCCCCGGAGGGGTGTGCAGAGGGCAGCAGGACAGACAGACACCAGACCGACAGACACTGTCCATCCCACTCTGCAGGTCTCAGCATGTGCCATCTCCTGCCTGTGGCCACCCAGCACCTGCCCGGCCATGAGGAGGGGGACGCAGCAGCCAGGGCATGGCAGGCCCTGCCAGGAGGGGATGGCATTTGGGCAGGAGCGCAGGCAGGAGCGGGCGCCTCCAGAGCCGTGGCTCCGCTTCCGCCCGCCACACAGCTGGGCCTCTTCTCCTTCCTTGTTCTCCTCCCAGCCGACCTCACCGCTCCCCCCTCTCCCCCTGCTCATCCAGAATGATTATTTCAAGGAAGACCTGCCTTGGCAGCCTGGCCAGAAATCTGGTCTGGGGGAGTGAGCGGCATTGCTGGCTGAAGGACAGGTCATGGCACGGCGCCAGGGTGCTGCTGCCATTGTGCCTGCCAAGAGCTCGCAGATGAAGAGCGAGGCTCATTGAAGGCAAGATGGATTACTTTTCTTGCTGCAGCTGATTTATCTAGCTGCGATAACAAACACCCCACAGATATGACATAAATCTGGTGGGCCAGATAGGGCTGCCGTACGGCGAGATGGCTGGTCTGCAGCTGTAATTAGCCCTGGGCTGTGGCCCCAGGCAGTGCTCGCTCCCGCCCTGCCCCGCACGCTTTCCCAGAGCACATCCTGCACCAGCCCCCAGCACGTAGCTGTGGCTGAGGGTTTCATTGTGGCAGAGCATCTCATTGCTTGCTGGTCCTTGGTGTGTGCATGCAAGAGCACTGGCTCGCTGGATAGGGAGAGGGTGGCCAAGACTGCTGCTGGAGCCCTGGCATGCCAGCAGCATGGAGGAAGCTCTGTTCAGGCTGGGTCTGAGCAATGTCTCTGGGTCTGTATCCTACCGAATTTGGGTCACAGGCTCCTGCTATTGCTGGGGTCTGTCACTGTGTGGGACAAGGGAACTGTCCCCAGCATCATTCTGGGAGCTGGCGAAAGCTCCCCGCAACCCCAGGGGTCAGCCTTTGGTGGGAGGCAGGTCAGCTTCACAGATTCCAGTTCCCCTGGCAATTAACTCCTGGTGGTTTCTGCTTCTCAGCCCAGGAGGTGTTTCCTGCACACAGGAGTGAATGGGAGTGCAAGAGAGCTCAGGCTCAGGGAGCCAAGTGCCCAGTGAGAGATGGGGGAGAGGAAGAGGGACTGGGGCAGGGACGGTCTCACCCTCGGACTCTCTGTGAAGAGCCTGCTCTCAAGTGGGATTTTAAGCAAGGCCGTTCCCGCTGTGCTGTCCCTGGCTGTGCCATGCCCGCTGCCTGCTCCTCTTCCCCATCGCCCAGTCCTGCCCCAGCCTCCTGGTCATCCATGCAGAGCAGCACAGACCAGCTGCACACCCCTAACCCTTCCTGTGCTCTCTCCTTTGCAGGGCCTGTACATCTTCCTGGTCTATGCCATCTATAACAGTGAGGTAAGAGATGCTGCTGGCTGGGGCTCCGCACGCTGCAGAACAACTGCTCCTTGGGGGTGGAGGGGTAGCTGGGGCTGTAGGTGTGACAGGCAGCGTCACCCTGACTGTGCTTCTGGGAGAGTGGTTCCTTCCTCTCCATGACTTGCTGGAGCATCACTTGCTCTGTGTCCCTCTCTAATGCCCTTGCTCTGCTCCAGGTGAGGAATGCCATCCAGAGGATGAAGGACAAGAAGAAAGCCCTCTCATTCACAGTAAGTCACAAGGAAGCCCTGCCACCCTGCTGTGCTCATCACCCTCCCCACACACAGGGCCCTAGCTGTAGGGCTGGGCTGCTTTGAGATGATGCTGGGAAGGAGGCTTAGGGTTTTAAGTTTCTGTCTCCTTTCTTAACAATGGCTTTGGATGATGCAGACCCAAGGATAATCTACCCTGATGGGGCAGAAGTCTGCTGTGCAAGGCTGGGGTGGGAGTCAGAGCCCCTGGGGCTGCAGGGCAGATGAAATCAATCCTTAAAGTTGGACCCGGGTCCAGCAAAGGTGATTGCTGTAGTTTTTGCTGTCCTGTGTCTCTTCCCCACCGTTACAGAACTGCTCTCATCCCATCAACTACTTGTCAAGTCCAAGAAACACTACCTCCTGGGAGACAGGGAAACTGAGTCCATCTGCAGCTGAGAGTGCCTTGCCAAGCCCTGTGCCCAAAGACCCTCCAGTGAAGCACATCACCAACAAAGGTAAAGGGGGCTGTCCTTGCTGTTGGCCCAGGCTGTGTGACCAGACCTCAGTAAAATTGTTATTCTCAAGGCTTGAGTTTGAGTCCACATTCACTTGGCACCACGTTGAACCCGTTTTGCACACTCTGCCTATGTGAGTGCTTGGGTCTGGTGCTGTGAATGCAGCCTGGGATGAAGGATTCCTGGGGAAGGCTGGGCTCGCGTTCGTGTGGCTCTCAGAGGGGTCAGGCTCGTGCCTCCAGGCTGCCTGGGCATGGGCAGAGGGTCTCATCGCAGTGTTACTCTCTTGAGGGGGCAATCTATGGTTGTATCTTAAATTGAATTTAAAATGAAGGCTAGGCAAAGGTGGCAGCAGGAAGCAGGGCCTTTGGCTTCAGGGTAAAAAGGTGTCGTGTCCTCCAACCAGTCTGTGGGTGCCATCATGCAGATACTAACCTCCTTGTGCCTTTGCTTTGGTGGGAGATGCTGTGGGGACACAAAACGTTCTTGGTAAACAAAGAGTTCTTGGTAAAACATGAATAGTTCTGCTCCAGGCTGCAGACTCACTGTGCTGCTTCACCCCCTAGGAAACTTTGGAGGCAAAATTCCCATGGGGATCTCATCAATTATGTCACCCGACAGACCGGTAGGTGACGTCTTCTGTTGTTCTTCCACTGTCACCCATACCTGGAGCGCAGCAGTTCCATAGGAAGGGTGTCTGATGGCTGGCCCCCAGGACCCCTGGCAGCTCCCAGCACACCCACGCTGTGCACAGGATGAGAGGGATGCTGGTCCCTGAGGGCGATGCCAGTGACTGACATCTGTCCCTGAGAGTGATGTCAGTCCCCTCTGTCCCAGGTTGTTACTGGTGTGCAGAGTGCTGGGGAGGGACAGGCGGTGTGCCAGCGCACACGTGCCGGGAGGGCTGTCACACACAGCCTGAAGACTCTGGGTTATTCAGATGTGTACTGTTAGTGTGTGTATTGATTTAAGCCATGTAAATCGTTTGAGATGCTGTGGTGTCCATAGTGACCGCTCCTGGTAGTCAGGCCAGATGCAGCTGAGTGTTGGCTGCCTTCTGTGGAGGCATGAAGCTGAGGGCAAGGGGGCTGGCAGGGGCTGTCCCAGCCATGCCGGGAGGGCAAGCTCAGCTCCAGAGGGGCCTGAGTGTGCCCCACTTGCTGGGCAGGACAGGAGGAGGTCTCAAACAGCCAATTCCCCAGGTGAGAGCCTGTGTCTGAGCCGATGGGGAAACGGCCCCGCTGCCATGCCAGCAGAGCGATTGTAGCAGGGGTGTTTGGGCCAGGAGGAGCCAGAAAACTAAGCCAGGACAGCACCAAGCTCAGGCTGGTATGGATCCAGGCGGGACACGTCCCCTGGGGACAGCCGACAGGCGTTGGCAGTGGGGACTTGCTGTCCCTGCACAGCATATGCCGTATCTGTCTGGTGCTGCCCGCTGGGCAGTGGTGCAGAGCTCGGTGAGGTATGGCATAAAGCAGGGAGCAATTTAAATTTGACTACTGTGATACCGCTTCCATCTCCCACTATTGAAATGATCAGCGTTCCTTCTGCACTTGACACACAAGTGCTGTAATTTCCTCAGAATAAAATCCAGCACTACTTTCCTGTGAGTCTCTCACTGAAGGATCTCTCTCTCCCTCTCTAATATTTATCCTTTGAAAACCTGTGTCACATAGACAGCTCTTATTTATCCAATAGATAATACTTCTGTAGCTGGCATATCGTTCTGGAGCCACTCAATAAACCCCATATTTTCATCTCTGATGGTTTATCCGGGGGGTGCCGCCATGCCGCCCCTCCTGCCGCACGCCCACCGCCATTCATCCGCAGGCAATGCTTCTCCCAGCCAGCCAGGTGCTGGCTGCGTAAATCGGGACCCGGGCTGAGCTCCTGGCACCAGACAGAGAGCTGGGCCAAAGGGATTATCCTGGGGACCTGAGTTCCCATGGGCAGGGAGCATTAGGAGGCAGCAGCAGATCCCCTAAATGCCAAGGCCGTGACATTTCCTAGCAGACAAAGACAGAGAGTGCTTTCCTCCGCGTGAGGGTCACCATGGATTTCACTGTGTCTTTGCTGCTTAAACCTCACATCTTTAATCTGCTTGTTTCCTGGGGCGGGGGGAGCAGCCTCAGAACATGAGGCTGGTGCAGGTCCTGCCTGGGGATGGGGGAATGGATGCGGCTGGGGAGATGCTGTGTGGTACCCTGCGCTGGGGAGATGCTGTGTGGTGCCCTGCGCTGGGGAGATGCTGTGTGGTACCCTGCACTGGGGAGATGCTGTGTGGTACCCTGCACTGGGGAGATGCTGTGTGGTACCCTGCATTGGGGAGATGCTGTGTGGTACCCTGTGCTGGGGAGATGTTGCTTGCCGAGCTGCTGGCTCTGTACGTCAGTGCTGTTTTCCCTGCTCCCTGGCTAAATGAGTCACGGCACTCACCGAGGAGCGGTGGATTAAGAATGTCACTGGCAGCTGCACAATAGTTTGGATGAAGAGAAGATGCTACTTAAAAACGTTTGAAAACACTTAAACTGACAAAACACTGAGCGAGTGAAGATACAAACAGGGATGAGTTGTTCTTTGTGTTTCAGCTTTTTTAAATGCTGGGTGATGGTTGTTGCTGCCAGGCTGGGAGCAGGAATTTCACACCTCACGGGGCATCACCACCAATCAAGTGCAGGGTGCAGGCTTGTGCGTGCTCTTTGCACCACAGCACAGGGAGGAAGTTTTCTCCCCTTCTCCCAGGCTTCCCTGTGGTCCCAGCACGGTGCCCAGCCCACTGGGTCTCCTGGGGCTGGAGGGATCCCCGGAGAGGTTGAGCAGGGCGGTAGCTCACCCCGTGGGTGCTGCCATGGGTGCAGCCCTGTCCAAGAGACTCTGCAAGGTGCCCATCCCTTGGGGACTGGGATGGAGACTCCAGGATGAAGGCTCCAGGTCCCAGCCTGTGTGGGGGCTTAGTGGGAGGGAGAGTGTGGTGCAGCGGCTGGGTGGTGGGGGATCCCTGTCCGGTGCCGGGGAGCGTGCTGGAGTGCTGCCAGCAGCAAAGCAGCCAAAGCTGAGCCTACTGCTAACACATGTTCTCCCCTCTTTCAGGCTGTGGAGCTGACAGCGTTCAAATCCTCAGGTAACGTTTGCCAGCATCATTTCCTCTGTTTGTTGCTGTGGCCTCTGGTTTCTGTGGGTGCACAGTGGAGCACTGCTGGGGGTGTGGGAATTTCACTCAGGCTTTAGGAAGTGTTTTGTTTCCAAATTGCACTGGTGGGTATGGTCCTGGCCAGGCTGTTGGGAGGTCCACATGCCCCTGAATGGGTGAGGGAGAGGGGGGTACGAATCCCCAGCTGCTTTGTCAGCGCTGCCTCTCACGAGCGGTGCCGAAGGTGCCCATCTCACAGCACCTGCCTGGCTTCTCCCTGTGCCTCAGCACCCTCCCTGCTGCCTCTCCATGGGCCCCTCTGTGATGGCAGAGCTGCAGGCCTCTGCAGGCAGCACTGGAGTGGTGGGTGCCAGGTGCCAAGCGCTCTCCCTGTTCAGCACGGCTGGTCCTCGGGGCGCAGCGGGGACTCACACACCCCCTGCTGCTTGGCAAGACCCCTGGCAACAGCTCTTTGCTACTGGGGGGATTTTAAACCAGCAGCTGCTGCAGAAAGCACTGGCGGGTGTTAGGAGAGACACGTCCCCAAGAGGGGCAGCCAGGGAAGGTGGGGGTTCAGACAGGGCTGGATTTATGAGCTTAAAAGCAGCCATTTAGCTTCTTCTCTTTCAGGTTGTAGAAAGGCCAATGTCACCATGGAGGTGGGTAGAATTAAACCCAGAAATCCCTCCTAAGCCCCAGAACTCTGCTCAGCTGCAGTGCTGGGGAGAGCCTGGCCAGGCACAGCTCCTGCCTCGACTTCCCTGGCTGTGAGCAAGGCACCAGCTCCTCCGGGGACGGTGGTAGCACACGTAGCTTTGGGTTTTCACCCCCCCTTGCTGAGCATGGGCTCTGGATGGAGTCACTGCAGCAGGCAGGGTGGTGAGGAAGCCCTGGGGACGGGTTGGTAGTGGTTTTTCTGCGTTGTTAGGTTTTCTGTTGTTGGAGGGAGCAGTGTGTTAGTGGGTTTCTGATTTTGCTCCACGTTAAGTGTCTAAGCAGGGCTTGCTTAGGCTATTTGCCAGACGATGCCACCCAGAAGCGTTGCAGCTTTCCTCCCCACAGTGGACACATGAGCGAGGCAGAGACGGTGGGAGCCGGGACTGAGCGTGCTGCAGGGCTCGGGCACAGGAGTGGGGTCTCAGAGGCAGCAGGACCTACACCCAGCACGGGCATGTGTGCTCTGCCCCCCACACACCTTCACCCTCACCTGCTCCTGCACATTTTAACTGAGCCGTGTGTCATTAAACTCCAGCTATGCAAAGAGGAGGGCTGCTTAGTTTGCTTCTGTTTGCTCAGGTAAGGCCTCAGGATAATTTTGGAAAGCCTGGCCCTGCCCAGAGGCTGGGGGGGATGCTGGGGGTGGGCTCAGTGCCTGTCCCCTCGCACGCCAGAGGACACCGCCGGCGGGCGCAGGGCAGCGCTGTGCACAGCCACCCCTGTGCTAGCACCGAGAGCGGCTCCTCGTGTGCCCCGGGGTGAGGGAGCCCTGGGTCGGGCAGTCCTTCAGCCCAGGGTGAAGGAGGAGATCTCCTTGAACCAGAAGAGCACTCCTTGCGTACGTGCAAGCGGGCCTGCAGCACGGCGTCGGTGCTCCCAGGCACCGGGCTCAGCGACGGGAGCTTCCAGCCGCTGAGAGAGGAGAGGCAGCAATGCCTGGCTGCAGGAATGCCTGGGAGAGCCCAGGGCGCTGCCAGGGCTTCACAGCTCCTTCAGCAGAGCACAATGCTGTGCGGTGCGTGGGGCTGAAGAGCTGCTGGGGAAGCAAAGCATAAACCCTGTGCTCGGTGAGGAGCAGAGCCCATCGCTCCACAGAGACACTGCTTCCAGCTTCCCTGCCTTTTCTCCAAGATACCTTAATGAGGAGAGGCACGTTTTGCCCCAGGTAGCTTTATTTGAAAAACCTCCTGCCAGCCCTAAGCTGGGGGGTACCGGGGCAGCAGGTACCACAGCCTGTGCAGAGACCCAGGGGGACCCCACCTGCCCCGCAGTGCAGCAGGGAGGGCTGGGGGCAGGAGGAGTGCTGGGCTCTGGGCACGGTGGGACACTTGGGGAGCAAAGGGCTTGCTCACCTCCTCCCTGGATGGAGTTTGGGGTGCAATCCTCATCTTCTCTGCTCCCACCCCTCAGTCCTGCTCCTGAGAGCCATGGGCATTGCTCCAAGTGCAAGAGGTGGCTGGTGGCTTGTGGGGGGAGGCAGAATAGGCCCTCCCTAAGCATTTGTTAACATGGGTGAGGATGAGGACAGATAAAATGCAGGTACATACCAGCCAGTCTCAGAACCACGGGGTGCTGCAGCCTGGCAGTGGTGGGAGGCAGGCATGGGCGCCCTCTCCACCTCCCCACCCCCAATATTAGGGCTGGCCCACAAGGACCCAATGTGCTGGGAGAGGCAGTAATGAGCTCCAGCCCAGCTGTACAAAGCTGCACGGTGTGGCGAGCGTGCTGCCCGGATTCATTACACCCTTTATGTAAGCAGGGGGTGGCTGGGGGGGGGGTTCACATATTTGCACAAACAATAAGTACCGTCTTCCTTGTCTTGGCAAACAAGAGCTCCAAGAGGCCTCCACATCCTTCAGCTCTTCAAGTGATGGCTGCTTTGTTTCCCCACGATAATTTCATTATTCTGTTTGAATACATTTATATGTTGCTAAGCCACACATAGCAACATGGATCTTGTCTCCACGGCCCAGCCTCCCCGTGATCAATACTGAGGAATCCTGCAACTCTTGCCACACCGTGGTAATAAGATTGGGGTTTCTAAAAAGTAAGGAAAGCGTGAGTCTTTGGGATTCAAAGCCAGTAAAGTACTGGAGTGTCGTGGGCAGACACCACCACCCCCTCATCCCGACCCCACCGGGCCACTCTGCAGTGGGATTGCTGCTGCTGCCCGTGCCACGGTCCTTCCCAATGGGCAGAGGTACCTTGTGCCCTGACAGATTTGGTGCAGCCCACGTGACATCGGTGCTCCCTGCCACAGTAGCACTGGTTTTGTCATTAAATCCTGTTCAAACCTCATTCTTCTGCACTCTGGGAGCTTGGCGCTGTGCACAGTGGGCTAAGTGCTGAGCAGGAGGGGGAGAAGAGGTTTCTCCTTACAGCCCCATCACAGAGGATGCTTTGGCCTCCTGACATAAGGACCTCATTTCAGAGACACACCCCCACCCCCCAAAGGGGTCGGGG
>VZTU01007872.1:93050-111388 GCA_013400835.1 Zapornia atra | reverse complement strand
CTGCCAAGACAGGTGAGCTCGTGTGTGGCTGCTGCTGGCTCTTGTTTAACTTGGGGCACCTGGAGTGGGCAGCACGGGAGCAAGCCCAGCTCTGCCCATGGCAGCCGTGCCCCGGCAGCGTCCCCACGCTCCTGTGCCCATGAGGGTGGCTGCCTTCCTTGCCCAGCTGCCTTGCCCACACAGCTCGAGCGGGACAGGGCTGGGGCTGCTCCGTGTGGGAAGCACATGCGCTGAGGAAGACAGGGCTGGCTTCAAGCCTTTTCTGACCCAGCTGACTTCAATAGCATCTTCTGCTGCTTAGGACAAACATCCTCTCCCTGCCCCCCACCCCGGGGTCCCACTTGGCTGGCACAGCCCCGGCCAGCTGGGCGGAGGGTTCTCCTGTTCTCTGCCTCTGACTGGTTCTCCCGTGACCCCCCCCAAGTGTGTAGAGCACCTAAACCCCACCGGTCCTTTTGCTGATCATGACAACAGTAAATGCTGATTTTAAAGGCACCCTCCTCTCCTCACTGCAGTGTACCCAGGGGAATGGGTGCAGCAGCATGCCGAGGCTCTGTGAACCGAAAGTTCGGGGGTGAGGGGGAGCTTAGCCATGGTTCAGGGACCAGGGTCCTGCACAGTCCCATGTGCTGACCCCTGCATCACTCCCTGGCCTCAGCACGGTGTGGTTTGATGCGCTGTTGGGCACAGCAGCCCTGTGCGGCTCAGGATGGGGGGCTGAGTGCAGACCACTGCTCCAGGGACCAATCAGCACCTCCAGCCACGGGGCTGGGGAGAGCCAGGGTATGGGGTGCTGCCCACCCTGACATACTGGTCACCAAACTTACCGTCGAGCTCTGTGCTGGGCTTGCTCCCTGCCCCAGGGGCTCTCAGCCACAGCAGCCGCCAAGGGCTGCAGGAAAAATCCCGAGTAGAAGGGGATTGCCAGGATGTGGTGTCATTCACAGGCTCACTCACAAAACACACTCAGAGTCGCTATGGCAATTGCCAGCAGCTTTGAACCCGATCCTCAGCCACCAACGCCAGGCATCGCGCCGCAGCAGCAAGTCCCCCCACAGCCACAGGGTCCCTGTCTTGCCAAAGGATGCCCAAGGGCACCGGGGTCTCTGCTGCGGGACAGCGGGCTGGGCATCCCACCAGCAGGAAGGGTGGCACTGACAAGGAGGGTTAGAAAGACACCCAAAGATGACAGAGTCTGCCTTCTTAAATGAACTGCAAAATTTATTACAGTGGTTTGCTCTTGACAAGGAAGTTGGTAACCTCCTGCCTGGGAAGGAAGGGTGGGGAGTGGGGAAGGGATGAGAGGGAGAAAAGGATGTGAGAGACAGAGAGACAGACACTTAAGGACACTTTTCATTTTCTGAAAATAAAACATCTTTTACCTCCCAAACCATTTTCTCCAGTTCTTTAAGTTCACAAAAAGAAGAGGGTGAAACCCAACCACAGACTTGAGGAGGAAAATGCACAAACATGTTGAAAAGCAGAGACAAACATGCTGTTCTGCATCTAACAAGCTTCCACACGCTGTGTGGCTCCGGGCGCAGCGTCTGCGGCTCCTCAAGGCACCAGCTCTGCCCAGAGCCCTGGCAGATGACATCCCCCCTCCAAACGAGGAGCAAGCCCCACCAAGGACCCCGACCAACCCCTGCTGCACTGGAGGAACCCCAGGGGGCGGGCAGGGGAGTCTGGTCATGTCAGGGGGGCCATAGTGGGTTGCCCAGCCGTGGCAGCAGGGCAAGAGGAGAGGATGGCTGAGACTGAGAGAAAGCAGCTGCAGGAGTCCAGCACGTCCCAGACTGGGGGGCTGCAGCCCCCCTGAGCTGCCCAGCCCAGTCTCTGAGCCCCAGTCCCCCAGCAGGGCACAGCGCTCTGCTTGTGGCTTTGTCACAGCATCAGCTGTCCCCAGGGGGACACATCAGCACACAACAGGGTGTCTGTGGGCTCAGCTCAGCCCAGCCTGGGACAATTCTTATTATTCCTTGCCCATGCACTTGGGCAGGTAAACGCGAGGGGGGGGGGCCTGCAAAGCCCCCCAGCTCTCCCAGGCCCTGCAATACATCCAGGCATAGGAGCAGCTCTGGGCTCTCTACAGCCTGGACTAGATGCTGCCTGGGCACCTGGGGTGCAGAGGCTGGACCACACACCTCCCTCCATCCCCAGCCACTCTGCCAGCATCACCTGCAGGCAGGAAGGGGAGAAGGGCTGTCCCCAGCCCCATCCTTCCACTTGGCTTCTCTCCAGCCACTGCCTGGACATGGCTGGCAGCCACAGCAAGGCAGGACACTGTCCTGGGGCCACCATGTCCTCATGCTTTGGGAACCAGTTCCATTCACTGTGCCAATGCTGCCAGGGCATCATGACCTGCAAAGCTTTCCAGCCACAGGGATGCTGCGCTGGCACCGATGGGGCAGCAGGAGGACTGTGGGCTCAAAGTACCCCAAGGACAGTCCCCTGCTCCTGGTACTGCATCCCTTGGAGCCTCTGCAGCAAAGCTCTGATATGCAGGAGGCATCCTGACCACAGATACCCGTGTGCTGCAGGCACTGCAGCTCCCACAGGCTGTGAAACCACAGCTGGTCCCCCCAGCAATGCCAAAAGGCATCAAAGCTGAGGGCTCAGCGTTGCCCCTCGCTGCTTGGCCGGGGCAGCAGTGGGACACAGAGGAGAAAGTGGCACTGCAGGGAGTCAGGAGCAGGGACCCCAGCACACACAGCTTGGGGGTCCCAGCCTGACTGCATGGGGCTGATGTCTCTGTCTCTAACCCCAGCCCTGGGATTCTCCCTGGCTCCTGCAGAAGTCCTCTGTCCCTGCGCTGGTGCCTGGGGACATGCCAACTGTCACAAAACCACAACCCAGAGTGGGGGGGGGTTCACCCCACCTCTCCCCTGCCTGGTGCACAAGGGGCCCTGAGACATGGGGCAGGGTTGGGTGAGGGATGGCAGCGATGGAGAAACAGCTGGTAGGAGCAGCAGGAGAGGAGCATAAATAGGAGAGAATCCGGGACAGGCTTTACCTTCCTTCATGCTGCAGAGCCGGGTCGGGCAGGCGACAGGTTGAGCACCGGGTGTGCGGAGGGGCCGATGGGGTGGTCCGGCAGCCAAGCCCACGGCCCCGCAGCCATCAACCGTCCTTGCTGTGTATTAAAATAAACCATCTGGGGCTGTTCCAATAGTACAGGTTAAATAGCATCACTGAGAGACGGGGTGGAGGGGCAGCCCCGGCCCGCCAGCCCCGGGCACGCATCCTGCCCCTGCCGTGCCGCCGGCAGCGCCGGGTCCCACCGGGTCTCCGCTCAAGTCCGCTTGGCGTGCAGCATCTCGATGAGGAGGTTGTTGCAGGGCACCTCCCCGCTCAGGTGCTTGTGGTACAGGTACTCCTCTGCCTGCATGCTCAGCGCCCGGACCTCGGCCAGCCGCAGCAGCAGCTGGCGGAACTTGTCCGTGGAGTGGGGGTAGTGGCACACCGTGTACTCCAGCAGCGCCGCGTTGGCCTTCTCCTGAGCATCCTTAGCCAGCGTGTGGTTCTCCAGGTACTTCACGTCTGCAAAGGGGGGGACAGGGCGTTCAAACAGTGCCAAACCTACATCTGCCCCACCCGTACTGTTCTGTGCTGGGAGGAACCCCCAGCTCCCACACCAACGCCCCCCGTGCAGGAGAACACAGCACAGGAAGGGGCCCATGCCCAGCTCCTGCCTCCCGGGTCTCCCCCAACCCTGAAGATGGAAACCTAAAGCCCCATTGACAGCAGGACAGCCCGTGCCCCCCAAAAAGCTGCAAAGCTGAGACTCATCACCAGCTGCACCTGAGCACAGGGAGCACTGCCATCAGCCCCCTCTAATTCCTGAAGGTCGGGGAAGCGGCTGAATTAATTCCCTGATAAACCTCGTCTTTCCAATGCAGCAACAGGGCTCACCAGCCTGGAAACCCTAATCCTCCACACCCTGCCAGGGCTGCAGCAGCTCCCCATAGCCCCTCCAGCCAGCCCAGCTGCCTGTGGAGTGGGCACAGCCCTGGGGACCATGGTCAATGACCCCCTGGGGCTGCAGTCCTGGCAGAAGGCAACAGCAGGGACAGCCCAGGAGGGTGGCTCGGGGTTTCCTCAGCCTTTCAGAGCAGCCTGAGCTGGGATCTGCTCTCTAAGGGTGCTGCTTGGGTGCTCAGGGCACCATAAGTGCTCTGGGAACCACACACTTGTTCCCCAGCTCTGCAACAGCCGTTGAACCGTCCCTACACGCAGATTTCAGCTGTGCTCTGCCTTGTCAGCTGGCCACAGCCTCACACAGGGGTATCCCAACACCCACCCACAGAGACCTCGCTGCACACCCCGGCACCGTGCCTGCTCAGGCCGAGAGGGTCTGGCATCACTGCACTCAGGTACCAGCACCACCAGCTCTGCTGCCCATGTCCCATGGCTGCTGACCCACAGCCAAACCCAGGTCTGTGCTGGCAGCCTGGAGTTGTGCCGCCCACCAGAACAGGGAGGGGTGGGCACAGACTCTGGTCAAGGCAGTGGGGTGTAGGGGGTTATTTCTGGCTTTCAGTACCCAGTAAGATGGGCCCCTCCCGCAGCCCAAGGGCTGAGCAGCAGTTGGGAGGGAGCAGACAGGACCCCAGGTGCTGGGTGGGGGGGTGTCTGTGACCCCTGCACTGCTCCCTTTTTGGGGCCACAGAACTAGGGCTGCTCCAGCCTGGTGAAGCTGGAAGACCTCAGGCAGAGCCCAGGGAGCAGCAGGGGGGTCCCTGGGGAGACACAACCTCTGGCCATGCCCACAGCTGGGCTGCGTGGCACCGCAGGTCATGCCAAGATGCACTTTATCAGATCACTCTTCCCTTTTCACTCCTGCAGCACATTTGCTCCTATTGTGGCCGTCTCCCTTCTACCCAGCTTGTTGTTATGAAATCTCTTTATCTACATAAGGTTATTGTGCATGTCATTAAAAAAAAGAAGTTATATTGATAAATGTCAAATCTATCCCCTGAGTTGGCTCAACAATAGCTAGTTCTACTCGATGAACTCACCTGGTTCTCTGAAAGACCCTATTCACTGTTTAATTGAATATTTGAATAATCTTTTCATTCCTGCAAGGAATAAAGAATGTTGTCCAAATAACATTGACTCACTTCATTTAGAGACACTGCAGCAGTTGCAAAGACTGTCCTGTGACAAAGCCTCCCATCACACATACAGATATGCCTGGGATTATTTCTATGCCCTCAAGTGTTCTTCCTATTCACAGCTCCTTTTGTTTGGGAGAAGCTGCTGATAAATTGCAAACGCTTAAGGGAATGTGGGCTATAAAAGCCTCTCTTCCTCCCCTCCCCAAGAGTAGCTGCTTCATGAATGTAAGTCATGAAATCGAATGATAGGTCAATCCATTAAGGCTCTATTAAGCCCTTCTGTAGAACAAAGCTAACCTGTGCCGTCCTCATAAATATTGCTATTTTGAGAAGCCCTAATTTTAATTAAATCTCTTTACCTGCTCAGGAGAGAAATCTATTTAGAACTCAAATGGCAGCTCTTGTGAGCGGGGCTTGGCTTTGATTGTGCTGTGGCAGAGTGGTAAATGTGGAAATTCTCTTGTTAAAGGCAATTACATCCTGCACATAATACACAATCCCATCCTCTACAGCTGAGCCTGCGAAGGGCAAATTACTCCAAGTGAGCTCTGCAATATGGAGAGAAAAAGTTGGATTTGGGGCAAAATTGTGTCTGAGAAAATAGAGCTGTGTGATTCCGTGCCTCCCCTGAACGCCGCTGCCCCGGGGAGGCAGAGCACAGCCGCAATCGGCAGGGCAGCCGTGGCTGCTGGTGCTGGGAGGACGCTGCTCCTGCTCACCTTGCTGGGGGCTGGTGGGGGGCTGTGGGGTGACCAGCCCTCCCAGTGTGAGCCTCTGGGGAAGGTTCCAGCTCAGGGCACGAGCCTGCTGGGCTCCCTGATTCCCCAGCCCAGGCACTGTTTGTGCCACACCTTATCGCTGCCTGAACAGGAAATTATTGTATCCCACTTCTCTGGATTTCAAAACAGCTCTGGAAGAAGAGAAAGCTGCAGGAAGAGATGCTGCAGGTGCAGGACAGAGCAGCAGCGTGGCTCCTGCGCTCCACAACACCCAACCTACCTGGGGCACCCACCACTGCCAGACCTGCCTGATAATGGGGACTCCTCCAGAGCAAACCCAACCCAAAACAGTGGGTCCCTGAGGCTGTACAGCCCCTCAGATGGGGGAGCAGATTCCCACTGCCTGCAGCAGTCAGTGCTCCCAATTAACCCATTAACCTCGTGGCCATGCTGCTCCTGGAGCAGGGATCAACACATCAGGCTCTCCAGGCCTCCCCTGGATGGGACCCGTGGTGCACAAGTGCAAACAGAGGTATTGGGATGGGTTGGGATGGGGATGGAGACAGGGCTGCCCCAAGCTGGGCTCACTGCCCCAGTTCAGCACCCAGACACTGTGGGGACCCCAGCATAGGTTTCCCTGGGGACATTCCCGTTGCTGCCCCGACTGGGTACTTGCAATTAGCAGCAGCCAGGGAGGTGTGGAAGTGAAGCTGTTGCAGTGGCAGAGGTGCGAGCCAGGAGCACAGCAGCCAGATGAGTCCCTTGCAAGCCTCACTGCTGTGTTCGTGCTGGGAGGTGAGATGTCCTGCTGGGACGGGACTGAGGACAAGGTGTCAGCACCAGTAATGAAGGTGGCCAGGCACCCTGGGGTCCACGTTGTGGTGCTCAGCACCACACACAGCCCTGCCAAAGACTGAGATCTCTCTGATGGGACTCTGGTGGGTGTCCCTGCCTTGGGGTGATGCCCAGAGGACAGGGAGATGCATCCTGATTGCTGTAGATGGGAAGATGCTCCTCCACGGGCGTGGCAGTGAGGCCTGGGGCTAGGGGGGCAGGATCGGGGCAGGGGCACAGTGCTGCGGCGCAGGCCCAGGCGTGGTGTGGTGCTGGCAGCAGTGCCTGCAGCTCCTGTGTATTTTGTCTAGGTGAGGCAGGACCGTGTGAACCCGCCGCCTCGGCCTGACCACAGGCCCCAGAGCGCAGCCTAATCAGGAGCCGCACGCAGCCCCTGCCGGGCCGCGGTGGCACAGGCCTCTGACGCAAGGCCCGGGAGATAGGGCCCCGGCTCTGTCAACACGCCTGTTTTGCTGAGGCCGTATCAGCCGGTTGTTTCCCTGCCCCGCACAGTGGGCGAGTGCCCAAAACAGGCTCCATTCAGCCAGCGGGTTCGGAATGTCCCAGGAGGCCAGTGACAAAGCCAGCCCTACCATGGGAGACCTTTAGTACCCCCCACAAGGCAAAGGTAGATCCCAGCCCTCGCTCCTGCCCCTCATTAAAAACCCCTTGGTCGCCCATAGTCGCAGTATCCAGCACAGCTGAACCCCGGGATGCGTGTGCTCCTCAAGCCACACTCCCTCCTCCCTGCCCCAAGACCCCACAGCACCACAGCCGTGGCCCCCTCCTCCCAGTGCTCCCCATGGGAGCGCTCACCGAGGCTGAAGAGGATGAGGAACTTGAGGCAGACAAATTCCTGCCGGTCCACCTGGAGCGCGTGCAAGTGTAGGACCAGCTCCTGCGCCCGCAGCACCAGCGTGTTCAGGATGGAGCCCGCCTGGGCTGCCACAGTCGACATGTCCACCTGTGGGGACAGGGACGGCATCAGCCACAGTGGTCTCAGCCCCCTCAAACCTGCTGCAGGGGCTCCCACACAGGACAGGACCCAGGCACCAGCCCACTGCACCAATTGAGGATTAGGGGCATCAAAGCTATGGCTGGTGGGTGCAACAAGAACCCTGTTTCTCCAGCACCACATAAAACAGGGGGGGTCCTTCACAGAGCACTGGCATTGCAGGTGCCCACCTCTCCCAAAACCACCCCGGGGAAGGAAGGGGCCCTCCCTCGTGCCCTGTCTCTGCAAGTGCAGGTGTGGCTGTTGAACTTCCCATGAGAAGCTTCTGTCTCCAGAAGCAGGAGCTTGATCCCAGGTCAGGATGGGATGGAACGTGACCTTCTGCACAAGCAGTCCCAGAACACAGCAGAGAATCTGTCCACCCTGACCGGGTCAGCAGCGCTAAGCCTGAAGTAAGCCAAAAGCCACCCCCGTGCCCCCCCCAACTCCAGCCCCACTGCCTGGCCACCACCACCCCAACCACAGTGGCCCCTGCACTCACCTCCTGGCCGGTGACCAGCAGCATGCTGTGCTCCTTGCCATGCTGCAGCTGCCGGTAGACGTGGTCAAACACCAAGAGCTCACTCCAGCAGTTCTGCAGCAGCTTCATCTGGTCACCCACCTGAAACACAGCCAGAGCAGCGTGCTGACACCCATCAACCAGGGCCACCCCAGGCTGGCAGGAGGGAGTCAGGCTGCCCTGGTCCCCACACCACTCTTCCAGCCTCCAGCTCTGCATTCAAGGGTCTCCCCCACACTCCAGCAATGCTTTGGCACAGAGCATCAACCTCTGCCTTCCCCTGAAGCCCCCAGGCCCCCCATTTACAGAGCCCCACCTTGCCCCAGGTCTTTTTGTAACCACCTTTGCTGCCCAGCCTATTACAGGAAGGTGCCAGGGGCATTACTCACCTCCCTCAGGAACCCAGGTCCTCCAGGTGGGACAAAACCCTGTCCCTCACAGCCTACCAAAAGCTCAGGACTTTATTCCTTTATTATTTTTCTTTTAGGAGCCTGAACCCCACCTCACTGGGCCCTTCCCACCCTCTCACACACACCTTTATAAGTGGAAATTGCAACCTGACTGTGATTAAGCTCTTGATGAGGAGCTGCTGCATCCAGTTAATGAAATGTTAATTGCAAAGCCCTGGTTTGTCTCCTGGTTCGTCTCCTGGTTCCTACGTCTGCCCATGCTGGCATGTAACTGGGCTTCCCCCCCTTCACCTCACTGCTGATCCTATGGGTCCCCTCCAGCCCTCTCTCCACAGTGGGTGGGAGGAGAGGACAGTGAGTGACACACACGCCGCTGGTTAGTGCCCATGGCCAGGACTGCAGCCACCAGCGCCCTGCAGCTGGTTACCTGTGGGCTCACACCCTGTGCACCCCTCACACTGCACCCACACAGCACCCATGTCCCGGGGAGACCAGCCCAGCATCCCTGGGTCAGGCCCTGCCCACATGTCTGGTGTGCAGCTCTGCCCGGGACACGACCTGCACCGGCCTCCGAGGGCTCGTGGGAAAGCGGGTGGGCTGCAGGCAGCACCGGCCACGGGCAGGAGAGCTGCCAGCACCAGCAGCTGTGCTTGACAAAACAAAAAGCCCTGCCAGGCCCCCATGCCAGGAGTCGTGGGGCACACTGCTGTCCTGGCTTGGGGGGGATGGCAGCAGACATGGCACCCAGCTGCTGTCCCCACCGACAGCCACCACGCGTCACCAGCTTCATCCCCTCACTGCTGCTCTCTGGGGCACCCTCGGTCCTTTCTGCAAAGAGGTGAACCCCCACCCTGCCCAGACGACCCTCTCTCCCGCAGGGCTGGGGTTGGCAAGGGCCGGGGGGTGTCCATAATACTTCCACACAGAGCAAATCCCGTGCCGGCAGAAGAGCTCTGCAGTGTCATTGTGCTCTCTGCCTCTAATAGCAGGAAGACAGATGCAGCATCGCAGGGCTGGATAATACCCTCGTTTCACTGAGGCCGCCGCAATAACCCAGTGCTGGGAGATTGCAGGAGGAATAGACAGCAGATGAGAAAGAGCTTTATGGTCTCGGAGCCCCGTGCTCCTCACGAGCTGCTGGGATTTGTCTCTCAAGTGTGGTGGGTGGTGAGAGCCGGACACGCAGCAGCGCCGGCGAGGGGGATGCGGCGCAGAAGGCGGCGAGAGTGGCCGGGGCTGTGCTGTCCAGGGCTGTGCTGCCCAGGGCTGTGCTGCCCACTCCTGCCCCACAGCCCAGAGCCTGCCTGCAGCGAGGTGCAGGGGGGCTGCCGAGGCCGGTCATGTCACCCGATCACCCAACTGGTGCCAGAGCCGCAGCCCGTGGCCACGCTGTACAGGCCGTGCGGCTTCTGTTCAGCTGCTGAACAAAGAACTGGGGAAAAGCTCATTCTGCATCAAAACAAAATGGAGATTTCTCTGCGTTGCCGATGACCTCTGCCCTGAGCCGAGCAGCTGGCCACAAGCACAGCCAGCCCTCGCTGCCGGCGTCACAGCGTGCTGCCAGCCCCGCCGCACGCTCCTGGCCAGGGCCGAGCTCCTCCGCTCCAGCTGAGCTGGGGCGTTGTTTTGGAAGCTCCTTCCTGTGCCTCATTCCTGAGCAGGATGAGCTCCTGTCTCGGAAGAGGCAGAGTAAAGAGTTTTCTCTGAAAACGATTTAAAAAAAATGTCTACTTTCACCAAAAGGAAGCGTCTCAACAATGTTTAAAAATCTTTCCTTTCTTTTAAAATAACCAAGCAGCCTCCCCCAAACTCCTCCGGGGGGCTCAGCCCCCCCACAGATCATCTCCCCACACCCCCTCAGGGGCCGGGTTCACCCACTGCGCCTGCCCCGTGGCCATTCCCCCGCCGCCATGTTCCCATGTGCCATGGCCCTTTGGCAGGAGCATCGCCATGTGCTGGAGTCACGCAGCCATGGCATGGTGGGGGATGTGGTTGGGAATGGGATGGGACAGGCTGGGACCTCTGGGGTCCAGGCAGGGCTCAGGGATGGCTCCAGGGACCCCAGCCCTGCCTGTGCTCAAGCACCAAGCTGGGCATCCCCGGGTTGGGGTGGCAGTGGTCATCCCCCCATGGCCCCAGTCTGACAGCCCAGCTCCCCTGCAAGAGGGGAGAGGGCTGCTGATGCACAGCCACTCAGAGCCATCCAGCCTCCCAGCCAGGCAGCTCGCATGCACACTCGCCTTCAAAAGTTAAGCAAAGGATCTTCCTCTTTTAATGTCAAGGCTTTCCAAGGGAGTGCTGTATCAAGGACCTGATGCAAGCTGTCTTTGAGAGGTGATTTTTTTTGAAAGCAAGCATTTAACCCATTCATAAAATGCAGGAGCAAGATGCTGCCAGTGCTGGGTGAGCACTTCCATGCTGCTGGCTGCCCAGGGCACGCTGCTGCTGGGGGGCCACAGAAAGGTTCCCTTCCCTGCAGCACATGGGCTGGGGGCAGGAGGGAAGGCAGCAGGTGTGGGGGCACTGACAGCCCAGCCGCAGGGCTCCCAGGCCTGCTGTGGGTGTCAGTTTAAACCTTCTGCAACCCTCCTTGTGGAATCGTAGGCATGAGGAGAGGAAGCTCCTGGGAGCGTTAGAGCTCCCCAAAATGTGCCCAAGCCTCAGGACCCCAGAACCAAACCCCCGTGGGGATGGCATAGTCCCCCTGTGCATGCTGCTCCCTGCATGGCTGGTCCAGGCCATCCCCCACCTTGGGTACCGCTCTCTGCCCTTCCACATCTCTGCAGCATCATGAAGCAGTGACCCACCAGCAGCGCTGCTCTGCTGGGAAGCCCTGAGGGGGTCCCAGGACATCGATCTCCAACCTCTCCCTGCCCAGTGTCAGCACACCACCAGCACAAGGATGCTCGGATGCCCCTGACCTGCCCTCACCCCTAGGGATGCTCTCCAGCTCACCCCCAGCTCACCGGTGCAGGATTTGCCCCAGCAGCTCCTCGCAGGTGCACAGCACACACCAGTGCCCCCAGCCACAGCCTGGGCAATTACCGGGTGCGAGCAGGACCCGTCACCTTGGCTACCGAGAAGTGCGAAAGTGGATTACCATCCGCCAGTCACCCGCAATCGAAACCCCTCACAAGCCTAAGGTGTTAATGGTCAATGCAGGTCCCCACCTCCCTGCCCAGAGACCACCGTGATGGGCACTTTAAAGCACAAAACTCGTGAAGGTGAGTGCAGCAGCACCAGGGTCTCATCTCCCAGCTGGCAGAGCACAGTGCTGCCATGGGCTGCAAGGCTGTGTGTGCACCGTGGCTCTGCACGTGCCCCTGGAGTGAGGGCAGGGCTGCGCCAGCCTGGATGGCAGCAGGCAGGGAGAGCTGTCACATTTCCCCCAGTGCACAGGATGCTCAACATTGCTGCAGCATCCCCGACCAGAAGGAGATTTTAAATCTGCCAAAAACTCTCTGGCTGTGGGCCAGGAGATGGGGTCAAGATGACCCACGCATGCTGAAGGCAGAGAAGCGACTGACTACAAATAGACTTCACCGGGGCTCTGGGATCTCTATAGAGAAGCACAGGAGAGGAGCCCCACAGCCAGACCCGCAGGAACCCCTCAGCCCGTGGGAACGGCGTGGCCCTCAGTTTACCCCCCCGCCGCCACTGGAGCTTGCTGGGGTTTGCCCTGGCCCCAGGGCAAAGAGGGACTGAGGAAGGGACCCACATCCACCCCCTCCCCACAGCCGTGCCATGCCCCCGCCATGGGCGGCAGGGACCCCATCACGCCCAGCCCGGACGGCAATTTGTTTAACATTCCTGGCTGCTCATCCCAATCTAAAGGTCACCGCACCCCTGTGTGCATGATATTTACATGTACACATGGCAATAACACCTATACAAACCAGGCAGCGTGAGACACGCGTGTATAAACCCACCCAAAGCCAGGCACAGCGTGCGTGTGCCAGCGTGCGTGTGCAGGCACCTTTTTCTGCCCATCTCTCTCCATATATATATAAAAAAATTACATCTGAAAGGACAAAGTTGCCTGAGACTCGCGACCCAACAAAATATATTTCACCCCCAGCCCATATTTTTCTTCCTGAAGAGATGCTGCAAATCTTCCCTCAGTCCTGACACATCTCATCTAGACTCAGTTAAAGTTCGTATTTATGGGCGTCAGCACTGACCTCTTCCACCTCCGCCCGCGCGGCCTCGCGCCGCGGCTGCCTGGCCGGCCCTCGATAAACAAGCGGGCCCCCAAATCTCCCTCTGCTGCACGGCATTATTAGTCTTGCCTCCGAAGGCCAGCGCAGTCCGTAATTCTCTGCCTGGTGACACGAGATGAACGCGGCGACATCAGTCTCCCCCGGCGGATTGGCATGGGGACCCTCGTTTGTCAGTGGCAGACTGACAGAATTACTGGCCCTTAAATGAAACGATATATCTGGGAAGTTAAATCTGTTCTCAATCTGACTGCCCCGCGCCGGCGGGCGGACGTGGCGTGCGAGCCGATGTCAAGAGGCCATTAGCCCATCTCCCCCGCCTCCTTCCCTGGGTGCAATGGTGGAGCCAGGGCCAGGGTAACACACACACACCCTCCCCAAGGGCCCCCACGCCGGCCACCCTGCGCTCTGTCTGCCTCTGCCCCTCGCCAGGCTGCTAGTGGGAATGGGGATGGGAACAGGAAGGGGACTAGGAGAAAAAACGGGAATGGGAATAGGAACAGGACCTGCTAGCCCCAGGGGGGACCCGCTCCTGCTCTCCCTGGGCAGAGAGCAGAGGCTGGACCCGGCCAGGAACGAGCCAGCAGGTCCCTGTGTCCCTGAGGGTTTGCTCCCTCCTCTCCAGGCTCCCTGCAAGGCCCCAGTGAGAAACCGCAGAACAGCCCTGCAGCAGGAGCACATGGGTCCTGGGAGTGTTCAGAGAGGGGATGCCGTGCACGGGGGGCATCTGTCTGAGCCCCCTCCTCACCCTTTTGCTTGGCATCAGCCCAGCACACTGCCCTGGAGCCATGTCTCAGCCCAGCGCCCTTCCAGCCTGGATCCCCACCACCCCCCTCAGCCAACAGCCCTTCCCCTGGCCAGGAATAGAGACCATCGCCTTGGCACAGACGTGAGGGAGGGCTGCTGGCATCCCTGGCTCTGAGGAGCCCCGAGCACACAGCCGGGCTTGCCCACAGGACAGCCATCGATCTCCGAGACCGCGGTTTTACTCTGTGTGAGCGCTTTAGGGTGAGGCTGTAAACGCCGCACTAGCAGGAGTTCATTTACCGCCCCACAGCTATTGGCTTTTATGTGCCCAAAGGAGCAGGAGCGGAGCTGCAGGAGCTGCTGACCGACTCCTGCTTCCCCACCGCCTCTCTCCCTGTGCCCAGGGGAAGGCCACCGCCCTGCGCCAGCGAGGATGTGCCGTGCTGGGTGGGCAGCAGGCAGCCCCGGCATGGTCCCCAGTGGGGACACACACACAGAAGGGCCAGGGCACCGGTGGCTCAGAGGGCGCCAAGGCCAGCCACAACCACCCTTTCTCACGCTCCCTCTGGAGTCAAGGCAGGACATGGCGTCCTGCAGTCCCTGGCCCCAAAAGAGGCTGGGAACCCGCCCCGTGCAGCAGCCAAAGGCTCAAGGCCCGGGGGTGGCAGGGATGGCTGGGGATGCCCAGCCCAGCTCCCCTCCCTGCAGCACCACGTCCCGTGTCCTGGGCATGGTGGGCAACATGCCCCGCTCCTGGTGGGCCGCCGGTGGCCCTGCCCAGGTGAGGCCTCTGGCGCTGTCCCCCCGCAGAGCCCCGGGGAGGAGGAGCGCCCGCCAACACGGATTCACACGGAAACAGCCTATTTTGGTGGTGCAATCAGGCTGACAATGGAGCTACAAGGCTACACAGCAATGCCGCCGGGAGCTGAATTCACACTGTTTACAATATCTCCTGCAAAACAACGGCCACCCTGTTCCCAAAATCCAGGCTGGACACTGATATGATTGAAACGAGCCCGACCCACCCCCACAATGCCGTTTCCTGACACTGTTCTGGCAGCCGGGGGCTATTTTGAGCCACGAGGCTCTGCCACGCTCGGTCCCATGGCACCGTGCGGGGTGGGCATGGGGAACAGCCTGGCCCCATCCCAGGGCATAGTCCTCACAGCCCCATGGGAGGAGGGTGCCTCTGGCCAGTGCTGAATAGTTTGGAAGGCACCTTAGTGTCCCAGCTGCTCCAGGACGCAGCTCGCTGGGCTTTGGCCACATTGCAAATTTTTTTGTCCCCTTTCTGCACCAGTTTGGGAATCTCAGGTCAGCCCAGGACACGACTGGTAAAGGTCTCAAAGCTTGGCAAGGTTTGAAGCATGGCAGAGTCTGTCCCAGCCCTGCTAACGCAACCCTTGGCCCCAGTAAGTATGAGGGGGATGTTCTAGCTGGGATGGCCCAGGGAGCAGGCTCAGCACCACAGCTGTGGGCTGCTGGCAGCAGAAGGGGCTCCGGTGGTATCCCCCGCCCTGGCCAGCCCTGCCCCAACTGCCTGGTGCTAATAGGCACCTACCTGACAGCATCGATTTTCCTCCCAAAGGCGGAGGAGAGAATTGTCTCAACTATAATTCCTCAACGTTACATTTTTCAATTATATCTTGAGCCTGACACAGCAGTCACTCTGCCGGCGATTGCCTCCACACCTGCCCCCACCATGATGAATCTGAAATCATTAGCCCCATGGCGACAGCGGGAATTGCTCCAGCGTTGCCTCCAGCCGCGCGGGGAGCGGGGAGCAGGACGGGGATGCACCAGCACATCTGCAGCGATGGCAGCCCCAGGCTTGTGCCCACGGGCATTGCCCCATCCTTAAAGTATTCCAGCCTCAATCCTACCTGCCTCCCACAGCCTGCCCAACGCTGCATCTTCCCCCCCTTGCCCAGGGTCCTACCTCCAGCTCCTTGAAGAAGATGCAGCTCCGTGCCCACTCCACGATGGAGAAGAGGGTCTGGTCAGCCATCTTGCACATGAGGCCGAAGGTGCTGAGCTTCTCGTGCCGGCCTTTGCCTTGCTCTTGCTGCAGGCAGGCCAGTATCCGTGCCTTCACCTGCGCCTCGTCGGGCTCCAGCTGCAGCAGCTTCAGGATGACCTCAGGGATGTCGGGGGGCGAGCTGCTGGGGTAGGTCTCTGGGTACACGTAGGTGGGCACAGACTCGTGAGCATTTGTGTAGTGGTCGGGGTACTCGGACTTGATGGTACGGTTGGGGAAGGAGGAGTAGTGGTAGCCAGCCAGCGGTGCGTGGCTGGGCACAGTCATTCCCAGGGAGGGTGTCCCGTAGGGGCTGCGCTCGTAGTCGACAGGCGTCAGGGCAGCAGGGTTGGGTGGCAGCGACTTGGACATGGCGTGGATGCTGTGGATGGTGGAGGACAGGCTGTAGTCATTCTGCACCGGGGACATGATCTGTGGCACAGTCTCCAGCTTGAAGCCATTGGCACGGATCAGGGCTTTCTTCTGCTGCTTTAAGGCACGGTCCCGCTTGTACATGGGTCCAAACTTGTTCCTGCCGCCGCGCATCCGGTCGGCACGAACGGCTGGGGGCAGAGAGAGGGCAAAGCTGCAGTGAATCCACATGGAGGGATCCCAGCACTTCCCCATGGCATGGAGAAAATAAACAGGGGGGGTGGGGGTGGGAATTGGTGGCCAAGCGGGGCTGGGGACATGAGGGAGTCTTCCCAGACAGCTCCCAGCAGGACTGTGCCACTCCCAGTCCAGCCATGCACACCAGGGGCACAACACGGCAGGTTCGGGGGTCTGGCCCCAGCTCTTGCCTTGCTGGGGTCACCTTCAGGGCATCTGCAAATTGCAGGGAAGGAAGAGACATTCGGCTTCAACCACGAAACTGGCTGGGGATAAAGCAGCTTGCATCCCTCATGGGTTCAAGGGACAGCCATGAAGCCTGGTCAGACAAGGGGGCCCAACACCCACTTTGGTTTTTATGACGCCTGACCCTGGGCCAACCCTGAGATTTCCCTCTTAATGCAGAGCCTGGGACCCCACAGCCACCCCAGGACCCTGGTTCACCTGCATCCGGGCTGCAGACCTCTGCCCCCTGACAGGCAGGTCCCACCCGATGCCCTGCACCCCGCAGCAGGGCTGTGCCAGATTTTGGGTAGGAGGCTGCCCAGCCGTGCCAGGCATCACCTACAGCTGAGGAGCTCTGCTGGAGTGTCCCACTGGGAGAAGGGGGGCAGTCTGACGGCCCCATCACAACATCCTGGCTGCAGCAAAGCAGATGTTCCCTCTGAACCCCAAAGAAGCCCAAGAATGTGTCAGCACACGAGGCAGCAGGTGCTTGTCTGCAGCAGGAGCATGTCCGTGCACACCACCCCACTGCGCTCCCGGCGGGGCTGCTGCCCTGGCCAACCCTTGGAAGAGCATCAGCTCGCTGGGAGCTGGATGCCGGTGGGGAGGGATGGAGAGGAGCGTGCCGGCCAGCGCAGCCTGCAGACTTCGCATCAAAGGGGGGAAAAAAACCCCACCCTCTGCTACTTTGTGTCCCTGCTGACAGCAGGAGGGTCTTTCTTTTGTGTCTCAGCGGTTCCCTCTGCTTCTCCCACCTTTTTATCCTGGGGCTGCTGAAGCGTGGCCAGTGCCCAGTGAGGAGCCAGAGCAGCACCTCCACTGCCCAGGCGGGCTGGGAGCTGGGAACACGGCAGCCTCAGCCAGGAGCAGCAACATTTCCAGGGCAAGCAGGAATGTGCTCCCCGGGGAGCCGCCCTGCACTTCCTCCCTCATTCTTTTTTCATGAAAACAGCATCTTGCTGGGAGCAGGGCGGCCAGAGGCATCCTCGGAGGTGGGGAGGTGCTGTGAACCCCCCAAACACACACTCCTGAGAGCCTGCCTGCATGCCACTGGGAAACAGAGAGCTGCCCCAGGGCAGTGCCTAACTTCAGGGGTGCAGTCCGAATGTGTGTGTATCCCCACCAGGATCGGAACCCCCTGTGATCAGGCGCTGCCACGCAGCCCAAGCTGGCACTGGCAGGGCTGGAGTCCCTGGTCGCACCCCGCGGCGATGCCGGAGCACACCAAGCCCCAGTCTCCCACCCATGCAGTGATGTGCTTACACCTCCTTTGAGGCCTGGGGAGCAGGTCCCAAGCGGACCCCCATGACCCCAGGAAAGGGTGCCCAGGCAGGGACCTCACTGATGCTGCCTGCACCCCACACACAGCGGGAGGTGCTCACAACCCAGCCTCACCAGCCCTCTGCAAGCGATAGCCAGTACCCCTCCTTCCCTCCCCCAGCAGGAACACAAAGGGAGAAGAGGCCTTTTAATTCCCCTCCTGCTCCTCTTTTCCTGCCGTTTGTGCCTCGCATGGATTAGGAAGAACTTTGCCGTTTGCTGCATCCCAGCTGGCTGCCGGGAAGCCAGCACTGCACCCCAAGCCCTGGGGAAGGGGCCCATGATGAGTTGCTCTGGAAGCACCGGGACCCCCAGCATCCCTCTGATCAAACCACCAGCACTCAGCCCTCGAGCCGCACCTGGGGTGCAGGTAGCCGGCACAGCAGCCGGCATGGGCACCCCATAAACCCTGCAGCCCCCTTCCTGCTCCCTCTTGCCGCTGCCGTGCAAGCTGCCTGCCGAGGTCTGCCTCCCCTCGCCCACCTCTCCCCTCCAGGCGGGAGCATTGGGGGTACCTGGGGGCGCCCAGGGGTGCAGGCAGGCTTGGGCCAGGGCTGTATTTCTCTCCCTGACCAGGCAACATCCCTTCAGGCACTTCAAAGGGGGGGG